>JAWNNQ010001269.1:0-600000 GCA_035044765.1 Leucophenga montana | reverse complement strand
ATTAGTACTGTTCGAAACGTCACAGACCGAAATTTCTTCCACATTTCATCGCAATCCTCTTCGTTCTCGAAGTTATAGTTATCACAGGTACCACTACAGTCTGTGCATATAACGGAGCACTTTAACCCTGCCTTTCTGCGTCCACAGGCTTTATGACATCTCTTTTTGCATTTGCAAGAAATAAGCTTTAGCTTTCCGGATCAGGGGCTCGTGTGGTGATAGGAATTAGTCCGTTCTTGTTTTTTTTTCCATTTCCATCGCTCTGCATTTTGTTCATTCCCATACCACTGATGAACCTGGTGATAGGTTCGGAACGAATATTGTCGTGCAGCTGCTTCTGTTGGACGCAATATTAAATTTACATTTATATGCTTTTGTTTTTTACCATGCATATCTATAGTTGTTCAAAGACATATTTTACTTAAGCTTCAAATTACTGTAACTGTATAAGAAGGAAGCGTTGTTCAGCTTTAGCAATAAAATCTGCATCTGCATTTGGATTTTTGAACACCTGAATTACCTCGTTTGAAACTCAATTTTTTTCGGAGTACCTCAACAAATTTAGTTTTTCCTTTATTAAATAATCTTGATGTATCACAGCCACTGAAGTCATGCAAGCATAACATGTGATCTGGGGCTGTTTTATCATCTATAATACTTTTTATTGAGTATATTTGTTGGAAAATTTTTCCTTTTCCTGGTTTAAGAATATATGTATATGTTTGAACGCCTAGTTGGAGCCGTCAAAAGAATAAGAAGATCTACATCTTCGCCGACAACTATTACGAAATCAAATGCCGATGAAACGCTTAATGCGGTATTGATTATTAGCGTATCCGCATCTTCCGTGGCTTGTTTGACCATGAAGTTCTTAGCTTCTAATTTTGTTTTCAACATTCCAATGAGACGGTGCTTGTTCGCATCATTGCCCAGGAATTTACTTTGTGACACAGTTGGGATAATTGTCTCATCAAAAAGTATGTCTACTACCAACTTATTTTTCGTATGATCCTGCCAAAAGTGGTAATCGTCAGAAGGATATTTTTGTATTTGTTCATAAGTTTTATAAATTGTGAAGACTTAGTTCCGCCCATATTTAAAACACTTTCATTGGTTTGTGACCTTTATTCAATTAAATAATAATGTATGAAAGTTCTACAGGCAAGTTTTTTTTATTTTGTTATTGTTTTTTTTTTCACATACAATCCGAAAATATCTTTAAAATGTCATTTAAAGTTGACTTTTATTTGTGAATAAAGTTGATGTGTGGTTTTTACTGTCGGATATTTTTAAGGCTTAATACTAGAACTAGACTTACACATTAAAGGCTTTATGATACATATAAAAATGAAAATAATTTTTATTCATTAATATATATATATATATATATATATATATATATATATATATATATATATATATATATATATATATATATATATATATATATATATATATATATATATATATATATATATATATATATATATATATATATATATATATATATATATATATATATATATATATATATATATATATATATATATATATGTTTAAAGGTGTTTGTAAAATTAAGCAAAAATTGATTTTTAAGAAGGGTTTTATATAAGATTACAATTACAAAAATATTGAGAGTAAAAAAAACTTAGTCGCATTGATAAAAACGTGCGGATTTTATATTTGCTACCCTAGGGCTATTATACCACGATCTACTGATTATAATTGAGGAAAAACATCTTTCTATTTAAAAACAGTTACGAAAAAAAAAAATAAAGAATTAGAAGACGCAATATTTTTAAAGGAGTTTATAGGACCAAATACTTCATTGGAAATAGTTTAAAAAAAGCTCAATTACATTCCAATTAGTTTCGCAATGCGGTATTTTGTTTTAAAATGTTTCGCTTAATGTGGAAAGCTATTAAATATTGACGGTGGTACTTATGATTCTTAAAACATTACATTAATGACTGGACATTTAAACATTTAACATTTTTTTATTAAGTTTGCAGTTTTTTGTTTTGTTTTCTATATCAGCATGAGCACAAGTGTAATGTACAACAGTTTACTTGGTCTTCTACGAGTATATATATGTACGTATATATTATATCTTTTGTTCAATGAATTTGTATGAGAATTTCTACGTTCTGCAATTGGTTTTATGATTTAACGTGGAATGGATGGAATGTCGTCTTGCCACTTAGAAATGCTTTTGCATGGTGGCCGACATAAGAAAGGGTGCCACAATCGAGAACAGAGATGCAAGAATGTTGACAATAGTTTGTATATTAGCTGTAAAATACAAAAAATTAAAAAATATAATAAATAATTTGCACATAACTATATCTAAATTGAATATTTATATTCGTACCTCCGCTGCATATATCGTGTTCAGTATCCTCGACATATCCATTGTCATTGTCGCAAAGACAGAGCTTTGTTTTGCTCGACATGAACTTGGCCACCCCAATGGTGGTGCGATTAGCCTCGAATTGACAAACCATTCCATCTTCACAATCGTTGTTGCTGTTGCATTTGTGACGCAGGCCTGTGTAGAAAAAAATCATATAAAAAATTGAATTTCTTCTTCAAATTAGTGACTCCTGCTCTATGTACTTAAGTACTATGTATATAAATGCTGTACTTTGTATGCATTTCACAAATTGGTACCTATCAAAATTCTGTCACGGCATAATTTGTTGTTGTTGTTGGAATTTCCGCATTGCTACAAGAGACACAACAACACAACACGCTATACTAGAGTTGAGTGATATTTTACAATCTGTGATTCAATCACGGCGACTGAAAAATCACTGATATCAGTTGCTACTCGATATTGTAAATGTCAGTGATTGAGTATCATTTGCCACTGTGATTCCGGCGTATGAGTAATATATCATGCATGTAGTGTTAGTAGCACAGTAAGTATCAACGTATCATGCATGATATATTACTGATACGCCGCGAATCACAATATTGAGTGGCAACTGATATTAGTGATTTTTCAGACGCCGTGATTGAAACACAGGCAGTTTACAATCGCTCAACTGATATATTGCATCATACTCGGAGTATTTTGAGGCATATTTTATACAGCTATTAGCTGGCACCTGGCGCGTTTCTGCCCCTCCACGTTCCTCTCCTTTCCTCTGCCACTTCTTCCCCTGTCCCACCATCACCATGCCGCTTACCCTACCATCCATTCCCCTACCCATCTTCCCCTGCACCATTTCAACCATTCGCCTACGACCCTTTACCCTGCACATACCTTTCCCTCTTCCTGACCCCTTCGATCCCATTAACATGTATACAACATTTCATCCATTTATCTTAAATGGTACCATGCTGCCCTTCCACCTGCCTCACCTACCTCTACCTATCCTTCCCCTTTTTCCTCTTGCCACAATTTCCCTACCACCCCTTCCCCTACCACCCAAACCAAAAAAAGACAGACGGAAATAGTAATGCCACTAGTAAAAGGAGTTTTTAAGCTTCAAAACGGATTAAAAATTGCTTAATTGCTCTGAATACGAAATTTCGGATTTTTTTTTTATAGTTATTAAATTGAAACGAAATTTACGAAGAGTTTTAAGGTCGCTGATTGCGAATCTGATGTAAAATTTTCCGAAAACAAAATTACGGACCCAGAATGGACAAATTTTTTAAAAAGTCATTCAATCTCTTTGAGTTTGTGGAGTTGTATTGTGGAATTTTTGAGGTCGCAGATTACGATACTCATTTGAGTGCTTCAAAATTCAAAACTTGCGCATTCAATATGATGGACAAAGGAAAGTGAATTAGATTATATTCATATTGAGTAATAATTACTCAGACATATTTATTGAAGTTACAGAGTATGAAATAAAACAAGAATCGTTAAATTGGAATTTAGTATTGTAAAAACTACATAAATACTGAGTTATATTGAATGATTTTTTCCAAAATTGTTCTACTATTTTGGATCCGCCATTTGGTTCAGAAAATTTGGTATTCAGATTCGCAAACAGCGACTTCTAATACGAGTGTACCATGATAGTTGATTTTAAGCCATCCTATTTTGAGTTTCGCACACTATATAGTTGAGCTATAAGGTGCTCAAATATTTACCGATACAAGTATACAATTTATTCAATATCTGCTATTGCTAATTGGATTCACCTTTTGTTTGTAGTTAACCAATTTTAAAACAATTATTATTTAAAAAAAAATTGCTTTAATTCTAATATGTTCGATACAATAAAATAATTACAAATTGTTTTTGTATGGGAGCTATACCTTTTAGTGGAGAAATCGCAGCTATATTGAAATTTGCGTTCTTTATGTTTATTGAAAGTTTCCTTACCAATTTTCAAACCAATGTTTCAAAGATTGACGGATAAGGGCGCAGACAAACTCACAGACAGACAGTCACGTCACGAATAGTGTATACTATACTTTATGGGATCTCCGATGTTTTCATTCAGATTTTGCGTACATTGTGTCTAAATTTTAATAGTATTCACACTCTGTGTGAAGAGTATAAAAATTTGATTTCGGTTGAATAATTTGAAAATTATAATAGGAAATATTTAAAAAATAACGTTTTTTTTAAACAAAAATGAACGCAATAAATTTACTTTTACAATAGGAAAAAATAGAATATGTTTCAGTTTGGCATATTTGTATTTTTTTTTGCGTAAAAAACGAATTAATACAGGGTGTCTCAAAAGAGTGTTCACATTTGATTTGCTGATTGCGTGAACGCAATTATTCCGAGAGGTGCGGGGGTATGTCAATCAGTAGCCTGGTTTTTGGGAATTTAATCGCTATGGAGCGTTTCTCGGGAGCGGACCGTGCGTTGTGCGTACGTGAGTTTTACAAAAACGGTAATTTAGAGACTGTAGCGCGTAGAAAATTCTGCAGTATTCGACATGTTCGTCATTTAAATGTTGCGCCAAGCCCTCGACTCATTGGAAAATGGGTCAAGAAGTTTGAAGAGACCGGTTTAACGCTGGAAAAATCAAAATCCGGGCGTTCAAGGTCTTCGAGAACGTTCGAAAACGTAGACAGTGTTACTCAGTCTGTTCGTGACAACCCGAACCTTTCGATGCGGAGGCGTGCTGTTGCTTTAAACGTGCATAGAACATGGTTGCAGCAGGACGGAGCAACTTCACACACGTCCAACAGGTCTCTACCACGAGTTCATGCAATTTTTCCTGGCAAATTGATCTCCAGGAGAGGTGACATAAATTGGCCTCCACGAAGTCCCAAATCTAAAGTTTACGGCAACAAACCGACTTCCCTGGCACAATTAAAAGCAAATATCCGTTACGAAATGGCAGCCATCACGGAGAATACCTGCCGAGCCGTCATAGTGCTCGACTAAATGAATGTCGTGAACGCAACGGTTTACATTTGGACAATATCATTTTTAAGAAATAAATTCCCAAAGTGTGTATTTTAATATGTAATAAACATTTTTTCAATAAACTGCTTACTTTTTTTTATCGATTTTTTAAATGTGAATTTTCTTTTGAGACATCCTGTACAAAGGAAATGAGATACATACGAACAAAATTTATGGATATGATCCAAAGTTACGATTTTTTAAAACAATACTAAAATGCATCGGATAAGTGTGTCTACTTCTTCATTATTTTAGAATGGTACTACCAATTCAAACCATACGAATACAAATAATAGCAAGTAGGTTACACATTTTTGGTTTTAGCGAATTTAACATTTTTTCTTCTCTTGATGACGTTTTGTTTTGTTGACAGCTCTTTGAGAAACGACTTTACTTCGAAGAAAAGGATATGTGTTGTACAATGGCTTATATGCTGTATATTAAGGATTCCTACTCGTGTAAGCATTTATTTAGTGTGTATGAGTTAAGAGTGTGAAAGACAAATAACACTTACAAGTATCTACATAAATAAATAAACTAGTTTTTGTATGCCAAGTTGTTGCTTTGTTTAATTCTCATTTGTTGTGCGAAAGTGTACAAAAATAGCGTGCAGAATATATTTTGTAGTTTGTAAGAGCAAAAAAAGGCGGCTTTATATTATTGCAGCTGGGCGAGCGTGCCAAGTCGATTCGGCCCGAGACACTTCAGTGCAATGCACAAATAGAGCCGGTCTTAAATAATAAATAAACCCTTCTGACAATTAGTACAAATACAACTGACGTGCACTAAATGCTTTGCATTTTGTTAATTTGACTGTAGAGCGACTAAAAAACGCCACGAAAAGCTAATCTGATGAAATTTTGTACATATGAATATAAATACACATATATGTAGTTGTATATAGATATTTGAAGAATGTTTTGTTATGATTAATTGCTACTTTATAAAAAGAATTATGATCATCGTAATTAGATAGATTTAGTATTTGTCTCTTCATATATAATGCTACTAAACATAATTAAGAATATTTTTTTTCTCCAGAAGCTGTCGATCACCGACAGGATACTGAGGCTTAAACTTGCTCAATGCTTGAAGTTACCGAAGTGTTTCTGATCCGCAAGACCCAACATTCATTCCAGGGCAAATACTGCACACATATAAAAGTGATGCTCTAGCTTCAACGCTGGCAATGGAGGGTGAAACCAATTCTAAAATGAGTTCGTCACTGACCAAATTGAGTGTGTAATACTTGAACCGCCCTTTATTAGTGGTGGCAACTATCAATGGCACTTTCAATAATTTTAAATTTTTAGCCTCAATTTTCACTATCGAACATTTTCCCTGGAGTGGCTTATAGAGTTAAAAAAAAGTATTGTAGTAGAAAGAAATGTTTTATCTAACAACTATTTATAGCAAAAACAAGAGATAACGCTAACTTCGCTTAAATCAGAGTTTTAATACTCATTAAGTTTTAGTACTCTTCAAAAAAATTTATTAGTAAATCCTATAATATTACAAACGCGAAAAGTTTGTATGGATGTGTGGATGTTTGTTACTCTTTCTCTCAAAAACTACTGAATGGATTTTAATGAAACTTTACAATAATATAGCTCATATATCAGAATAACATATAGGCTACAATTTGTGAAGATTAAATTAAATCATTTATTTAATTAATTTAAAACAAACACAGCGCAAACATTTTAACCACGTCTGCTGCTCTGAGTAGACGACAAAAAGCTGATAGCTACAAAATCGTCTAGCGACATGTGTTTTTCTTAAATGCTCATGACGATATAAGAGAGGCAGAGAATGAAAGAAAACCGTTGGCTTTTTGAAAGTTTCAATTTAAATTAATCAAATTTTTGTTAATAGAATTTGGGTTTTATTTTAATTCAAAAATAAGCATTTGTTTAAGAAAGTATGCGTGTATATGCCGCTTATCTGAATAAGTTCCAAAAATTTTTCTATAATTTTGTATATATAAAATGAAAATTTATTTATATAGAAACATACGAGAATAGGTCATTAAGTATTTTTCACCCTCCTACCCGTACCCCCTATTTTAGTATTTTTGTATGAACAATTTTAGTACCCGAAGTGTCATGAAGAAGGGCGAAGTGGAGAAGTAGAGCAGGGAGAAGGGCAGCAACGCGCCAGGTACTAACTAGTTGTCAATAAAAAAATGAATTTTTACATTTCAAGCAGCTTTATTCTATAATTTCGTATCCGTGTGATTGTTTATATCCGTGTGACTCTCATTTGATCTTTGGAACGGAAAACAATGTAGCGCACATTATTTTTCAGCGAAAAATATTAGTGTGGAGCAAATATGGTACAAAAACCGTGAAAAATCAAGAGATAACAAAACGATGCCTTATATACCAATATAGTATAATACATTGTTAGTTTTTTGTTTCTTTTATGAAAATTAAGCGAAACAAATATTTTCTACTAAGCACAACTTCTGTTTTTTGTACGGCTAGCTAATGTTTATTCTTATGAACTTTTGATTCACATATATATCGCGCACATTTTAAGAGATAGACCATTACAATACCACTGAACCTAACGTTTTTTCTTGTCAAATTGTGATTTATTTTCAATTTCGTTTCAGAAACAGAAAAACTTTTATTAAACTTACACGCTAATGCGAAGTTTTTGCACGATTGACGGAAAATGTAAATTTATCGTGAATATGTTAGACTCTTTATTTATATAGAAACATACGAGAAGTTTTCTATTGTTACGAAGTTATTGGTATGAGAAAGCCTACTAGTTTGAAAAAAAGAAGAGAAAATAATTCAAAATTTAACAATCCACTATCCATGTCTTCTAAGTAGTGAAACATATCTAGGCAAATATGGTAACTTATTCATAGAGAAACACATTATTTACCATAGTCTACAAATGTAAAACAAAATAAAAGAGCATTTGTTTGGTATTGTTTTTTTTTTATAGAACGATTTTTTGAGTGAATACTTTTTTGTGGATTGACATTTTTAAGTTTTTTTTTAGAAGGAAGGTTCACTATTTTAGCTATCTCTCCTCCACCTTGGATACTGATAAGAATATGTATTTATGGGGTCTGGCACGCACGCTATTCCCAGAGTACAAATTGTACGCACATTCTGCGATTCGTTCACCAAAAAACGCCCACGAAAAAAACATTGAATTTGAAATAGCACATGTGTGTATTATTCTTCAATGTTACATGAACATTTCTTATTCGCACGTTCGTATGCTAAAGAATCTATTTTTACTCGTGTGCTGCACATGATTGTCTGTTGTGTGTGCCACATTGAAAAGTGTGCAGCACAAATGGCACACGCATGTGCCAATCATAAAAATAACACAAATGTGCAGCACACGAGTGAACATTGTTTTCATTGTATTATAAGTATTTGTTTCTTTATGTTTGCTACCTTATCAGTCTGAAACTATACCAAGATATTTTCAAACTCTTTGTAACGGATCATTCAAAAAATAAACTATTAGCAAATTGAAATGTTTCAGCTGTATATTGTCTAGTACCGGATTTTTATAAGTTTCAATTGAACTTATTTGAATATTTATTAATTCGCACATATATCAATTTAAATCTATTTACTTACCCTTTAGCACATCGGGACAAAGGCCATTCAATGGGACCGAGTCATCACCGCACAGACAACGCAACCTAAAGTCGCTGGCATCCTTGACGCAGCTAGTTTTGTCTATCGTCGCACAATCATCGTTAGTGCCACACTCGCGTCCTTTAACTGCAAATACGATAGATAAGATGTAAAATGATTAATTACTGTCACTCAATTAGCAAGAAAGTTGACAATCAAATCAAAGTACATACTGCCAGAAATAATTGTCACTTAGTACGGACTAACAAGCAAATTGGCTGACAATCGCTTATTTGTTTATAATAGTAATTACTATCTATTTGTATCCATCTACAAAAATGATATATTTACATTGAATTTTTTTCTACATATATATTGAGTATGTACATACGAAAAAGCCGAAGTCAGGTCAGGCAGTGCAAGTTGGCGCTTGGTGCCTTTGATTGTATCTTTTGTCATGGGCATACCTTGAGCTGCCACCCACTTTATATGCTGGTGGATTAGCGGCGACATCGATGCTATCGCGAAAAAAAATACTATTCCATGCATGATTTCTTTGCGCTTTATGTATTTATATTTGTATACTAATAGCTATCTACATATTTACACATTTTACTACTGACATACCCAATGAGATATTTATCGTCTGTTGTGGGGGCGCCTTCGTTGCGATTGAATTGTTTGATCAATTTTCGATTTGATTTCATTTCTGGGTTTTCGAACGGCCGGTTCGACAGACGGCATAGCTGCCATATTCAACAATTTTAATGATTTTGCTTTTTATAATCATAAAAAATCTGTTTGCTTAGAAATGCGTTTTATTAAGTTCATTATTACAATACGTTAATTAAACGCATATTTATGTTTACTCAACAGTTTCAAGCTGTTGTTACCAAATCGGCTTAATTGTTATAATTACCTTATAGAATTTCACATCGAAACAAAAATTAGTTTACTTTAATACCAAGAAAAAATAATTTCGGTGGAACTGAAGCTTTAGTACTCTTTACACTTGCCCTTTAAGCTCGACAACGCTGGTGTTTTACTTCAGTTTTAAAATTTTTGAAAAGATGCTTAGACTTAAAACCGATTTAGATGACATTTTTTGTTGTTGTTGTACTTACTGTGTCATGTGGCTACCCGATAGGTGGCGCTGTTGTCGAGATCAAGATATTTTTATACCATTCACACATAATGTGGCATTATCAGTTTGCCTGGACGCGGAGACATCGGAGACCCCATAAAAAATATATATTCTTGATCAGCTCAACGAAATACCAACTTAAAAGTGGACTTGCTGTCTTTTTATGGGCGGACGCTTCACAATGGGTGTGATAACCCGACTTTTGGGATAGCCCCCATACACTCTACCACTTTTGACTTTTAGTATGAAAAACTTATTTATTTAGGTCAATATCACCTTGAAATTTGATATGGTGGATTCTTATGGACAGTCGTTTCATAAAAATAATAAAAATATACTAATGAGAGTCTCATATAACTTTTGTGCTGTTGTATGAAAATTATTTTATTTAAGCCAATATCAGCTTGAAATTCGATATGGCGGTCACTTCACACACACATACTAATGGGCGTATCCCGCCCACTTTTTCGAGTAGCGTCTATACAAACCCGTCACCACATTTAATATTTCGTGTGAATGGTATTAGAGCTTTGGTTCAACCGACGTTAACGGGTTTTGTCGATTTTTTTATAATTCACAAGCAGTTTATGTTTATTGTTTTTTTTTTGTTTGCATTTTTTCCAATCATTTTTTAATAATTGAGTAAACAGTGTAAATATATTCTAAAATTTAATATATCCTTCAATTGATTAAAGTTCGTAAACTGATTCTATCTTACGAAATTGGGGGAATGCACCTATTTGACAGTTTTGATTCTTATGATTATTTCGTTGACTGCCATTAGTGTCGTATAACCGCTTCGGTTATTATTTATCTTCCTCCCAACTGTGCTGTACCCTTTGAATTGCAGGTACACTTGCTTGCATGTCAGCAACAAATGCAAACACCAATGAGTTTTTCTCCTAATTAATTATCAAATCAGATTGTACATACTTCTTTATAGCTTTTCTGCATGTGATATATGCAGCTCTACTAAAATGAAATGTAAAAATCAAAAGAATCAGCGAAAAAGTTGATTCTTTTGCTTTTCATTTTGTATGAAAATTTAATCGGTAATCGGAGCAAACCGATTCGGTCGATGACGTTTACGAAGTTTAATCAAATGAGCGAATACCCACATTGTAAAATTAATACATTGTGTGTATTCTCCCATTTGATCAAAGTTCGTCAAGGAAATAATCAAAAGAATCAAATCTGTCAAATCGGTCCCTTCCCTCAATTTCATAAGAGGGAATTGATATATTCCACGAAGATTGCGGACAAATCTTACTCGGCGTACGCGGAATAGTCAGGCTGTCAGACCATCAGTTTAACAGATACTTTTCTGCATGAACGAGAGCAGAACATCATTACAACAAAAACTTTTGAAATGTGAAATATAGTACTTACATTACTGAAAAATTCTAATTCTCTAAATAAATTTTTTTCGAATTTAGAAATAGTCGAATGTTGGATAAATAAAAACGCATTTTTATGTTAAAATATCTCACAATCCTGATGAGATGGAACAATTCTTTCATAACTTGTGGATTTAGCGCTAAGAATTTACCCAAAAACCACTTATGGCTGCTTGTATGCAAAACAAATCCAAATTTTGTAAACCTATATTAAACGAATTATCATACTTAGCGTTGATGGGACATAGATGGTAAACCAATCGATACTTTACATCGAAAATTCTGAAGACTTAATTGCTAAGGATCGCTTTCGACTCATTATTGATCGAACGGAAGAGCTTGATATTGAGCTCGTCAAATCATGATTATTGTGCGAATACTATGATGGCACATCAGTTAATAGTTGCCGAATATGTGGTTTGCAACGTACAATTTGTTTTAAACGTACAATTCCGACATGGACATATCTTCTATCATTTAATTATTGTTGAAATCGTGCACAATAATCATGATTGACGACTTTTCTTTCACCAAATCTTCCTCTGCATATAGAATTATGCTTGTCAGAACAGTACAAGGCAATGTTAACAATCAAAAATAACTTCGACCAATTATTCGATTCGTTGATGATAATAAAGTTTGTGGTGGTCAAAACTTTGATGTAGTTAAATATGCTAGATTGATGGATGCCATTAGTTCTGCTTGAAGTATTATGAAAAATATTGCGAATTATTGAGCCCGTAAACCAAAGCGGTTCCAATAACACAAACAGTTTGAAGTGCCGTTTCATTTCACACGAATTTTTATATACAACACGATAAAGACAACGAAAAATTTGAAGTAGATCTTTTGGACTATGCAAATCGTTTCTAATTTCCACATATGGGGAAAATGATTTCGATAATGGAACATCAACATTAAAGCGCATTAATTTTGAAACTATTGCCACAATTACTTCTGAAATGGACGAACTATTAGAATGAACTACATAAAAACATTCTCAATGCTGGCTTCAATACTTTGTTGTCATTGACTAAACTACAATTGAAATTGCCATTGCGTGAAGGTTTTGCTGTTACCAAAAGTTATCTGTTCAATGAAAAACATAAGCGTAGATCTCTGAACATATCAGACATGATTTTTATACCATACACTCATAGTGTGAAATGGTATTATGATACTGTGTGTCCGTCTGGTCGTCCGTTTGTCCGTCTGTCTGTCCATCTGTCTGTCAGTCTGTCTGTCTGCATGTTGTTACGCATTTTTTGGGGACCAATTTTTATGCTATCCAGTTGCAACTTTGCACATTAATAGATTATCAAAATTAACCGTCACGCCAATTTTTTGGGGTAGCCCCCATACAAACCCTCCGCCCACTTTTGACTTTTTGTATGAAAAACTTTTTTATTTTAGTCAATATCAACTTAATAATTGACATGGTAACTTCTAGTGGACAGATTCTTGACATATACATTAATGGGTGGGACCCGTACACTACCATACAAACCACTTTTGACTGTTTGTATGAAAAACTTCTTTATTAAAGTCAATATTATGCCCTCTCTCCCCCGTGTGAATGATATTAGAGCTTCGGTTCAACCGAAGTAACCGTTTTTTTTTTTTTGAGTGACGTCCAAAATAAAATTAATTACTAACTGTTAAACATTAAACAGGAAGGCGATATCTTTAAAATTGTGGAATTTATGAAGGAGTTTTTATACTCAAGTTTGTAGAAATGTATGTAACAGATAGAAGGAGGTGTGGCAAACTCCATATGGTATATATATTCAGCATCAAAAGTCAATTCGATACAGCTATGTCCTTCCATCTGTCTTTCGTATGTATGAACAGCGAGAGAGACTCAGAGACTATAAAAGCTACCAAACTTGGATTTTAATATTTGCCAAATACATATGCAAATTATGGTTAAAAAAAATGTTAAATGCCACGCCCATACAATTTCTTATATGCACATTTTTCAATGTTAATAAGCGGACAATCGATCACAAGGTGAATACTTGTTAAATCTATGAGAAAGTGCTTTGCAAATGGAAGTCAACAAATCTTCATGGAAAATTTTGTGAAAAACTATACTTAGTCATTTTCTCAAATGAAATATGGCTATTGTTCTCTATTATTGGAATATTATTGGCAAAAAAAACAGAAATTAAGTCAAAAGTTAAGAACTGTAAAAAATAAAACTGCTTATGATGTTCCGCGGCTGTTTCCGAAACAAATCTGTTCACATTGCGTGGTTTGCAATTTGTGAAAACTCGAAATAAGGACTAGAAGGACTACGTATATTGGCAATAAGCAATACATATATACTACAAGACGTTTCCGACGACTCCTTCATTATGTTACATATTGAACATGTTCAAGTTTAATGCAACAAATATACCCTTCATTTATGTATGGCCATTGCCATGGCTACAGACATTTTGATTCAACGTCTTTGTTGTAAACAAATATAATAAAAATTGTTTTTTCTTGTTTTGACTTTTGTATAGCACTATCTTCAGTGGTCAGTGTGGTTCCAAGGTATAAGTAAAATAAAGGGACACGGAAGTGACAGTTCACTTCAATAGCTACGGCAATGTCAATAGAGGTACATGTGTCTGCAAAGTATAAATTTTTGTATAGGAGCTTTGAATCTAGAATGCTGCATTTAAAGATTTTATCATAAATTGTATATTTGAGCTGATTATAAATAACTTCAAATTACTCCACTAAGCTACTCTTTCTTAAACCTACGCATGGATTGTGAAGTCTTCACTCAAGTTGAGTAGAGTAAACTACCAAAAAAAAAAAAAACCATTTAAAAATTTCAAAAACTTTAGATATTAAAAACTGCGTAAATACAATTTTTCATTAACAATTTTGATATTTTCTATATGGAAAAATAATTTTCTCGAGTATAAGCTAAAAAACATTTTAATTTAAAAAAAAAAATTCAGAATCAAAAACTGAATTGAAACTTTTTGCTGTTTAAATCACAATCATTCGATTTCTTGTATCTTTATCAAAATTTATTCATTTTTTTGTTCTCTTTTTTGAACACGCGAAACCGAGAAGCGATAAACCGCGCAGCAAAAGCAACTAATTACTGTTGGCATTTAGTCTGAGATACTTTGGTGCGCCGGCAGTTTTTGCTTCATTTATTCATTTAAATAGAATGATGTTTAAAAATAAAAAAAAACTGCAGCGCAACTATACTCAGCACAAAATAAAATAAATTAATTAAATACAAAATACAAGGCTAAGTACTTCAGCGTTAGGCGGATTTCTGCACACGCCCCGACAGAAGTCGCAGACGCTGCGGCCAAATATGAATTTTTCGAGCGTCACGAATTTCTCTACGAGTGCTGCCCAAACACGATGTAAAAATCGTGCTTGGCGATTTCAACGCCAAAATTGGGAAGGAAGGAATCTTTGGGCCAACAGTCGGAAAATTTAGCCTTCACAACGTTACCTTCAGCAATGGAGAGAGGCTAATCGATTTCGCCGCAGGTCGGAACATGGTAATCAGTAGCACCAGATTTCCACACTGAGTCATACACAAGGCTACTTGGCGCAGTCCCGATCAAAAGACACTCAACCAAATTGATCATGTTGTAATCGACGGAAGGTTCGTATCGAGCGTGTTGGTTGTGCGAACGGTACGAGGTCCCAACATCGATTCGGACCGCATCCTTGTGGCAGCCAAGGTACGCACCGTGCTCATCATAGTGCAAGGAGTTATTCAAGACCGGTGGCGAAGAGTTGGTAAGGCGTATTCACCAACTCTTATGCAAAATATTGTCCGATGAATGCATGCCCCACGATTGGAATCTCTTTGTCTAATCTTTGTCTAATCTTCAAGAAAGCATACCCCGCTGTCTACGCGAATACCGGGCATTAAGTCTCCGTACAATAGGATACAACATTCTCTCCCGCGTACTGTGTAATCGGCTGGAGCCATACACAAATGCACTGAGAGGCCAGAATCAGTGTGGCTTCAGACCAAAGAGGTTGACCACTGACCAAGTATTCACTTCACGCCAAATCCTGGAAAATACACGTGAGTACAACACATATACACACCACCTATTTGTCGATTATAACGTCGCTTTCCATAACCTGATAAGAACGAAGTTCTTTAACGCCTTATCTGAACTTGGTATCCCTGCAAAGATCGTTCGTCTTTGCATGATGACGCTACCACACACCCAAAGCGTCGTCAGAGTAGGAACGAACCTCTTCAAACCCTTTACAGTACATCCGACGCCAATGCCCATATGTAGAACGATCGGGCACGATCTTCCATAAGGAAGTGAGGCACCAACGAACGGCGAGTAAGCAGGGCGTTCTCGTAGATTGAGAAACAGTCATGTCTCATGGGCCTAGCGGTGAACGAGAACAAGACGAAGTACATGGTGTCCACTCAGACCATCAGCGCTTCTTGGACGTTCTGTGAGTATGGAGAATTTCAATTTTAATGTTGTAGAAAACTTCATCTATCAGGGAACGGAAATTACCAGCAACAACAACGTCAGCCGAGAGATCAGACGAAGATTCACGCTTGTTAATCGCTGCTACTTTGAGCTCAGCAAGCAAATTAGAAGTAGAGTACGATACTAATAATCACGGTCCTGATGTACGGCGCAGAAGCATGGACTCTGACATCAACGGATGCAGCGTCTTTACAAATGTTCGAGAGAAAGATTCTTCGTAGGTTTTTTTGGTCCCCTGTTTGATGAAGTTGACATAGTCCAGCGCATTAAATTCCAGCGAATTAAATTCCAGCGGCTGCACTGAGCTGGTCACCACATCCGGATGAATCCTGAAGCTCCAGCACTAAAGGTTTACGACGGAAACATGAACTTGATTGGTGGACGGCGTCAGAGAGGATGTCCGAGCTTAAGATGGCAAGATCAGGTCTATGATGACCTGAAGAAGCTCCGGATTGCCAGCGACACCGAATGGTGCGCTTTCCTACGTGCGGCCTTGACCGATAACCGATTGTAGAGCCACCTATGTAAGTAAGTAAGCCCGAAACAAATGATTGTCGACTTTATAGTAAACCAAATTTTCTAAAAAGTAGTGTTTTTTCACTCATTTATTATAAGTTGGAATACGTCAAAATGGAGCAATTTCTCGGATTCAACATAAAAGATAGCATGGGAAATGATTACTCTGGTTTATGGTTTGAAAGCCTGTGCCTTACCAAATTAGAAATCTTATTTAAACTTGCTATTGTCTCAAAAAATACGGTCTACTATTTAATTTACCCTAATCCGATTCTTCTTGCTCGCTTGCTTAGAGTCAAAGGCGAGAGAGGGCAATATTCTTTTTCAATTCTTCTTTGAACTTTATAAATAAAGAGCTGTTCTTAACGCTGTACTTAACTAAATTACATTTTTCCGTTTTCATTTTTAATACCCTGTGTTTGTGCCAAAGTTTTTGCGAATGAGGGTTTGTTCGAATGAGCGAAAAATGAGACAGAAGGTGGCGTGCTAGTTCCCACAAAGTATATATATTCTTGATCAGCATCGGAAACTCAATTGATGTAGATATGTCTGTCTGTCCGTTCGTCTGTCTATCTGGATGTATGAAAGAATATATCTCAGGAACTATAAAAGCTAGAGTCTTCAAACTTGGACATTTACATTCTCCGTTTCTTTCTCTTTACCCGACTTTGGCAAGCAGCAATTCGTGTCCATGTGAGTACCGTACCAGAAGACGTGGACATCCGAGTCCATCTATGCTTTGCACCTATCCATCTTATTTTGTGATAAGATGACGGTATAATAATTGGGTATTCTTCACTTGATAAATATTGTATGAAATTAGACAAATCTTTGGTCTACCATACCTTTAACACGTTACAAACTTTCAGACAATCTAATAATACCCTTTTCCACATTACGTTTGAATGTAATAAAAAAGGAAATAGTACCAAAGTCATGGTGCCAGAATAGCGTGAAGTTATGTATATGAAGGTACCAGAGAAAAGCGTAGGTGTACACGGTGTGCCGGGAATCACGGTTATAGCACTGTTATTTTTTTTAGATTTATAGTATCATCTCTATTGATCTACAAATTATTTTGTTTTTTACAATGGAACAAAGCCGTGCCACCCAACTAAAGGCATAATACTACATTATTATGTACGAGTGTATAAAAACATTTCCGCCCAATAAATCTGACAAAGTTTGGCATGCAACAAATATTGACAACAATCAAATTTTTTAATATAGTATTAAATATTATAGTGTCAACCAAAACAACACAATTAAAAATTAAACGAAAATATATTAAATTATACGTTTTATATATTTAAAATACATAACATCAATTAACTTGTTTACAGAGATTTGTATTATTGAAATTTGATAGTCATTTCGCTCGCAAAATCCGAAATTGAAGTCCAAATATAAATAAGTATAACAGAAAAAAAAAGAAAAAAAGTCACCTTCGGTGACACCGAAGCCTTAATATTATTCAATATGACGAATATGAGGCTGTGGCGCCTCTCATTTTTTAATGGTTCTTATTTCTTCCGGTGTTCTTTATATATATATCAAATCTGTTCCATCTGCGTCAAATAGTTATTGAGATTTAACTAGTTTGGTCTTTCTCTTATATGGAATAGAGTGGTACCGCAAGTGATATAAAAAACCAAAAACCTTTCTTTATTCTATAGTAACTCACTCTATCAGTTTCAAATCGATCGGTCAAGTCGTTCAGAAATTACACAGTCACAAATAGACGCACCACCGTTTCCATATAAAAAAACCTATACGGAGTGTCCTATACCAGAATGTCAGCAACCGATGAAAACATTGAATATGTGACGAAAATTGTTGTGGAGAATCGTCGAATCACTATTAGAGAAGTTGCCGAGGATGTCGGCATATAGGTTGGCTCTTGCCATGCAATTTTTTCGGATGTTTTGGGCATGAAAGGTCTAACAGCGAAGCTTGTTCCGAAATTGTTAAACTTCGACCTTGTTCGTGATTTTTTGAGCAACACAATGCCGTGATCGTGCCTCATCTACCATATTCACTGAACTTGACCCTTTGCAAATTTTTTCTGTTCCCATAACTAAAGAGACTCATGAAAGGATGGCGTCTTTTCAACGATTGAGTAGATAAACCGCACATCACTGGTAGAGCTCAAGCCCATACCAAAAAATGCATATCAGAAGTGCTACGAGTATTGGAAAAGGCGCTGGCACAATTGCTCAGTTTTAAAATTTTTGAATGGATGTTTTGATTTAAAAATGTTTTAAATAATAAATTTGGTTCATATACTATTTGGCATCAATTTCGTCTTTTTGACTCTTGAAATTCCTGTTTTTATCCGAAGGTACAAGTACAAAAATGGGGTCGATTTATAAATCAAACGTGGAAATACTTAGAATAAGAAAATTCTTGAAATACGTGTATGTATAAAAATAGAAAAGTACAAAAGTCTCAGAATATTAAATAAGTCCTTTTTGATTTGAAGTAAGTTGAAACTTATTAAATCAAACTCTGAGAGGCGTGAATGGAAAATACAATTTACTCTCAATTATTCCAATTTCTTCGCAACGACAGTAAATGCGACAAAGAATAGGTTGTGAATTGGCAACTCCATATGTCGGGTGCCCGTTATCAGAGGTAGTTAAGACGATGGAACTTTTCAGCGCCGTTCGCATGGGTCATGGTTCGATGCCAGGTTCCTCCACCAAAGAAAATTTTTGTAAACCGTGTAAGTATAACAAAATCAAATTAGAATTTTCTAAAAATAGAACCAAAATTCAATTAAAGTCCGGATGGGGTCTCCTATGCTCTATTTAAGGTAAACATGCTTCTTTGCAAACATTGAGACTAAATTATAATACAGGGTGGAGCAAAAGTAATCACCCTATTGGAAAACGCTATAAGTTTTACAAATGGCGCCAAATGTCAATTCGATTTTGACATTTGTGAAGTAAACAAACGCAGAATACAAATCGACAAGCCATGAATCGGTTTACTCCGCAAGAACGCGGAATAATTGTTTCCATTTTTTTTTTGCGCAACAATTCGTTGGTTGTGTTGGCGCAGCGTGAATTTCGTCGCAGATTTCCTGGCCGTCCGACACCAACTGGACAAACACTGCGGCGTTTGGCGACTCGCCTTGAAGAGACTGGGGCAACACGAGATGTTCCCAAGACTGACCGGCTCCGGAGCAGCCGTTCTGCTGAGAATATCGCTGTTGTTGCCCAAAATGTCGAAGAGGAGACCGGAACATCGACCAGATGACGTGCCACGCAATTGGGCATTAGCCGGCGGTCCCTACGCAGAATTTTGGTGAAAGATTTGAAAATGTTCCCTTATAAAGTGCAGACAGTGCATCAGCTGTTAACTGTTGACCGCCAAACGCGTCTAACCTACGCTCAAGCCATCCTGACTCTTAACGAAAATCCGTGTATCACCCACGAAGAGCCACTACATCCTCTCAAAGTTACTGCGTGGTGTGCTGTTTACGCTGGAGGAGTCATCGGGCCATTTTTCTTTGAGAACACCGCGGGCCAAACGACGACTGTAGACGCGCTACAGAGCCATGATTATCAAACTTTTTCTTCCTCAATTGGTTGAACATGTGGTTCCAACAGGACGGTGCGCCGGCACACACTGCTCGAGCCACAACCGATATTCTGAAGGAAGCATTTCCGGGTCGCTTAATCTCTCGTTTTGGTGATTTGCACTCACCCGATTTAACCGTTCCAGACTTCTTTTTACGGGGTTTTTTAAAGTCGCGGGTTTACGTCAACAAGCCTCAGACTCTTGAAGCTCTTAAGGAGAATATTCGCCAGGAATGCGAGAACTGTCGCCCGAAGTTCTGGCAAGAATGATGGAAAATGCTATAAAACGGGCCAGTATGGTCATCAACTCTGGCGGCGGCCACTTGGCCGATATCATTTTCTCAACTTGATGGAATAAATTCTAATGAATCAAATAAACAAATTTCACAAGCAGAACCAAAGTTTTTCATTATATAAAATAATTACAGCAAAAGAACATATGGTGATTACTTTTGCCCCACCTTGTACAATGCACAATCTGTAAGAAGAGTATAAAAAATATTTTGATAAAATAACTAAAATTTATAAGAAGAGAAGATTTTCCAAATGTAGATTGCAGTAACTTTTCCATTAAGAGAGAACTTTGAAAACTCGTAAAAAACGAAAATCCCGCAGGACAAGGCAAGGTTTAATTGTAGAAATGAAATATCTTTACATAATCGTAAAATACATTGATTTTTCAACGACAATTTCATTAAATATGTACTACAATTTTAGTTTAATTTCATTAAGTAAATGAGATACACACAATCTTTTTATCCGTGTCATCGATGAACAGCGAAGAACGCCCAAGATGGTCGGTTGTTTTATAATTTTTGAAATTTGACCACCAAGGAGTAGTCAAGTTCATATACAAAATATATTGTTTCTTATGAATCAACTGATAACTCAGTTTACAAAAATAATTATAAGCTATTAGTCTAAACTTGAATCGAATAAAATATTGTTTAATTTAAATAGAACGTAGAAACACCGCTGGACTACTTTTAGCGGGAAAATCGGACCTTCAAGTTGCAGTTTGTCAGACGTTAACGTGGCGGATATATGCTCAAAATCATTTTCTATCATACCATTTATTTGTGTGTTTAAATTTTAATTTACATTTCTAAACGTCATAAATAAACACACTGTAGATACATACTTAAATTTTATTATTATTGTATATTTCGCTATTTAATGTGTTCTCATTTATGTGGTTGATATTTGATTCCATAATTTGTATCTTTATAGTGTATATACATATGTATCTTCTGTTAAATGTTCTACTTACTTATTGGACCATGAGTCGGTGGCGGTTGGTTGTTAGTTTTGCCAAAAGTGGTCAATGCTGTTGAACTGACACCAAACAAAATGATAAAGACGCCAAAGATCATCGTCAGACTGCCGCACTGTGTGAAGCGTTTGAAGGGCTGCATTTTTCTACGAATCTTTAAGTTTAATTAATTAATTTGAATCTTAAATTAAATGTCTTCACACACAAAGCGCACTTCGCAGGTGAAAAGTTCTATTTTATGCTAATTGTTTTTTGAATTAAGTTTTTTTTTCCTTATTAATGCACTTTGCACAACAATACTAGTTATTCAAACTTAGAGTTAATTTTAATGTCGATTTATTTTATTTAATTTTTTTGATTTTATTCATTCGATATAAAAGTTCAAACTCAATTTGGCGTGAAAATTTCGAGTGTTTCGTTCCTCTGTACACCTTCACACACTTGTAGTACATAAAATCTGCAGAATCGATTAGTTTTCCGTGATTCCATACACAATTTGGTCTTTCACTTTCTCAAGGGTTCTAAGTACTTTGTTCGTCACTGTTTTTCAAAATTTTCAAAAATCAACGAACTATTCGCTTTCGCGTTCTAGATGCAAGTGAAGAATTTGCTAGCAATCGCAGAGCTTAAGTTTGGATATTGTGCTAGGTTCGCGTTGGCTAACTGAGTTGGATGAGAGTGCTCGCAGGTGAGTGAGCGATTCGTAAAATAGGGGGCAATTGCGAGGAAAGGTGTTAAAGGCATGCGAGGTAAGATTTCGCTCAGAGTTTCTCAAATCGCAGTATTTTTTACTCACGTTTCGTTTCTTAACTGAGCTTAAAATTTTTGTAC
Organism: Leucophenga montana; assembly: GCA_035044765.1. Classification (NCBI taxonomy): domain Eukaryota; kingdom Metazoa; phylum Arthropoda; class Insecta; order Diptera; family Drosophilidae; genus Leucophenga; species Leucophenga montana. The sequence continues at coordinate 577,762 of JAWNNQ010001269.1, read as the reverse complement.
GCTTTCGTGCATTTGTTTTTGATACGCTTCATCTATAGTTGTATGGAAAGAGCATTATAAGTTTGTGGGAAAGTTTGTAATGCATTGAAGAAGCTGTCGAATACCACAATGATTACAGGGTGACACAAGAAGGACTTTATGGTTTCTATTTAATAGGGGTCGTTCAAGTATCTAGTAATATATTGAAATTTTTGACACCGCAAATCTATAAAAAGTACACAGTCAATAAAGTACAACACAACGTAAACAACTGATCGAATAATAAATAATACAATCACAAGTAAAATTTTCGATTCAAATGCAATTTATTCTTTATTTATCCATGCAGATTGGACCAAAGCGTTATGGCTCTTGTGACTGGGTACCTAGAAACCATATTTTCCGTAGAAGTTCTCCAGCACATGCTTATTGTTTCCCCATCAATGTTACCTTTTCTTCTGTAACATTTATGGATTTCACGAACATAATGCGGCATAAATTTGTTTGATGCCCGGTAAAGTCCACAAGTTTTACAAATCCTGTGGATAATAATTATGCTTCATGTTTGCTAATTTTTAATATCATGTTATTTCAAATATGTGTTTAGTTTTGTATTAAAATAACTTGAGAAACTAAATCAACCCCATAAATATTGTAACACTTTGTAATAAATCGAGAAACCCGACACACTTCTGCATTCTGTTGCTCTATTGTTAAAATGGAAAAATAGAGCAACGTCCAGATGTCATCTACAATTTGATAATAAGCGATGAAGCCACTATCCAATTAAATGACTTCGTTAACAAGCAAATCGCAGGATATTATTGTACACCAACTTAAGTGCACTATTTGGTGCGGTGTATTGTTCGAAAGGATCTTTCTCCCATATTTCTTTTAAAATCCAGCCGGTGCTACCGTTACTACTAATGCTGCTCAATATCGGACAATGTTGGAAAAATTTTTGAGTCCAGCTGTATAAAACTATTCACAATTGTGGCTCCAACAGGATGAAGCCGCATCGCATTTTGCAAGAAATATAATGACTCTGTTACGAATCATCTTCGACACGCGCATTAATTCGCTCAATAGCGACTTCAATTGGTCACGGCGTTCACCTGTTTTAGCTGCTCCGCACTGTTTTCTTTGAATCTATTTGAAAGAAAAAGTTTGCATCTTTAAGCCAACAAGGCTTTCCATCAATTGAAATTCAAAATTCGTAATGAAATCCGTGTTGTAAAACGTTATCATGCAAAATGTGTTGAAAAGCGCAGGTATTTGTGAAGCACAAAATATTCATAATTTGCGAAATTCCCCATTTGTATATTAACATAAAAAAAAGTTATAATTTAATCTGAAATTAAAATAAAAGCATAAAGTCGTTTTTTGCACCACCTTGTATGTATATTCTAGATTAGCTTGATGAAATGAATCGATATAGCAACGGCCGTCTGTATAAGTTTTATTCGCTCAGTATTATGGATAGCAGTTCTTTCTCATAAATATCTCCAATAACTTTACAATCTATGGTTACGTTAATTTCTTATAACATAACTTTAGTACCCATACAAGTCTATGGCTTAGATAGTAGTACTGGTAGAGACAAGTTCTTTATTATACCTATAGACTCGAAATTAGGTATAGCTGTCACTTACAATAATTCCCATAATATAACAGATGTTTATTCAAATTGGACAACAATATCCTTAGATCGTACACATACCAATATCCATTTATTAGTTTACCTCTATGGTTAAGAAATAAAGTCTGAGTTAGACCCTCATAATCGAAATCAAATAAATTGAATGTATCTCATTTTCATTCACAAAATAGTTAGATTGTGTGAAGTGAAGGATATTAACACTGCGGTTCCACCGAAGCAAACGTTGTTTTTTGTTTTTCTTTTGTATTTTTGTTGTTGCGTTTATCGACGAAGCGAAGTTCTGCACGACGCCAACCAAAACGAAGGCAATGGCGACCTCGTCCTCGTGTGTGCGAGGATAATAATGACGAAGGCATTAGGCATATTGTATAGCCTACTTTTTGGCTATGGCTACGTTTTAGACTATGCTAGGCTAGATGTGTACACAAGAAAAACAACATTAGCAACAACAACAACTTTACATAGTATTTATAATAATGGCAATGTTTCACTTTCTGCTGGAGCTTTTGTGACTTCTCGGTTAGTAAGATTTTTTCAGTTATATTTTGGCTATTTTTTTTTTTTTTTGTTAGTTGCCAAAAAATTGTAAATATATGTAGGTAAATCGCTCTTGTTGTGTGCCTAGTGCTAATTATATTTTTTCACTCTCTATAGTAAATTACTAGCATACACACACACACAGAATAATAATAACAACAACAACAACAACATTAGTCATACGTACTCATGCATTTAGTTGTTCATCTATTGCACGCAAGACTCCTTTTGTTTTTTGAGAAAATTTCTATACGTAGTATAATTTAGAACACATGTTGAAACTTAGAAATATAAAAGCCAAATGATTTCGTGGCTAATTATTGTTGTAAGCATGTATTTAAGGCTCAACAGTTGCAATTGATTGCAGTTTGCACAATTATTTTTCAACTCGTAGATTAAAACTTAAAATTTTATGTTAGACTTTGTTAATAATACTCTTCACGCATACCGGACCTTAAGTAACATTATACAAAAACTGGAAAATGGGAGATTTATGGTTCACCTCTTACAGTGGGATTGGCGCGGCTGTTTCACCAGGTCCTGGGACATTCTAAATAGCTAAGTTTGATGACTATATATTTTATGTACACATTTTTGACTTAAAAGGGTCACTTTTACTTTTTCGGACTATGATTCTGTCGATGCTGGCATCGGTCTTTCGAGGCTTTGGCTTCCTAGCCTTGTTTACATTCAAATATGAAGAGCTAATTTTGACTAATGCAAGTGCATTATAGATCATGTTTCTGGAACATTCCATTGTTTGAGCTATTTCAGCTGGTTTCATGCCCGACTGACTGAGCTTGTAAATAAGATTCCAAATTCCAAAATTGGGCGGTAAGTTTCTATGGGGGTACGCTTAAAAGTAGATGTTTCACGCACCTTGAAATTTATGTGAAGCACCCGTCCATAAATAAATTCCATCTGGTGATTTGAATTTCATAGGGAAATTTTGTGGGTGTCACAGAAATCTCGTCGACATCATTCAAAACAGTGTTTAATGTACAGACGAGTTTTGTGCTACACAGAGTTGTCGTAGATAACAAAAATAGATTACATACTATCTAAATAAATATTACTTTTTTACTTTTAAAAAGTAAGTATTTTATTGCAAAAATGTTTATTACATATTAAAATACATATTAAAATACACACGGAGCAACTTCACACACGACCAACAGGTCTCTACCACGAGTTCATGAAATTTTTCCTGGCAAATTGATCTCCAGGAGAGGTGACATAAATTGACCTCCACGAAGTCCCGATTTAACCTCTATGGACTTTTTCCTATGGGGTTACGTCAAATCTAAAGTATACGGCAACAAACCGACTTCCCTGGCACAATTAAAAGGAAATATCCGTCACGAAATGGCAGCCATCACGGAGAATACCTGCCGAGCAGTCATATGAAATTTTAGGACAATATCATTTTTAAGAAATAAATTCCCAAAATGTGTATTTTAATATGTAATAAACATTTTTTCGATAAGCTACTTACTTTTTCATCGATTTTTTAAATGTGAACTTTCTTTTGAGACACCTTGTATATTCAATCAATCAATTATTTGCGTCGTTTTACTTCCAATTACTAACTACTATTTACATTCACGAACAGACTGAGTAACATTGTCTACATTTTCGAACGTTCTCGAAGACCTTTGACGCCCTGATTTTGATTTTTCCAGTGTTGAACCGGTCGCTTCAAACTTCTCGACCCATTTTCCAATGAGTCGAGGGCTTGGCGCATCATTTAAATGACGAACATGTCGAATACTGCAGAATTTTCTACGCGCTACAGTCGCTGATTTACCGTTTTTGTAAAACTCACGTACGCACAACGCACGGTCCGCTCCCGAGAAACGCTCCATAGCGACTAAATTCCCCAAAGCTAGGCTACCGATTGACATTCACGCAATCAGCAAATCAAATGTGAACTTTCTTTTGAGACACCCAGTATAATAATGTCGTACAGGTTTGCCATATCCGGTAAAATTCCAGGTATCTAAGTTTGATAACAAAAACCAACTTGAATTACACTAGTTTGAAAATTTAAATTTTGGAATGAAATGTACTTTCTTATAAATTTTTTAGATTAATTTGGGTGGGCTGAACACGAAAATAATATTTTCTTTTTGTATTCATTCGAGCCATACCCTTAGATAACGGTATGTTTGTGTTTTTCGAGTACGTTTTTACTTAAACCAGCGTCCAGAATGAATAGAATGTCAGAAAAACAATGGTATATCACTAGAAACGTGATTAAATTGCCAGTCCCAATTATGTTCTTTCGAATAAAGAATGACTTCCAGCTGATGAAAGTTCAAGTTCTATGAATTTTTATTCAATTAAAAAATGACAAGCACTGGCAGATGAAGATATTTAGTACACAAAAAAGTAAGTTCCACAACTTTTTTCAAAATGGCAGATTTTACAGGGAAAAGCCAAAAAATAAGCTTAGATCTCATTTGTCTACTGTGGCGAAACGTCTTAATTTTAAATGATGTATTACAACCACAAAAACAATTAGGTCAACATAAATTTTGTAAAGTAAATTCGCGCTCTTATTTTGAGTGATAATACTTTGTTAAATTGGAAAAATTTTGATATATTGTGCTTTTCTGTGAAAATTCTGTGAGCGGAGATATATATCAGATTGAACAATATTAGCTATTTGGCCAAATGCGTCATACTAATGGCTGTTACATCTCGTTTACGCAGCATTGACCTGTTATACTCTTAAACTCCATACTGACATCGATGAAAATTTTTGATTTCAAAAGAACTTTATATAAAAAAACGTTGTCAAACAAGAATCAAAAAATTTCGGCACAAACTGTTTTTCATCGAATACTCGGATAACAAAAATGTTTGCTACCGAAAATACTTTATAAAATCAAAAAACAGGTGTGACCTTTTGTACTTCCGTCAGAAAAACCTAATAAATATCTGATTTAAGTATTTCATGTTGATTTGGGAACACTGTTTTTCGTGTGTTTGACATAGCAGTAATAATTAACAATTTCGACATCAAAAATTTTTATCGATCTCAGTATTGGGCTTTATACTTTCTCTTTTTTTTGGGAATTTTTTCATATTTATTCATAGCTATGTATGTATAAATATATGAAATATATGTATGTAATATACATCCAAGCAATAGCATAGATATGTATGCATCCTCATACTCCGCCAAGAAAAAAAATTGGTTATTTAATCTTGCAAATATGTAAAAATATTATGTCCGTGCTATATATACATTCCCATAGGATGAAAGTGTATATTAAGTTTTAGAGACTTCAAGTTTGGATATTTACACTCTCCTTTTCATCCATTTTCTCCATCTTCAGATAAACTGTATGATAAGAACATGCCAACCTTATTTTAAGTAGTAGTCCCATAGAAACTTGGCCCCATTTTTAGTTTTTCTATAACTATACTAAACTAAAACTAACTAACTATACTAAAACACAAAACAAAAAACAAAAGCAACCGTGAAAAAACAAGAGAAAATAAGGCGATACCTTATACCTATACCAATTTTATAAGCTACGTAGATACTTTTTTCTTTTGAATAAAATATTTTTGTACTGAACAGAAAAGCTTTAGGGGGGATCATTCCCCAGTTCCCTGCTCCCGGATACGCCAATGCTTACACAAGGTACGGGCTTCACTCCCAGTTTTAGCCAAACATTTTATTGATCTGCTTTACTAAAATTACTGATTTCAAATAAAAAAAAAAAACTTTTGACGAAGTTAAAACCAAGTGACGAAAGAATTTTGTTTTTTTTCATTTGTATTGCTGGGATTCATTGTAACTTGGCGGTGTAGTTGGAAATTTTCAAGAAGACCCTGTCAATTAAGTAGAGAAACGAATTTGATGGCCTGGAAGAAAAACTGTATTTTATAACAAAATGTTTAGCAACATGACGAACGCTCAATTACATATTACAATCAATCCCAACAATACAAATAAAAAACAAAAACAATGGAACTTACTTTACATTTTAAATGTTAGAAAGGTAGCTTAGATTTAACAATTTTCAACATAAAAATATTCATATACAATATGTATTTGATACAATTTTTATTTATTTTTTTTATTTTTTTATTATCGTACATCATAGTCAATCAGTTTACTTAAAAACTATAATACATTTGTATGTTAAAAAAAGTGACATTAAGGCATTTAGCTTAGAGTATATACATTAACATAACTAACAAAAAATAAGGCTTAATGCCTATTTTGAATATCCATTGGATGAAATCGTTGGAGCCGTCTACGACATGTATTAACGACCAGAGCCGCTGTTAAATGATTAACATGAGAAGCCAGTCGATCATTATATCTGCTGCTGTGGAAGTTCAACTGTTCCAAGACTGTTGGTATTTTCAAATCTCGATGTAAAACTTTATTGCGCATATACCAAGGAGCATCTGATATATTACGCAAGACCTTGTTTTGAAGTACTTGTATACGGTTTATATTTGTGGCAGCAGCAGTGCCCCATAATTGTATTCCATACATCCAGGTAGGCATAATGATTGATTTGTATATAAGCAGTTTATTTTCGATGCTCAGTTTACTACTTGGGCGAAGTAACCAGTTTAACTTTTTGAGTTTAGCGTAACAAACTGCTGCGGTTTTTTGAATACGCTTACGCCAGGTTCCGCCACGTCTTTCAAAGTTAAAACCTAAGTAGCATACAACATCAACATGAGGTATTACCAAATTGTTGAGCAAAACGGGCGGGCAGTTCCCTTGCCTCAATGAAAAAGCACAGTGACTAGACTTTTCGCTATTGACTTTTATATTCCAGCGATTTGCCCAACGTTGAAAATCTTGAAGATAGTTTTGAATGTTTGAGGCAGCTTCGTGTGGACAGTTTGAGTTTGCAAGTATGGCCGCATCGTCAGCATATGTAGCCAGAAGCATGTTCTCATTTACTGGAACTGGCATATCAGCAGTATACAAAGTATAAATGACAGGACCAATCACACTGCCTTGTTGTACACCAGCAGCAATGCGGCGGATCCCTGAGCGCTCATCTTTCACCTCGACTGTGAAGGCACGGTTAAGCAAATACGACTTCAAAAGAAGGAATTGCGATGTAGGCAAAATTGATTAAATTTTGAGGAGAAGGCCTTCAATCCAGAATCTACCAAAAGCTTGCTGTACATCAAGAAAAACAGCACAGCTATATTGCTTATACTCATAGGCCTTAAGAATATGTTGGAAACTCTGTGCACTTGTTCAGGGGTCCCATGGTGATGCCTAAAGCCAAACTGATGATCATGAATGGCACTCTGGACGTCCAAAGCAGGTAACATTTTACCAAGAAAAATTCTTTCAAATATTTTTGAGAAGGTCGGCAGTAAACTAATTGGTCTATAAGACGCAACAAGGTTTTCTGGTTTGCCAGGTTTCGGTATCATTATAATTACAGCGCACCTCCATTGAGATGGGAAGTAGTGGATGCGAATCATGGTATTGAAGAGTAGTACCAAAAACATTATTGCTTTATCAGGAAGCGCCTTTCCTACTCTGCCATAAATTCCGTCATACCCCGGGGTTTTATTTTTCTTAAGCATTTTAATCTGTAGACGAACCTCTTGGAGAGATAGGCTTGATAGACTGCATATTTGTGCAGCTCTCTTCCAGAAAATTAGCGGTGTCTCGCACATTATTTATTTTTTGGAGAAATTAAATGGGATGGAAAGTTGGGGTATAATTTGGTTGGGTATGGAAAAATTAGAAATAACAGGTAATTAATTAATGGTTATTACGTATGAGAGTTTAGTTCGAACCTTAGACCACTGAGATGTAAGCATTGCTAATTAACGAAAGAACATACAATAGTGTATTGACCTGCATGGGGAACATATTTTGAAAACCAATAAATTTGTTTTGGCAAATAAAATTTGACTAATGTTCTCCAGTATTGAAATATGCAAAGCAACTGTCGTGTAACCTGTGATTAAGAAACAATTGTAGTTCAATTTCAGCTACAATAAGTTCTAGTTTACGCATTGACTGAAATATTTTAATAACTTTCTGGCAGCTAATACCAACCAAAAGTGAAAAACGCATTTCCAGCGTTGCGTGCATCAAAAAATATCTCGTGGCTGACTCGAAAAAACCGACGCATTTAACCTTACCACATCCAAAATGTAGACCGAGAAATTTTCCGCACAGCAGGTGGGGTCGTCTCACCAGGTGTAGGTAGCAAGTTCAAATTCGCACCTAGCTTAGCATACTCGTACATACATACAATATCTGAATGTACATACAACTTTACATACTACTATATTGGAGTTGCTTGTCATGTTTGTTTGGTGTTTGATAGTTTCCGCTACCAAAAAGTTTTAGTTCTATTGGCGCACATTTGAGGCCAATAATTTACAGTCGGACTTCCTGGCGTTGTTTCAACGAGCGTGAGACGATTTGAGGTCAACAGTTTAGTTTCTGTTTTTGAGGTACATTATGTTAAGTTAGTGGCTCGAAATTTCAACGAAACATGAAAACTTCTGCAACGTTTACTTATTTTTAGACAAATATCCAGAATATCCGAAATGCAGATAAGGATCACATTACGTAAATTCGCTGCGCTAAATGAATGCTAAAGCATTTAAATAAAAAAAAAAAACATAAACGTTCTCAAGCGTTGCGATTATTTTCGGCACAGAATTTTGCCATTTCCTCGAAATTAAATGTACAAAATATCAAAAATTTTCCCATTTGCATATAAAAGCAGAAATTATTTCCACGCACATGTCGACAAAAAGTTATTAATTGGTAAAATAGAACGAGTACACCGGGTTCCAGAAATGAAATCGACGATTAAAACAAATAATTAACTCTGCAAGAAGGAAAAATATAGCGACGAAATAAATTAATAACTGGCAAATATTATTATTTATGAGTAGAGTGTCATAAATATTTCACAAATATTTTGGCGCAACTCAAATGCAAAAGTACGCAGCTAATGCGAACGAAGCATTAAGTCAAGTACCTGAAAAATTATATGGAAAAATCACGAACTCTTTAGCGTACTAAAAAGAAAAGTTAACTTTGGTGGAACCTGAACTTTAATACCCTTCACACAAAATATACTCGTACAATTGTGTAGCAGCTGTCTTGTATATGACCCAATCACATCCACTCTAGATTAGGAATCCACTAGCTGTAATATACTCGTCGACTCTGTATCTGATTCAATGATCTGTGTAGGGGCAGTGTCATATGACGTCCAGATATTGACATTTGATTAAGAATTTTATGGGGAATATGATTAAGATTTGATGCATATTGTAAGATTACTACAGCCAAAAAGTGCATTCGATGCTTTTTTTTATTTATTTTTTTTTAAATTTTTAGTGTGTTGAACTCGAAAAAACCATAAAATGTTTTTTGAATGGATACGTTTTGGCAAGAGGAAATATTTGAAAAGCGTCGATATTTTTAACAAATATGACTGCAGTAAATTTACTTTTGTAAATATATTATACCCTGAACTGCTACAATTAAGTAGAATCTACCGATACTTGCTATGTCAAAATCGTTGATCGTTGAACGTTTTCATTTACAAGAAATTTTCGAATCACTTTTGCCACTCGGAAGTGGCTACCTTCAAAACGAGCAGTTTAAAGGCTTCAAAAGGTGCTTCAGTCCTCGAAAAATGTTGAGACTCAATTTATTTTTGATGTGCGGGAATACAAAGAAGTCAATGGGTACCAAGTAGAGATGAGCTAGTCAGTGGTTTTTGAGTAGCAGTGTTTATCGTGACTGCTTCTTTCAAATCACCGTGATTTTGATATGCTACTTTGATCGCTGTAAAAATGAAAAAAAAACCTATTTTATCTATTTATAATATTAATACGAAACTAATTGCTCGTCAAATTTTACTTTACTATAATCATTGGGCTCCCGTAACATAATGTGGACTCCTTACAAAAATCTTGGGAATTGAGGCGGGAACATGATATTTTAGTTAGTCTGATTTGTATATATTTGTACAGTCTAGTGATTGATTGATTGCACCGCCCATTCCAAGAACCCATTGAAATATGTATAGCCCACATTATCCTTCCCAGGATTGACCAAGTGGCATATCTTCTCTACAATTCTTTGGGACTAACTCTGTACTTCAGGAAAGCGCCATCAGCTTCTGTAATATCTTCTTTTTTGTGCTATGTTTGGAGAGGATTCGCTTAAAATGGCATAAAAAAACAAAAGAGAGTGCTGGTTGTAGTCTCAAGCATTGGGCTCCCGTAACAGAAGTAGTATTCCTTAACAAAATCTTTGGCATTGAGTCGGGAAGATGGTATTTCAGGAAGTCATCTGTTTTGGATTTATTTTAGTGCCAACTATTGCTGATTTTATTTCCGATTCCAAAAAATGACTGGATCCCAGGATTGATCAAGTACCATATCTTCACTACAACTTATAAGGACTAAGGGAATACTGCGTGAAACCGCAATAGTATGCTGAAACAGTTCTCTTTTTTTGTTATTATATTTTCTTGAGAGGATTGAATATAAAAAAATCCAAGAAAATAGAAAGAAACATTTCATTTTCCAATCCAGTGAAATAAACAAGATGCTAGCAGAGATAAAATATGAAGTACTCGCCTCTAAACACTACGTGTATGATACAATATATCAGACTACTGCCTGTGATTCAATTACGGCGACTGAAAAATCACTAATATTAGTTGCCACTCGATATTGTAATTCACGGCTTATCAGTAATATATCATACTTATCATCAACTTGATACGTTGATACACATGCACTACATGCATAATATATTACTCATACGCCGTGAATCACAGTGGCAATTGATATTCAATCACTGGCATTTACAATATCGAGTATCAACTGATATTAGTAATTTTTCAGTCGATATGATTGAATCACAGGTAGTTAAATATCGCTCAATTACAGGCAGGGCTGTAAAGCGGTTGTTCGATCAATTTGATGCTTTAAGTGCACAAAAACTCTCTTGGGTGAACGGATGTATGAGAGATTGAATTGTCGTGGTGTAGGAAGATCCGTCTTCGGCGGTTGGTTTTCAAAAATTCTCCGAAACCTTCTGGAAAACACATGGTTATGTACCATTATTCCGGAAAAACAGGAGACATTTCGAAGTGTTTCGAAGTCCGCGAACAACTTTTGTTATTTGGCTCGTTTTATAGCACCCATACAGTAGATTGCTGTTTTGTTTCGTGCTCATATGCATAGATTCATGATTTGTAACCAGTTTCGATGTTATAGACTTGTTTTGAAACACTACGGCTGTATTTCGTTAACATTTCCTTGCACCAATCGATACAATCTTTTTTAGGCGCTTGTCAAATTTTACTGTATTTAGCGTGAACAAATCGTCTTGACAGTCAAACTTTCTCTAGGTTCGTCTTTAAATGAATGTTTACCAAGTTTCAATTAAGCATAGCAGTCATAAACAGTAGTTTTTGATGGCGCTCCATCGTGAAAAGTCAAATTAGTTTGATTGATGCACTTTTGTTGAGATAATCCACCTTGAAAGTCGTAGTAATTCATCGTAAGAAAAAGATCGATCGTTTGCGGACGATCCACGGTTAAGGCCTTTTAAGAGAATGGGCTGCTGCTAAGGTAGCAGAGACAGTGACATGAATTAAATTGTATTCCATCATTAATCGGAAACGTTGCTTTTGCCATTAAAGCAATAATATTTTGCAAAATATTGATTTATGTCTATTATATTGCTTTGCTGGAAACAAGGAACACTTTTCAATAAGCTTTGATCTATCAGTATATAATATGTTTAATAATCCAGTTTGTTATGCAGTTCAACTATAGAGTTTATCTTAGGCACGACTACATTGCAGTTCCATGAACTCAATCTTGTTACTATTAGAAATGTGCTAAGCGCTCTCATATGGATCTGTGATCAACTTCTTTTATGTCTTTCCAGTTAAATTGAAAAGTATTCCCAGTTCTGTTGTGCAATTATATCATCTCATAGGTAATTTACATACAGAAAACTAGAATGGGTCTAGCAAAACACATATAGATGTGTTTACGACCTATGCAGACTTTGTTATTTTTAAACACAATAAAAAATTTAAAAAATTATATTTGAATAAAAATGAATTCATTAAAAAGAAAACAATTTTTTGTTTCCGGGTATGCGGTCTTTAAGGGTGCATAAACAAAGCATGAGTGTCATGAGAGGCATCCACAAACAGAACACTGTAGAATCTAAATGTCCAAGTTTGAAGTCTCTAGCTCTTATAGTTCTTGAGATCTGTCGTCTCATACATCCAGACGGACGGACGAACGGACGAACGGACTCAGTTTCCGTAGCTGAACAAGAATATATATACTTCATGTGGCCTACCACGCCTACTTCTGTATGTTACAGGTTATAAACATCTCAGTTAATTTTGAATTATTTGCCACTGGGCTGGTCGCAATCACTGTGGCTTGATTATTATACTCTTTACACGTTAAAGAAAGCGTCGGAGACCCGATAAAGTGTATATATTCTGGATCAGCTCGACGGGACTTGCCATGTCCGTCCGTCCGTCTGTCTGTATGTCTGTCTATGTCTGTTTGTCTGTCTGTATATGTTTGTCTGTCTGTCTATGTTTGTCTGTCTGTCTGTCTGTCTGTCTGTCCGTCTGTTTGTATGTCTGTCGCTCTGTCCGCCCCTGTCTAGGTGAATCAAAACTAGTCTCTCAGTTTTTAAAATATCGATCTGAAATCGGGTAGGGAGACTATCTATATTAGAAGGCTGAACATTAGTCACATTGAACGTGCCACGCTCACACTGTGGTAGCCCCATACAAACCCACAGCCCACTTTTCGGTTTATTCGATATAATGACTTCTTTCGGACGGAAACATCACCAACCGCCCACTTTGTGCAATAGGCACATTATTTTTTATTTTCCGAGCTTCAAAATTTTAATTTGTTAGACGTTTGTGAAGAGTACTGAAGCTGCGGTTCTACCAAAGTTAACAATTTCTCTTGTTTTACATAGTTGTTTTGAGAAATTTGTGAAATAACTTGGTATCATTGAAAAACTTGTGGAAAATGGTTGCTTGCAAAACTTTAATTTCATACTATAATTTAAAGCCAGCGTGCGCTCATCCTTGTCGTTTGTATTTGTGTGTTTGATTAGAAGAACACCATATTGCGGAAATGTATCTATTTAGCATAATTTTGAATATTACGACAGCTTTGTTGCAAGAAAAAAATTTCCGATATCAGCCATTCAGTATTTCGGTTTTACTTGCGACTTGCTTGTGATTTCAATGTAAACATTTTTTCGGAACTAGTACTAGTTCTCCTTGATAGTTCCCTTCTAGTTCTCTGTATATGGACGAAACACATAAAAAATCAGAAATACCAAACAGTATTTTTGTCGAAGTGAAATACTGGCCGCAGCCAAATTCCTTAGCTGCATTTTGAGCAAACATTTTGGGGCGGGCTAGTGCTATAATTAATACTTATTTTCTGTGAATTTTTGTCAACAATTTTCTTGTAATATTGTTGCTCCTCTTACTCCACTATGAACACAAATTAATTTTTTTATTTTTTATCAAAAAAGAAATATTTTTTTTGTAATTTTCTTTTTTTTAGAACCTATGATTAATTAGTGCGGTAGTCGCAAATCGTCATAAACTCGCTCAACTATATAATTTTCTCACGATTTATAAAAAGCAGAATGAAGTGTTGTGCACCATTCACTGCCTGCCATTCGGTGAAGCTCATGTTTTCTGACCATCAATGGTGGGGTTCGCGCTTTTCTTGAGTTTTTTTATTGCATACTTTGCTGCTGTTTGGCTCTGATTCATCATCTGCGGTACTCATTCTATGCGCTCTAAATGCCAATTTGAGTACTTTAATTTCATATTTTTGTGCAGTCTAATTGCTTTAGAGCATGTGAGTGTGCCTGAAGTGTGGGTTTTGTTTCTCTTTTGGGTAATATATGCATGCTATACGAACCGTGCATGTTATGTTCAATTGCCTTTGTATTTGCTTAAGAAGTTGCATGTCGTTGTCGCTTGCTACTACTTGCCTAGCCTAGTGTCCTCTGAAGGCTCGCGGCCAGTGAAATAAATTTTCCACAACAACTTTAAACTCCTTACCCTGGCAGTCCATTTGCCATGGTGTTTGCGCACAGTAGCCTTGTCTGTTGGTCATTTGCAAACTTAACCTTTTGTGTACTTCTGGCCCCGTGACTTTCTTAATTTATCAGTTTTCGATTTATTTTTATTTTGCAAACAGTTTTAAAATGTTCAAAAATCACATTTCAAGTTCATTAGTTAAATGCAATTGTTTGTTGCACACCTTGGTCTTTATATGCAAAGGTTAATGGGATTGTTTTTTACTTAATCAGTTTTATTTGTGACGTGTCGACAATCAACCATTTCGTATACGTCATGCTTTTCTTTTTGTCTACCTTTTCTAGAAACATTAGAATTTTGCAAAGTTTCCTGTTGTTGTTGTAGTTTTTGATTTTTCATGTTACGCAATAAAATACGCACAATCGGAATCACAGATACGCCATCATTTGAATTGGACGTCATTTCATGTCTCAGCAGGCATCGCTAACTATTCCACAGCTACGGGGGACTAACAAAAGTCTGCTTATTTGCTGGTATTTTATTTGTTTTTAAAAAATCCAAAAATGGTATACACTTCATGGTTGTTTTACGATATTATATTTTTTTACTTCAGGAAAATCGATCGGCATGGAGACGAGAAAACGTAATATTACTGATGCAAGGTGTAAATAAAAGCCACCACATAGAGAAAAATTGAACCTGGTAATGGTAATGACACAAGAAATGATTGCTGAGGATCTGAGAATAAATACCATGGCTGTGTCGCGAATATTTCAAAATGATCTGCTTTACTAATTTTGAATGAGCTCAATAAGAGTGACGAGTTCGTGTTGCCCAATATTGCTTAAGAAAATTCTCAGACGGAAGATTTAGTAACTTTGACAAAATCGTAACTGGTGACGAAGCTTAGTTTTATAAGTACGACACAGAAACAAAATAACAATTCATGGGGGGAGCAGAAAATGAGCAAAAAGCAAGATAATAAAAATTAGCAACAAATGTGATAATGTACAAGTATTTTTACCTCACTAGAACAAAAACTGTAGCTGCTATTTCCCCAGCATGGTGAGGTCATCTCAAACTAGGTCGTGCCAACATAGCTTGGTCATCCTCTGTGACGCTACCCACTAATTAAGATTAAGTGTCTTTCGAAAATCTTAACTTGACTTGAGTCATGGTACCAGGAAAAATTCACACGAGATCATGTCAGGTCAATACGGTCAATACATGCAGAGTGAAACTAACGTTGTTTGTTTGGTCAAACAGTTGCGTACAAGAAATATTTGAAGAAGTCGCGTTAATATTCGCTTCATGCTCAAAATATCATGCATAATGCTCGGCATATATCCAAACTAGACCCAAATGCCGTCTGCTATCTCCATGACTATTTTTAAGCTTACTTATTTAGACGGTATATGATCTATTTATAACGGAAGTAGCTTTTTCGCGCGGAAATTTGCAATTGGTCATGCATTAGTAAATCAACTATTGGTTGAGCATTCATGTGCTCGCTCGAATTACGGCTAAGCTAAGATTTTTAAAACTGCAAAGGAAACAAAAACCAGTGCATGTAACCTTTACGCGCGGTTAAAGTAAGACTTCTGTGACTGTTGCATTGAGATATTCCGGGTATTTGTTGATCAGAAGGTAAGTCCGCAAACAAACAATTCAATGTGCATTAAAGCATTGCAGACGAAAATTTCAGTAAAATTTAACTGTAGAAAAATGCTGCATTCTATCAAACCTAATAAAGTTCATACAGCTCATAGTGAAAACGAATCCTAAACTCATTGGCAACTTTAACATGACTAAAGATCCTACGAAGAAACTCTCTCTCTAACACGACCAAATGATTTGTATTCGATGTCAGCGTTCAAGCTTCTGCGCCACGCAGGACTGGGATGAGAAGTGTTTTATAGATTTTTATTTTCGTACTTCGAAACACAGCTCTAGTTCTAATTTGCTCGCTGAGCCCAAGTAACAGCGGTTAGCAAGCATTAAACTTCGTCAGATCTCCAGGCTGCTATTGTAGTTGTTGGTCATCTCTCTTCCCAGGTAGACAAAGTATTCTAAAACATTGAAGTTTAATCTCTCCACACTCATAAACCGTCAAATACGCGACGAAGGTTTGTGAGTGGACACCAAGCACTTCGTCTGGTTCTTGTCTTTCGTTCGTCCCGATATTAATGGAATATCGTGTCCGATCGTTCTACGTAAGATTCCTTCATCAAAAGATTAAAAAAGTTCCACGATATCTTATAATCGATAAATGTGCGCAGAAAAATTTTTTTTAAACAATTATAATAATTCAATTGTAAGAACAAATCTGTAGTCAAATCAAGCAAAAAAGTCTCCTTTAGAATTAAGTACAATTACATAATTCTCTCAGCTATTCAAATTTCTTAGCACCGAGAGTAAATGGGAAAAGCATTGGTTGTGATACGGAAACTCCATGCGTTAGTCGAGGTAGTAATGTCACTTCTCAGCGCCGTTCGCATGTGTCATGGTTCGATACTAGTTTCCCCAGCAAAGGACATTTTTATAAACCGTGGTAAGTACAACAACCGTGGTAAGTACAAAAAAAAAACAAATAAAAACGAGTGCATGTAACCTTTACGCGCGGTTGAGGTAAAACATATTTGACAGGTATTACTAAAAAGATTAAACTTAACATAAATAATTCGAAAATATATAGTGTTGTTTGCGGTCTCTAACGGCCAGTAGATGGCGCAAACAACACTATCTTTTTTTTTGCGCCATTTACTAATTTATTTTTTATATCCTCCGCAGGACGGCCACGGTTCTAAGTTTTTGCAAATGTATGTAACAGGCATAACATATTTATTTTAAGTTTTATCTTTTTAGTAATACCTGTATTGTACTTTCTTTAAGAAATTCCGTACTCAGCATACTATTGATACCGCTATGAATAAATTCAAGTACGGAAATCCTGATTTATTTATC
This sequence comes from Leucophenga montana, assembly GCA_035044765.1. Taxonomy (NCBI): domain Eukaryota; kingdom Metazoa; phylum Arthropoda; class Insecta; order Diptera; family Drosophilidae; genus Leucophenga; species Leucophenga montana. The sequence goes on along the minus strand of JAWNNQ010001269.1, from coordinate 560,512 downwards.
ATTGTATGGCGTATGTCTTTGTTGCACTCACAAGTCCTCTCCAGGATTGGTCGTAGAGTGAAAATTTGATCGACCTCTATGGTCTAAGGCCACACTGATACTGTCCCATCATTGTATCCGTGTTTGGTTCCAGCCATTACTTCAGTACGCGGGACAGAATTTGAAATCCAATTGAAAGGAGGCTTAGAGCAGAGATTACAACCATTGGGCATGCATTCATCGGATCATATCTTGCCTTACCAACTCTTTGCCACCGGTTTTTAATAACTCAGTTGCTCATTCCGCTTAGTTTTGTTTTTTGCTACAGATTTTTAGTTACTGAGTCAACCACGTTATAGTCCGATAGCTCTACAAAAAGGCCATAATCTATTAGTGGTTCTAGAAATGCTTCTCTATTGACTGCTTTTTTCGCTTCATCGCCTCCATCTAGTTAATGTCAAGTTAGAGATGTGTCTTCTCTATAGTCTCAGTGATTCCTGACCATCTATAATCAGGCCTTAACTTTCGTCCTTACAGAAAGAAACTGGTCAGACATTAACTGCACAATTGTCTCTGGCATCGCGAATTTTGCCCAGCACTATATTCTCCGGATCTGACGCCTTGCGATTTCCGCTTATTTCCAAATTTAATAAAAAATATTTAAGACGAAAATTTTAACATCTAAGCAAGTCAGCGGATTTTTGTTAGACTCTTCGTACACATGTAAGTAGTTGATAGTTTTTGTGAATATATAGTTACGAGTATATATACATACGAGCATATACATTTGTAGTGAATGCGAAAACTTTGGCATTTTTCGGCCAGTCTGGCATTTTGAATATCGCATTTATGAATTTATTGCGTCATAAAACATCTGTATAAATAAAAAAATCAATTAAAGACGCCAAGCAGTGCTTTCAAATGTAGATTAAACTAAATACTACTTTCAGCATACGATATATGAATATATTAATTGAAGTAATCATTTTAATTTTATTCTAACTCTATCGCTAACTTACTCTGTAGATTATTTGATGCGAACCTTTTGAATCTACCTATACTATAGATTCAAAATATATTATATTTTGAAAGCCTTTTTTACGAACTCGCAAAAGCTTACCGGTTTCTATACAATTTTTACAGCATATTGTCTATGGTCGTGGCTAAGTTATAGGCTATAAAAATAGTTAAAAAAGAAATTCGAGTGTTACGGAAATCGTTTCTCCGAAAAGCCATCTGTTTTGAATGTGTTAGAGAATGACAGACTTCGGCAACCATTCGGCTCATATGTGCAAAACCGAAAATGTCAACGGTTAAGTTTATCCATGTCCTTGTTATATTCTGGTATTCATATGCGATTTCTTTGAGCCAGTAGTTTTCAGAGTTATCAATGCAATTTGCCGCTTTTTAATTTTAAATAACAAAACATATTATTGCGCATTTCTTTTCATGACAGTCAAGACTATCCGTATTGACATGAAACGCACACTTTTTGGTTTAGTTCCACGCCCACTTCTGATTTTATGTATAAAAAACTTTTTAATTACAGTAAATATTTACTTGAAAATTGATATGATAGCTTCCTTTGGACGGACGCTTCAAATTGCTATCTGTGATTCAATCACGGCAATTGAAAAATCACTGATATCAGTTGCTACTCGATATTGTAAATGTCAGTGATTGAGTATCATTTGTTTCTTACTAGTGCCACTGTGATTCAGGGCGTATGAGGAATATATCATGCATGTAGTGTAAGCAGCACAAAAAGTATCAACGTATCCAGTTGATGGTTGATATATTACTGATTCATCGCGATTTACAATATCGAGTGGCAACTGATATCAGTGATTTTTCAGACTCCGTAATTGAATCAGAACTGATATATTGTATCATACACGTAGTGTTTAGAGACTGATGGTGGTTTCCTGTAGTTTGGAATTAGTCCCAAAGCATTGTTGTTTTAAAAATATGCCACTTGGAATATATACAAATCAAGTAACTACCTAAAATACCATGTTCTCGTCCAATTCCCAAGATTTTTGTAGAGAATCCACTTCCGGTTGCGGGAACCCAATGATTCGGACTATCTGCCAAACTCTCGAATGGTTTTTATAATTATTTTAAGCCAATAACTTTTGATATCCCATTTATCGGTAAGGAATGCAGGAACAATATTTTTAAAAATTCTATCATTTCAATTTCAATGAGATAATGATAAATTTGTTATATGATTTTAAACCAGCGTCCGGAGAGATGGGCAAGCCCAATATGATTGATTAAATTGCACGTCTCAACATGCTTTGATCTAAAGAAAAATGGCTGAGGTACAGTTGAGAAAAGTTTAAATTCAAGCATTTTATTTTCCTATTTTTAGATATTTTTGTCATTGGAGTAATTTTTTTCAACAACAAATAACTCTAATATCACAGTTTCGCACATTTTATCGATATTTTATTCAATTCAATTCAATTACAACAATTTCAAGCCCAAGCAGATGAAGTTCGGATAAAAAATAAAAAATATTATGATAGAAGGAAGAAAAAACTGGTATTTTTATGTGTTAAGTAAAGAATGCATTTTTGTCAGTCGAATCTTCGCGGTCCATCAAAAATGTCCGCTTCAATTTTACTTATTGTCAAGAACAGAATTTTTTGTTGTTGTTAACTTTTTCATGGATTAGTACTTAATACCTGTCGAAACTAGTACACAGAGAAAGAAAGAATCAATATCAATTCGATATTGTCTCAATTTTCAAATATCAATTTTTTCATATCATTCGGACATTAAAATAGATCAATATGATATATAAATTTCATATAAATTTCATAAAATGATATGAAAACGTTTCAAATTGATATGACTGATTGATTGATTGATTTCGGAAATAGGCAGACCAAAATATACGAAAAAAAGGTGAAGATAATAAGCTGTAAATTGGTATAAATCTTTGTTTTAACGATCTATATGTTGTCTCAAAAGTCTCATATAATATCGTGTTCGCGTCTTAAGATATTCAAGGTCAAAGGTTGCGAAAATCGGGTTTTCGCGAGTATCTCGCTTCCTATATCTTAAATGAGATTTGCACCTATTATAAAAGTTGTAGAGTATGAAATTCTCTACAACTTTTGTTTCAACTTTTTTTCATACGATTAACCGTTTTTTAGATAGAGCGTAAAGAGTGCGCAGCGCTCAGTCATATATGGCCGAATGCAACCCTGAGTTACGGTTAATAGTATGTTGTATAAAGTTATAAAGTATATTTTTTACTAAAAAAATATTATTATTATTAAACAATGGCTATTATTTATGTACTAATTATTAATTATTTAAATTTTATTAAAATAACTAACTTAAATATTTATATTTAATATTTAATTAGTAAAAAATATACTTTATAACTTTATACAACATACTATTAACCGTAACTCAGGGTTGCATTTGGCCATATATGACTGAGCGCTGCGCACTCTTTACGCTCTATCTAAAAAACGGTTAATCGTATGAAAAAAAGTTGAAACAAAAGTTGTAGAGAATTTCATACTCTACAACTTTTATAATAGATGCAAATCTCATTTAAGGTATAGGAAGCGAGATATTCGCAAAAACCGATTTTCGCGACCTTTGGCCTTGAATATCTTAAGACGCGAACACGATTTTATATGAGACTTTTGAGACAACATAAAGAACGCCAAAAGAAACGTTTATACCAATTTACAGCTTCATATGGCTTCATATGGACGGATGCTTCACATAATTATCAAAGGGCGTATCTCGCCCACTTTTAGGGATAGCCCCCAACAAAGAGATAAAACCACAAAGGCCCAAAAAATATCCATGGCTGATTTGTCTGGTGAATTGAAAGGTGCTGAATCCAAATCCGGCAACATATTTGGTTTTTGAAGCACGGTTTTCACGATATTACCAATTCAACATAGTTTTTGTTTTCGCGTAATGTGTGAGGTAGATTGATTCTTTGCGAAGATTTCATTTGAGAAAAACTCCATACATAGTATTAGTTACACGCGGCTTGTGAAAATGCGAATTGTTTTTAATTGATGATACCGCGAAAACCTAGCTATAAAAAATTTGTTGCTGGATTTGGATTCAGGGAATCTTAATTCATCGGACAAAGAAGTCTCAGCCATGGATATTTTTATGCACTAGTGTTATTAAATAAGTTATACTCGTATTTTGAATTAATAATTTTAAATATGTTGTTATGACGACACCATAAAAAATGTATCATCTGTTTAGACTATTTCGTAACTACATACGTTTTTTAACCTTTCCTGTAGAATGGTATATTAACCCAATAGTTTGCAGGGGAGGGTCGAACCGAAGAAGTAGGATAGATCGTGTATTTGATTTATGTGTAGGGTATGTATTCTAAAATCATAAGATCTTAGGAGCTATCTATTGGAATTTGCATCATAGTAACGAGCTTGTTTTCGAATCGAATCGTTTCAATCTAATGCATTTAAGAGTAGGCGTAGAGAGTAGAGTCAAGTTCATAGAATATTCAAATATAGATTCTTATAGTTTATGTAAATGAGTAATAATTGCAATCCACAGTTAATGAATAGTTTGTTATTAAAAGGATATTTGAAACACCTTTGGGTAGTTTGAAGTTAAAAAATGCAAAATCTTAACTGCCACGAGTATACAACTGACATATTTTTTTATAGATATATTGAGTTTTATCAAATATATATATAAATAAGCAAGTACAAATCATTCACACACTACTTAAACCCTCTTAAACACAACATAATCGCTTGATTTTTTTGTAGTTTTTTTCTTTTTTTTGGAAGAATGTAAAGAGGAGCACGGACGAATGTAATTCTTTAAAAGTATTGTTTCTAAGGTAGGTAAAAACCAGGCAATGCCCTCGGCCAATTACAAAGACTCAATCTCACAAAGCTCTCTTTCTCTCTCTCTCTCAGTTCTGCCGTGTTCACATTGTAGAGCATGTCGATCGAGCAGCTCGACGTTAGTCTCGAAACTGTTGTGGGCGTACTTACAAACGTGTTGTCGAGCATCCATTGAGTGTGTTTTCGATAGTATTTTAGTTGGTAAAATTAAAAAAAAAGGAATCAAATAAATATTTGAAATAAAAAAGAGAAATAGTTGATAATCCAACAAAATTCTTTAAAAACCTTGCATCACTTACTGTGCTCAGCTATCTATGAGAATTATTATGCAATCCAAAGCGATTTGAATATTCTTGCTTAAATATACTCCGTTTATACCAGGATCCCTATTTGCATCATAGTATTGTATGTAACTGTGTTAAATAGTGGTCTGATGACTAACGCTAACGTTGGAGGTTAGATATAAACAACATCTGTATTAAATTAGCAGTCCAAAGCTTTAGAAACTAAACATTTTTCCATAAAAAACAAAGTGGGAGATGAGTTTGTACGGGTTTGTGCTTTATAGTGGAAGTGCCAGGATAATAAGGATACTCTACCGAAATTATTATTATATGTGCATGTGGCATGTTTGAGGGTAATACGAGTATATGTGGTCTACCGGTCCAATTCAAACTAGACGTGCTTATTCATGTTGTTGTAAATTTGTATTTTCTACAAAAGAAGCAGAATAATTTGGAACAATAATGTCTTCAAAAAGATTGAGGATTGTACAGAGTGAAAATTTGAGATAAACATATTCAAATGCGACAGCTACAATATTCACACTGTAAGATTTTATTTACACACTGAACAACACACATAATTGATCTGATGAAAAAATTATACAGTTTACGTGGTGTTCTTTCACGCCTTCTACATTTTGTTTCATTAATCCTGGAAAATCAACATAAACCATTTTAACCAGACACTGTTGCAAGGCGAAAGAGCAAGTTCTTCCAAAGTTTAAACTCATTACATGCTGCGATTCTTCCTTTTTTTTTTGTTTTTTGTAATCATACCACTTTTACTCATCATCTACTAAGGTAATAGGTACTTATCCGACACTTAATAAGCCTAAATAGTGCCATAATCATAAATCATATGCACCAGCAAAAACATTCATCATAAACGCTTCAAAGCATTAACCTTTTCACCCAGTTACATAAAAGTTCAAAGCAATCAATTCGTGGTTTGGTATGTCGGTTGATTTGTCGATTCCTTTGTTGAACTCCTATACTGACTCGACACCCTGTACACTTAAAATATGCAAAAAAAAAACACAAATTCACGCACATTAAATGAAAACACATGGTGAACGAAATAAAATGAGTGGAAACAGGAGAAAAACAAAAATCAATGCCCAGCGTAAACTTTGGCCGCGAATCAACAAAAAGCTTCATGGGAGAAAAAAATATGATTGTACTCTAAAGTAAATTTCAAGTGGCTTTGTTTCAAGCAATCCAAATATTCGAGTTTAAGTGAAACGCGATTAAACCTTGCTGATTATGGGTTACCCAACCAACCAACTACTAACCTATGGCAAAGTCCAAACACTTCCAACACTTTCGTTGCAATACAATTTTGCAAAGTTTGACTGAGAGGCTAAAAATTGTTTGGCCAAAGGACTTTTATTACTGAAAAAGTTGTTGCTTGACTTGCGGTCCGAAAATTTGATGACGGCTTTAATGCACGCAATCCATGACATCACTAAGTCTTCGGTTCCAACTTGATTTACTGTAAACGGGGACAGAAAGTACAGAGGACGCGGCTTCTGCAATTATGGAGTGGACCGCACCTGTCTACCTGCCTCAACCACATTTGGCTAGTCGTTTATTGTATGTACTTGCTCTAGGCTTTTGGATTTTTTCTTTTGGCTTCATGCAAATAACATGAATTTCGTATTTGAAGTGTTTAGAAACCGGCCCATCCGGATGACGGAGCGAGTGGCATGTGGCGCGATTAAGTGAGCCACATGCATATAAAGTGGGGTTAAGTTAATGCGTGTTCACTGCGAATTCAACCTCCAGTACACACGCTCAATGTTTGTCTAAAATGTTTCGCTCCACCACCTGCGTGTTTAATTTCTTCCAACAATTAAGTGTAGAAATATGGCAAACTTGACTTAAGCCAACTTAGTCCATGGGCATGGCATGGGTCACGGGTGTGTTTTCGTTTGTGCCACTGAAGGAATTTATGGTACTTGTTATTATTATTATTCTAGCTTATGTGTATTGTACCTGTATCCATTCCATTCCATTTACGAGTATGTACCAATGTATATTTTTCCTGTACAATGGCATCGAGCGCAGTGAACTGACTTAACCTGACGGGTTTCTATAATATTGTACAAACTTAAAATTCGCTTTGAGTGACGGTTTTTAATTAGAATTTAAATTGAAAATGTTAACTTGGCGAAAAAACTATTCGAAATGAAATCGGAAAGGTATTCCTTCACTATTTGTTCTCTTTCAATTTTAGTTCGTTTTAAATAAACCAAATGTAATTATATTGTGAAATTTATTTTTGAAAACACGAAATTCACATGCAATGTATATGCATAAGAATGTAACGAGCTTGTTTTCGAATCGAATCGTTTCAATCTAATGCATTTCAGAGTAGGCGTAGAGAGTAGAGTCAAGTTCGTAGAATATTCAAATATAGATTCTTATTGTTTATGTAAATGTGTAACAATTGCAATCCACAGTTAATGAAGTTTGTTATTAAAAGGATATTTGAAACACCTTTGGGTAGTTTGAAATTAAAAATGCAAAATATTTACTGCCACGAGTATACAGCTGACATATTTTTTTTTATAGATATATTGAGTTTTATCAAATATATATATAATAGGCAAGTGCATATCATTCACACACTTCTTAACCTTCTTAAACCCTCTTAAACACAACATAATCGTCTGATTTTTATGTAGGTTTTTTTTTTTGGGAAGAATGTAAAGAGGAGCACGGATGAATGTAATTCTTTAAAAGTATTGTTTCTAAGGTAGGTAAAAACCAGACAATGCCCTCGGCCAATCACAAAGACTCTATCTCACAAAGCTCTCTCTCAGCTCTGTCTTGATATGTAGAGCATGTCGATCGAGCAGCTCGACGTTAGTCTCGAAACTGTTGTGTGCGTACTTGCAAATATGTTGTCGAGCATCCATTGAGTGTGTTTTCGATAGTATTTTAGTTGGTAAAATTTAAAAAAAAGAATCAAATAAATTTTTGAAATAAAAAAGAGAAATAATTGAAAATCCAACAAAATTCTGTAAAAACCTTGCATTACTTGTTGTGCTCACTTACTGCCGCTCTCTTTCTGGGCGGCCCTTAGAGCAGGGATGTCCAAAAGGAAAGCGCCCAAAGTGTGAATCATTTCTGAGTCATAATTGTACAGTGTGCCAAAAAACAACACGAATGCAACGTAACTAAGTAATTAAAATTTTTGTTCCTCTTTAGCATCAAGCAACCGACTTCGCGATGCGTTCGTCCCTATGTGTGTGAAAAGACGAAGGCGTTCATCCACATTGCGTTATGGCTGGACAGCGTTGATTTAGAGGAGGAAGCATTTTCCATGACAATCCTGTATTATGGATATTTTTATTATTGGCCACTTTAAAGACAAAAGGTCGTTTTCGAGAACTAAATAAATACAGGGTGTCTCAAAAGAAAGTTCACATTTGATTTACTGATTGCGTGAACGCAACTATTCCGAGGGGTGCGAGGGGTATGTCAATCAGTAGCCTAGCTTTTGGGAATTTGGTCGCTATGGAGCGTTTCTCGGGAGCGGACCGTGCGTTGTGCGTACGTGAATTTTACAAAAACGGTAATTCAGCGACTGTAGCGCGTAGAAAATTCTGCAGTATTCGACATGTTCATCATTTAAATGATGCTTGGCGCCCTCTACTCATTGGAAAATCAGTCGAGAAGTTTGAAGAGACCGGTTCAACGCTGGAAAAATCAAAATCCGGGCGTCCAAGGTCTTCGAGAACGTTCGAAAACGTAGACAGTGTTACTCAGTCTGTTCGTGACAACCCGGACCTTTCGATTCGGAAGCGTGCTGTTGCTTTAAAGTGCACAGAGTATGGTTGCAGCAGGACGGAGCAACTTCACACACGACCAACAGGTCTCTACCACGAGTTCATGCAATTTTTCCTGGCAAATTGATCTCCAGGAGAGGTGACATAAATTGGCCTCCACGAAGTCCCGATTTAACCCCTATGTACTTTTTCCTGTGGGGTTACGTCATATCTAAAGTTTACGGCAACAAATGACTTCCCTGGCACAATTAAAAGGAAATAACCGTCACGAAATGACAGCCACGGAGAATACCTGCCGAGCCGTCATAAATAATAAATCTTAGTATTTTCCAATGATCAATTTTTTCAGTTGTTCTTTAATGACACAATTGCTGCCTAATATCCGAAATCTGCTTCTGGCTACGGTTTCACATTTCGCAAGGATGTGAAGAGGAGTCTCTTCCTCATGATCGTAGAATCTGCATTGAGTTTAATTATATATGCCTTTTACACTCAAGTGTTTCCTTAGTCGACAGTGTACCGTTAGTTATCCTGTCAGTAACCTTAACTAGTTTCTTTCTAGTTGGAGCCTTATTTTTGTTCTGCTCGGGTCGAAGCCCCCTGGGCATATTTTTGCTTGCCTTAGTCCTTGGTTCATGCCCCAGTGCTGATTCGTTGCCCTATTTGTTTCGCTGAGAATTAGTTTCAATGTAGTGTGTCTCCTAATGCCACAAAATGACTCTGATCCTATCATTGGCGTTGGCGCTCCTTTTTTGGGAAGCCTATCGGATAGCTCATATCCTCCTATATTGGTGTGACCCGGCACTCAGTGCCGCTTGCACTAATTCGGGCTGGACCCAGTCTAAGCTTAGTGCTTTCAGCACCACATGACTGTCTGATAGAATTGCAATCTTTCAGTTACCATATTCAATATTTAAATTACACTGTACGTATAATTATAGCGCACACTTGCGTTTGAAATATACTGCTATATCTATCCAGTGGCTCAGCCTAGGACCTAAGATTCCTATATCAGTTCCTTCTGTTGTCAATGATCCATCCGTATACCACTTAACAGTGTGTGGTTTTAATGCGTATGATTTTTCCAAGTCTTCTTGTCGGATCATTTAATGGTGAAGTTCCGATTGAAAACGTTCCTTCTTGTCATTTCGACCCTTGGTGGTGGTCCTTGTGTCCATGTAGAGAGACGATTCTGTCGACTATCAGTCTCAGGATTGGCATACATTTTTATGTATTGAACTAATATAGGGTGTTCTTTTAGAGGTTCGTGCAATGCTATTTTCATTTTTGCTTAGTTGGTTGGCCATTTTCCCAGACAGACTGACGGACAGACAGATGGGCTTTGTTAGATCGACTTGTCTTGTTATGCAAATCACGAATTTCTATACTTTATGGGTATATGACCATCTGTCCCATTTACTCAGGACATGTCCCCGGACTTTGGCGATTGTCCCGGCGTTCCGAATTCAGAACAAATGTCCCTGAATTCTGCGAGAAATTTTTTTTTATTTATAAAGGAAAAATTGGTTCAAATACACCATTGCCATTAAATGCAAAACACAACGTTCAAAATTCACACGAATATACACTTCTTTACTTCTTTCTCTATATATTAACAATCAACACTAGCACGAAAGGAAATAATATAAGTAAGCAGACAAACACGAAGCATGTATTCTTCTTCCTATTCGATCCATACACGCGATACATAAGCAGGAGAGGTTTAGTGTAGTAAGTGAATGTATTTGTACGTCATGTCTCGATGGGTCTCCCATACAAATGTCTCCCATGTATGCATGGAATACATACTTTGTATGTTTGCTTACTTATATTCTCTCTCTTCGTGCTTGCGTTGAGTGTTAAAATAAAGATAGAAGGAAATAAAAACGATGTATGCCTTGCAATAAATGTGTATTCGTGTGTTGTACACACACAAGCAAAAATAAAAGTGTACAAATAAAACGATTTGTAAGTTTGTTGACCGATGCATCCATTCATGGAAATGTGAAAATGTTTTCTGTTCTGTTTCGTTATTTTATGCCACTAAAATATGTGAAAGTAAAAGTTCTGTAGCTGAATTACGAATCTAATGAAAAATCTATTTCTATTATTGAGCTAATATCTACTGCACCAACCACATTTGATTTAAAAAAAAAAAATAATAATGTTTGGATTTGGTGCTGATAATGCCAACTTTGGCGGCATTACACTAGACGGTGAAAACAATGTGTTCGCGAGACTGCGCGAAAATAAACCCAATTTAATTGGAATTGGATGTAGTGCGCATATCATTGATAAAGCGGCACAAGGTGGTTGTAATGGAATGCCATTTGACGTTGAGGTGACAATTTATTCCTACTTCTACGAGTTCACAAATTGAGTCTCACAACTGGAAATATTTTGTGGTGACTTCGGCGTACAATTCCAGATTGTTCTGAACTAGTACACAAAAAGAGTGTGTGTGCAGAAGTGAAACTTCAGAAAAGTAGCCTACAAGAAAATGAGATAAATATAGAGTATCAGGAATATTAGGATAATTAGGATAATTAAAAGGTTTATTATTTTTATAATAATTTTATCAAGCTTACAAATTATTTTAAATTTTAATGCACATTTAAAACATCCACTCGGGAATCACCTGAAAAGAGAATAACACATAAGGTTACACAAGTAATGTATGGAGATTAAGCATGTGATCTATGAGTAGTAAGGATCGAGGACGAAATTTGTTAGAAAATATTCAAGCACTTACGATGATCGTTTTCACTATTTTGTACAGTGGACGTATTATTTTGCGCAATATAAACGCAATATAAACGAAATTCACGAACACGTTCCGTTGAACGTTTTGCGACCTTCTGCCACCGTTTTCTTCTTATTTTCTTGCTTTTTTCTGGCGATACTCAGGAAATTTTTCAGCACTTTTGGAAAATATTTTATTAAATAAAAACAAAAAAAAAGATAAAAATATTCACATTGGCAGCATTGAATTTTCAAATCACAAATTTGTACGTGTCTGCAAGATAATGACCACTTGTTATAAGTTATGACCATTTGCCTGTGCTCATCTCGTACTTCCCTTACTATGTACTCACCTCAGTTTTGTGCAATCTATCGTCCTACTCCAACCTACCACACTTTTTTATGGTCAAAAGTTTAAAATTTTTTCCGATTTTTGGAATGGAAATTTCGACTTTTTCGATTAACCATGCCAAAGAACTTCGATCGATTTGATTTTGTAGTATTTTCACAAACCTTTTCGAACTTAGTGTAGACACCATGCAAAATAATCTATCTCATTCTCTCGCAGGCTAAATCCTATTTATGAATATGTTTGTCTCTTTGCGAGTAGATTTTTATATTATTTTCACAAACCTTTTCGAACGTATCAACATAGTGCAAAATAATCTATCTCATTCTCTCTCAGGCTAAATCCTATTTATCTCTTTTTAGGTACACTTTTTCGTTTCATCGAATGACAACGATGCTAAAAAAGTTTCGTTTCGATTCTAAGAATATATGCAGCGTTGAGTGTTGCAATAGAAGTAAAAATGCACCAAAGTTTCTCAAGGATTTCTTCAACAATGATTTGTCGAAATTTTGGCTTTTATTTCTTCCTGATCAAGTAAGAATGAGTTCAGTTTTTTTATTATTTCTTCGAATCGCAACCATTTCCCAATATGTTTCGATAGTAAACAATTATCGGTATTCAATCAAGCAGTGTTGAAATTGGATGGTGACAATGTTTCTGCGATGGAAGGAGGCATTACTTTGGAAAAGGAAAAATTTCTTTTTGTTGCTGTCCAAAAATAAATTGAGAATTTATTTGAAAACAATATTGACATTGCAAAAGTCACAGTTCAAAATAATTAAAAATTTTTATTCAAATTAAGATACATTTATTTTTTTGTTCGGTTATTTGACAAAATTTATAACTGCTGAACAAATTTTTGAATGGAACCTAGACAAAACCCCATTGAATTTTGCGACAAACATGTCGTACAAACCAATATATCTATTGATTGCCCGACATATCTACTGTAGTCGAACGAGTCTTTTCGACCATCAACTAAATTTGGACAAAGAAACAAAACGCTCCTTCAAACGGGTACCTTGGAACATGCCATATTTGTGAAATGAAGCTCAATTGTACGGAATGGTAAAAAATATTGCTGATACCGATAAATATCACCAACACACAAAGAATATGAATGTACAATTGCAATTAGACGAAGAATAAGCAGGTAAAAGCCAACGATAATTTTCATTTTAAATAATTTTAAATCAGTTATCTACTGATTTTCATTATCTTTGTTTCTTTATATACACAAAAATAAATAAATAACCTACATCTATTTTTAAAGTCAATTTCTGCGATTCTTTTATTTAAATATTATGTCCGATTAATGTCCGTTTTCACTGAAAAATATCCCCGAAGTTTGGCCAAAGTCTCCGAATATTTGGCAGAATGTGCCCGAATGCCGCAAAAATGAGATGGTCACACTATTTGTGTGTGGTCTCCGTTGTTCTTTTAAGGCGTGGCAAATATTGTGACTAAATTATAAGAAAATACTATTCACACATTGCGTGAATAGTATAGGTAACGCCGACTGACTCCTTGATAGAGGTCACCCATGACCAATATGATAATTAGTGAGGTGAATAATAAAAATATATATATTTTTATACCATTCACACATAGTGTGAAATGGTATCAGTTTGTCTGAAAGTTTGTAACGCATTAAAGGAGGCATCGTAGACCCCATAAAGTATATATATTCTTGATCAGCTCGACGAGACGAGTCGATCTAGCAATGTCCGTCTGTCTGTCTGTATGTTTTTGTGCATTTTTTGGGGTCCAATTTTTATGCTATTCAGCTGAAATTTTGCACATACACTTCTTTTTAAGTACAAGCCCACCGCCCACTTTTGGCTTTTTGTATGAAAAACTTTTTTATTGTATGGATGGATGTTTACATATACTTTAATGGGTGGGGTAGCACCCACACAAACCTACTGCCCAATTTTGACATTTTGTATGAAAACTTCTTTATTGAAGTCAATATAAGGTTAAAATGCAATGTGGTGCCTTTTTATGGTCAGCCGCTTAACATACATAGACTAATGGGCGTGGCCCGGCTACTTTTTGTGGTAGCCCCCACACAAACCACCGTGCAATTTTGTGTCTATGAAAAAATTCTTCATTTAAATCAATATTAGCTTGAAATTTGATTTGTTGGACTTTAGGGGACAATCGCTTCATACACATATACAAATGGGCATGTCCCGTCCACTTTTTAAGGTAATCCCATATAAACCCACAGCTCACTTTTATGCATTTGTCTGGAAAACGTTAATATCAACTTGAAATTCAATATGGTGGCATCTTACACATCTACAGGGAGGGGCAAAAGTAATCACCCTATTGGAAAACGCTATATTTTTTGCAAATGGAGCCAAATGTCAATTCGATTTTGCCATTTGTGAAGTAAACAAACGCAGAATACAAATTGACAAGCCAAATTGACCGCCAAACGCGTCTAACCTACGCTCAAGCCATCCTGAATCTCAACGAAGAGGAGGACGATTTTTCATCGAAAATTATCATGAGCGAAGAAAACAATCGTTTCTGGGGCACAGAAAATCCGTCTACCACCCACGAAGAGCCATTACATCCGCTTAAAGTGACTGCGTGGTGTGTTGTTTACACTGGAGGAGTCATCGGGCCATTTTTCTTTGAGAACGCTACAGAGTCATGATTACCGAATTTTTTCTTCCTCAATTAGATGAATTGGGACTGGAGAACATGTTGTTCCTACAGGACGGTGCAACGGCAGAACCGAAGGTTTTCATTATAAAAAAAAAAATACAGCAAAAGAACATTTTATTGATTACTTTTGCTTCACCGCTTCACCACTACATCGCTTCATACACATCTACCAGTGAGCGTGTATCACCCAGTTTTTGGGGTAGCCCTATTTAAACTCCCACTTTTATGTTTTACAATACTATTTAAAATTTCGTGTGAATGGTATTAGAGCTTCGGTTCAACCGAAGTTAACGTTTTTTCTTGTTTTGTCTGTTTTTTTTCCAAGCATGTAAGCAGCAGTCCATTACAACCCATCACATTGATTCTAAAGTTTATATTCCTTTTACTGAAAAAGTTTTTCATACAAAAATACTAAAGTGCTCGTGGCATATCAATATGGATACTCTATAAACTTTTCATAAAAATAAGTTTATGTACCTGGTTTCAGCTGGATATCTAAAAATTGTTCCAAAAATTTTATTGCAAGAAATTTCTGTGAGAATTGTGAGAAATTTTTTCGTAAAACTTTTTTTTTTCTCCCAATTTTTATTGTCTGTCTTAGATAATTATAAATTGACTTTAAGTACATAATTGAAGTGAGTTAGGTGGGCTAAAATTAACTTAAATGACTATTCATAAAAGTTTATTTTAATACATAATCATTAATTATTGTACTAAGTTATACATATGTATTAAACTAAACTAAATCAACAGGCCTCGTCCTTTGTAGTCTTCTTTTACGCAATAGTTCTTGCACGGGTAGGTCTTTTATTTGTTTGTTCGAATGTAATTGTAATTTAGTTTGGTATTTTCTGCTTATGTTTACAACCTCTTCTTCCACCGTTAGGATGTCTAAGTCACTATGTAAATCCATGTTGGTTATATACCACTCCGCATTCGTGATGAGACGGAGGATTTTTTATTGTTGTCTCTGAATAAACGCCGTGTTTGATTTTTTCGCAGCTCCCCATAGTTGGGCTCCATAGGTCCAAAGCTTTTTTTTAGGGATAGTCTTGAGTTCTTATTTAAAATAAAGTATAATTGTTTACTACTTTGCTTGATCTGATCGAGTCTTTTTTTTAATGTGGTACTTCCAACTCAGCTTGCTGTCAATATATCGGCCTAGATATTTTGCTATATTTGCAAAGGTTACGTCATTACCATGGATTTTCAAGTGGATTAAAGTAAATTTGGTTTTGGTAGTGTATATCACTTGTACCGTTTTAGTGTTGTTTATTTTAATTTTCCATTTATTAAACCAATCTAACGTAGAGTGTAAATTGCTTTGCAATGTGGCTACTGCAGTGTTAATATTGTATTCAGCACTTAGCAAGATTGTATCATCAGCGAAAGTTGCTAGCATTGAAGAGTTTTCAGATGGGGTCGGCATATCTGCTGTGAAAATGGTGTATAAAAGCGGACCTAGCACGCTTCCTTGAGGTACGCCTGTATTTATTTGCCTGAGAGTAGAATATTCGTCTTTGTACCTTGCAAAGAATACTTTGTCGTTTAGGATTTTATTTGTAACTCTATGGACTTGTTGTACAGTCAAGTGATTCCGGCGGAAGCCAAATTGATGGTCTGGTATGGTACTCCTACTTTCCAATATGGGAATTAGTCTGGAGCGAAATATATTTTCAACTACTTTGGACAGTAATTGGTCTATATGAGGATGCAAATGGTTTTGGGATAGCAATTACTTCCGCAACTTTCCAATCCTTTGGGAAGTAATTAAGTCTGATTATTACATTAAATAAATTTCGAATATATTTTATTACTAAGTCTGGAGCCTCTTTCAGCAGTCGTCTATTAATTTTATCATACCCTGGAGCTTTTTCAAGAAAGTTGTGAATTTGGTCATTTTTAATATTTTTAAGATGTTCTTTTAAGGTTTTCGTTGCTCTGTTAAATTTCTTTTTTGCTTCCGGTGATCTAGTTAGTTGCCAGTTTTTCCTTAGATTTCGTTTTTCTTTTATAAGACGTCGAATTGTAGGTGATACTACATTTTTGCCTTATATCGTCTGACAAAGAGGGGTCGACTGACGAACAGCTTTTTCTAATATGTCGTTAAGATACATTATTGCTGATTCAATATTGTCCTCTGTTTATACAGAGAGAGTGGCTTAACTATTCACTGTAAGTGTCCCAGTGAATTTGTCTATTATCAAGATTGTGGTTAACATTTAATATTTTTAGGTTAGATTTATAATCTATTTGTACTGGCGAGTGATCTGACGAAAGCTCCAGTCTAGAAGTTATATTAAATTTGTTTATGTCAAAGTTTTTTAAAATGCAAAGGTCCACCAGGTCCGGAGTTTTATTCATATCTGTAGGCCAATATGTTGGCTCTCCAGTGCTTTATATTAAGTCTGTTTAAGGCATTAAGAAGATTTTTGCCTTTATTATTTGCGAGTCTGGAACCCCAAATGGTGTGTTTAGCGTTAAAATCACCAGTGGCAACGAATCGATAACCTAAAGTTTTTATAAAGTCAAGATATTGAGGTTGTAATATGTTATGTTTAGGTGGACTATATACAGCAGATAAAGTGAAAGGGCCAAATGGGTCGTTTATTTGTATGCTAGTTGCCTGAATATGATCAAGTTGGTAGTCTTCTAACAGATTGTGCTTCAGATTGCTCCTGATTATAATAGCAGTACCCCCATGTCCTGTGCCGTCCGGGTGGTTAGTAGCGTAAACGTTGTATCCATGGATTCTAACGTAGCTCTTCTTCGTAAAATGTGTTTCCGAGATGAGAGCTATGTCCACCTCATTTTCTTGTAAAAATATTTGAAGCTCGTTGACATGGTTTTTCAAACCGTTTGCATTCCAGGCTACGATACGTATTTTAGTGTCCAGTGTTCGTGTCTAACCTTGACAACAGCATTGTAATTACATTCATCATACTTGAAATTTGCTGAAATAATTGTTTCATAAGATCTTTGAGGTCTGCCAGATCATTATTCGTTTGAGAACTGTTGAATGTGTTACTTTGCTGTTGTGTTTGTTGAACCGCATTGCTGGTTTTCGCCGCAGCCTGAGCATAAGTCAGACCATGTTGGACCGTACTTTCTATTTGATTCATCCCTTATTCCGTAAAACTTAGCACCAAAAGTTTTTTGAATGATGGAAAAAAATTCAAGTCAAATTCAGTTCAAGTAAGAAAGCTGTCTCGAAATTTAAAGGTATAAATCAGTTTTGGTTTCCATCGGAATTCACATCCCAAACACTTCGAATATAAGGCACTTGGAAACCATTCGCTTGGTGGCTTTTGTTTATACCTTGAACAAAAGACTTCGAGACACTATGTCCCTTATCTAAGTGTCTTTATAGTGGTCCTATCTGGACCTTACGATGTTATATTCATTTGCACAAGTATAAGGTATTTTACCGCATCGGTACAGGTTACAAAAACCCATTTATGGTCGTGCTGTTAGAAAATTTAGTTTCGTGCACTGCTCTTTTCCTATCCAAGGTAACAAAAATTCAAAGTATTTCTGTCGTGAAGAATCTTAATACGAATGTGTGTGTTAACTCAACAGTTTTAAATGCAACGACATGAAACTTGTCGTCTGAAAAATAATTAATGAACGTTTGAAAAATTGTTGAACAAGAACACTCAAGATAAGTTAAGCACTCTTCAAAGAGTCACACGAACTTGAGCGGGCGATATAAGAGCTAAGTACATACCAACAACGACATCAAGAAATTAAAACGGGTAACGACAACGCAATTGTTTTAAATATTGCCCGATTTTCTCATGACTTGGATTTCTTTTTGGGGCTTTGGGGCTGGCGGCAGTTTTATCGCTTCGACACGTGGCCCGAATTTACACAGAATGGGGAACTTCCGTTTTCATGAATGAAAAATTACTTACAAACTGTAAAAAAAACAAGAACAACAGCAAGGACTACAAGAAATGAGATTATAGGAAAACATTTTGCATGGGTATGTTTTTCAATTTCGCGCTTGAATTTACGTACAAAGCTAAATTATTTGCAAGTAGCTTTTTCAACAGCAAGTTGATTTTTATGCTTACTTAAGGCTAATCTATAGGAAATTATCAAAAAAAAAAAAAAAAAAAAAAATTATATATATATGTACATATATAAACAAAACTAAGCGCTTAACAAACTGAAACAAACAGGCTGGCCGAAATAACAAAAAAAAAAAAAAATAAGAAACAACACTGCAGACGCGTATGTTCGACTTTGATATACCCTGTAACTTGTTTAAGGCTCCTTAGATGATTTATTAGAATTGACGCTAAAAAAAAAAAAAGAAAATGTTTATACAATAATTTTAAAATGGTGTTCAAGTTTGTATGGGGCTACCCCTTATAGTGTTCAAATCTGGACCTACAAAACCAGAATAAATATGTAAAAAAATTTAAAAATGGGACAGATTTGTATGGGATCTACCCCTTAAAGTGGGGTTGGCATGTTCATTTAATACTAGTTATCTAAAGAGGGAAAAGGAGTGTCTAAATATCCAAAATTGAAGTCCCTACCTCTTATAATCTTCAAATATGTTCATTGAAATAGATGGACATGTCCATATCATCTCGTCTTTCGATGCTGATCAAGAATATATATACTTTATAGGGTTTGCCACATTTCTTTCTGCCTGTTACATAATTTGTGAAAACCTAAAATACCCTTTTACCCTATGTGTACAGGGTATAAAGAGGTTAAGTGTATGCAATCAAATGCCTGTGTTGTGAATTAAGAAACCATTTGGTGTTGTACCTGAGGCACATAATGCGCAGTGTGTTTGCATAGGGATGCGTATGGGTGCCAGAAGTCAAACAAGAAGGTATTAATTACTCGAACAGAAAATTCATAAACGAAATGTCCTGAAATCGTCGAAATTAATGTTGATTAACATTACAACAAATTTGCAACAGTGTGCTGAATTAGCAATAAATACCGTTGAACACACTGCACCACCATATATACAGATCCGTTGAGAAATAGATGGAGGGAGGGTGAGGCAAAAATTATCCCGGACCCGGACTTTTTTGAGCCACAAGTTCAAAGCTATTGATCCGGTATTAGAGCATATCATATCGTTGCGTTTTACTTCCCGAACAAAAATTCATCAACATTTTTCAATAAAAATAAAGAAGTCAAAGTTACAAATGTGAATAATCGGATTTCAGAAGACAAACTTTTTTAATGTTCGTCGGTTATATTATGGCAGGCACGCCTTAAAACTGAACTGAACAATTTCGGTTCCTTCTTATGGAAATTGGAAAAATTGAATAAAACTTAAAAATTAAATGCTGCCGTTAAAAACCAGTAAGAATGCAGCAGTTGTGTGTTCACGACTACGTAATATCATGCATCCTTGCTAATGTAGCTAATGCAGAGTTTGAAATTTTTTATTATTTAAAAAGAATGTTAATGTTAATGTTAAAAAAATACATAAGAAAATTAATGAATTGAACAGAAAAATAAAGCAAAAATAGAAAACAAAACGCTTTTCCGGATATGTTGCCTTAGGTATCCATTTACGGGCAAAATTACCGTATTATGGGAGTACCACAAAATTTTATATAAGTGTGTAGACCCAAGAAGAATGTTAAGAACAGGGAGAGTGTAAATGTCCAATTACAAAGGGTCTAGCTCTAATAGTTCCCGAAATCTGTTGTCTCATACATCCAGACGGACGGACAGACGAACGTCGATGAAATTTGTGCGAGAATTAATATAATGCTCGCAACCTCTAGCTCTCAACCCTCAAGTCGTCTTCCATCTTCACCTTCTGAAGTAAGGAGGTTAGGATGGAAATATGTCTCTGTTGGTGGCTTGAGAATTTCGACAATTCAGAACACTACAATACTTGATACAACTTTCGATACAATGCATAGATTCTCAGTTCACGCCACCAAGACGAATAATCGGCTTAAGTCAAGAAACAAAGTGCTAAAGGCGCCTGCAAGGTCTTCTTGGGATAAGGACAAAGGCACAATCATTATCACCTTTAAACCTATTGAATAATATGTCCTAAATTATGTTGCTCTTGTCTGGACCCCTTACCTCACCAACATAATGAATTGCTTTCGGAACAGTTCTTATTAGATGCGTATAGGAGCAATCATCACAAACATGGCAACCTCACGAGAACTGTTCCAACTCGTATTCGAGATGGCATCACAAATTACAAAACGAATATATCTCGAGAGGAGTACATTTATAAATCCGGTAGGGCTCAATTGCATAAAGATGTAGTTGAACAGTCAATAAACTCTTCCAAGGACAATATTATGCTTTGTGGCCGGCCACCACTTAGGGTTAAAAGTGTCTGAGTGTGGTCAATCGCCACACAACACGACCCACCTTTTCAACTGTCCGTCCCGTCCGGCACAATTGAGCCCTGTGGATCTATGAATGCGTATAGTTGGGGTATCCTCATTCCTGGTACTTAAGCTTACGTTTTGGATTATTTTTCTCTTATACTACTTATCTGCACAATGAAGCCACAAAGTTAAAGTTTAAGTTGATATTTACTGTGATAAGAAATTGTGAGACCCTGGTCACCTCATTAGAATAAACCCCGAAGCTCTAAAGGTTTAGGATGGAAAGCTGAGCTTGATTGGTGGACAGCGACAGAGACGACCTAAGCTTAGATTTAAAAATTTGTATTATTATAATAAATAATAAAACAATTTTAATATATTAGAATTTAATTATATACATGGTGTCTCGTAAAGTCCCTAAGGTGTGAAGTATTCGAGATATAAGACTTTAAAAATTATTAAAAGGTTTAGGAACAATTAAATTAAAATTTAAACACTTTTTGAATCGAGCGGGGTTGAAGAGGTGTTTTGAAACACGCCTGAGAGTTGGTCTATCGATTAATCATATATTTACTGATATACCATAAGAATACAATTCTTATAATACTCGTATCAATATTATTAATTGGATTCACCTTTCGT
This sequence comes from Leucophenga montana, assembly GCA_035044765.1. Taxonomy (NCBI): domain Eukaryota; kingdom Metazoa; phylum Arthropoda; class Insecta; order Diptera; family Drosophilidae; genus Leucophenga; species Leucophenga montana. The sequence continues at coordinate 538,834 of JAWNNQ010001269.1, read as the reverse complement.
ATGCACAAATCCCATACCAATTTACAACCACGGATTTGACATGGGGTGAAAGAGATTTCTGTACACACCGGATTAGGTCAAAACATTTCACGGTTTCTTAAAAAAACGGATAAAATTCAGTTCTAAATTATTTTGTAATGCTTATCATATTTCTATATAATATTTAGGGGCCCGTAATTTTTCAGTACCTAAATTTCAGATTTTCCCACGTCAGCCCTTCATAGATTCGTATGGGGCTATATTGTTAAACTAATCAACTCCAAACTTCGTGATTTTAGTTTAAGTAATGAAAATAAGTGTTTCATACATAAATTCGAAATTGTTGGTAGGTTTGTATGCGAGCTCTCTGTTATATAGTGAAATTGACATCTTTTTCATCATATATTTTATGTGAAGAAATCTTAAGACAGTTCGAAAATGTTGAAAGCTTCTCTTTTATAGTCGCTGATAATTAGACTTTCGAACCGGTGATTACAGCTTTACCGACTCGACTTTTTTATACTGATCAAGAATATATTTAAATTTATATGGTGGTATATGGCGATATGTCACCTTTTGGCTGCTACATTATACAGTGGTTTAAACCATAAACTGGGAAACTAACGAAAAAGCATATAGATATATATATATGTATGTATGTATTTGGAATTCACTTTAACATTTATATGTAGAAACGAAAACGGGGACGCTCAAATGTTTTTCTTTATAGAAGTCAAAGATGCGTTGCGATTACCCTTATCTATATATTATATATAAAACAAAAAGCAGTATTATAAAGAGCCGCCATCGTCAACGAACGCACGACGCGCTTTCTTGATAAGCACACAACGCTTAGAGCGAACGTTGATCCACAGCTATTGCGGCTGGCGTTGAGTTTGTTGATGCCCCTGTTGCAGGCTGTTGCTGTACGGTAGCAGAATCGTCATTAATGCAAGACCACTGGCATTCGTTGTTCTCCTTCCAGAGTGTAACCTTGTTGTCGCCACCAGTGACAGCCAGTATATTACCTGTAGTAGACCAGGAAAGACTCCAGACGGCATCATCGAATGTATGCAGTACGGTGGGAGTCCAAGTTGTGAAATCGTTGCTATTCCAAATGATAACATGTCGATCCTGCGACGCGGATGCGATTTGCAAACGTGGCAGTCCGATTGACGGCGCCCATGCTACATCACGCACCCAATCAGAATGTGCCTCGAGTCGTTGCTCCTCAACCCAGCGATCGTTCTCTTCACGCCAAATCTTGACGCAATTATCGCATCCACCACTTACCAGACGTTTTGTGGCAGTATTACGCGTCGAAGAGCGCTGATCGAAAGCTGGCTCGGGTGCTGTCGATGGACACCATGAGACAGCATTGCAGCCGATAGTATGTGCGTTTGAAATTTTCTTGCAGTCCCATACGCCATACTCAGTGTTGCAGGTCAGTATGGAAATGGAACCGTCTGAGCTGCCACAAGCCAGCACCAGCCCATATTCGGCGGGTGCAAAGTCGACCGAATTCACCGATGAATCGTGATTGTACTCATATCTAAAGGGGAGGAAGGTATACCATTAATTATATCTTTTTTTTTTTTTTTTGGTTTTTATGCTGCTGCAGCTGTTAATAGAGATAACGTCATTTTGCTGCTACTTCAGCATATTCTCGCATACTTACATTTTGGACCACTCGTTAGCTGCAGCCTCCTTCCAGACAATAACTTTGCGATCATAGGAACACGATGCTATTATGTTGCCAAACTTTGGATGCGCCCATGCTACTTGCCACACTGGACCTTGGTGACCTTTTAATTCTGCAAGCTGTATGCCGCCGCTGCTGCCTTCGAAAATCTTGACGGTGCCGTCTGAGGAACAGGTAGCCAGAAATAGCCCATAATAATCAAAGACGGCATGATGTATCATATCGTCATGGCCGGTGTCTACTGTGTTGATGAGCGAAACCATTTTTGTATTAAAATTGCACGATTAAATCTGTTTTATAAATATTTTCAATCCGGCTTGCGTTAGTTTGACGTGGAGCTCGCGATGACAGGTTTTGCTGTGTCGTCAATCACTGCGAAATAGATTTCCTAATTGTGAATGCACACTCTTTCAAGTGAATGGTGTTTGCATTCAAAGAAGCAGAGGAAAAGCGCGCGAAGTGACACAAAAGAGATCGCATTTCTGCATTTTAGTTATTAATTGCCGCAATTTATGTTAAATTTGTTTAATGGTCGCCTTATAATATGGAACAGAGTAACAAACCTAAATTCTTTCAAAATACTGGCAAGTTTGTAGCAGAATCTCGCGGCGAAGGGTAAATTCGGCAGCAATTTAATTAAAGCGCTGGAAATATTTGAGCTATTTGTTTATAATTTTGCAGCGATGACTTTTACAATGAGGCAGGCTACCGACAATCGCGCGAAAATGATAAAATCGACTCTAAGTTTGGCTTCGATCGCGTCAAGGACAGTGTGGAACGCACTGGCTATCTCATTAATATGCACTCCGTTAGTACAACATGAACTCTACGACTAAAAGAGAATAAATTAATAATTTATTTCCAAATCTAGACTGAAATCCTCGATGAAGATCGTCGCTTAGTAGCAGCGCTGGATCTATTCTTTATACAAATGGATGGCGCACGCTTCAAATGTACTGTTGCCTATAAACCATATCTGTTGATACGACCCGAAGAGAAAATGCATCTCGAGGTGGCTAGGTTTTTAAGTCGTAAATATTCCGGTCAGTTGGCTAGCTTGGATCATATAACCAAAGAAGACCTTGATTTGCCCAATCATCTATCTGGCATACAACAAAACTTTCTGAAGCTTTCGTTTCTAAATCAAACCGCTATGACCAAAGTGAGACGTGAGCTGGCCGCTGCGGTGCGTAAAAATACGGAACGTGAAAAGTCCAACACTTATTATATGCAAATGTTGGCTTCATCACTGGCACAAAATACCTGCAGCGCTGAGGGAGATGGCAAAAAGCAATTAGATTATATGGACTGCATAATGGATATGCGTGAGCACGATGTACCATATCATGTGCGTGTCTCCATCGATTTGCGCATATTTTGCGGTCAGTGGTATAATATACGTGTTCGCGGCGGTAGTGTGGAAATGCCCGTCATAACGCCGAGACCAGATTTGCTGGAGCGTCCGGAGCCGGTTGTACTTGCATTCGATATCGAGACAACGAAATTGCCACTGAAGTTTCCCGATGCACAGACCGATCAGATTATGATGATTTCATACATGATTGACGGACAGGGTTTTTTGATAACGAATCGAGAAATTATATCATCGGATGTGGATGATTTCGAGTATACGCCTAAACCAGAATTCGAGGGAAATTTCATTGTGTTCAACGAGGAAAATGAAATGCAATTAATACAGAAGTTCTTCGATCACATTATGGAAGTGCGTCCGCATATTGTTGTAACTTACAATGGTGACTTTTTCGATTGGCCGTTTGTGGAAACACGTGCTGCCGTCTATGATCTGGATATGAAGCAGGAGATTGGCTATTCGAAGTCACGCGATGGCAACTATCTGAGTAGACCAACAATACACATGGATTGTTTGTGTTGGGTGAAGCGTGACTCGTATTTACCTGTGGGTTCACAAGGCCTCAAAGCTGTGGCTAAAGCAAAATTGCGCTACGATCCTGTCGAATTGGATCCGGAAGATATGTGTAAAATGGCTGTTGAGCAGCCACAAGTGTTAGCTAATTATTCCGTATCGGATGCCGTAGCCACCTATTATCTGTATATGAAATACGTGCATCCATTTATATTTGCTTTGAACATGATTATTCCCATGGAACCGGATGAAATTCTACGCAAGGGTTCCGGTACATTGTGTGAAACCCTGCTCATGGTGCAGGCTTATCATGCAAACATTGTCTATCCGAATAAGCAGCAAAGTGAATTAAACAAACTTTCTCGTGAGGGCCATGTGCTAGACTCAGAGACTTATGTTGGTGGCCATGTCGAGGCACTGGAATCTGGCGTATTTCGTGCGGATATACCATGTCGTTTTCGTCTGGATCCACAGATGGTGAAACAATTGATGGATAATATAGATAAGGTGCTGAAACATGCGATTGAAGTGGAGGAGGGTATACCACTGGATAAGGTGACTAATCTGAATGAAGTACAGCAAGAAATTCAACAAGCATTACAGGGTAAGTTGTTGTAGTTGAAGGATTTATATTTTATTACAAATTTGAAACATTTAGGCTTACACGACATACCAAATCGTTTAGAGCAGCCGGTCATATATCACTTGGACGTCGGTGCTATGTATCCGAATATAATTTTAACAAATCGTCTGCAACCATCAGCTATGGTGAGTGATACTGATTGTGCTGCCTGTGATTTCAATAAGCCGGGCGTGCGTTGCAAGCGTTCAATGGATTGGCTATGGCGTGGTGAAATGTTGCCCGCATCGCGCAATGAGTTTCAACGTATACAGCAACAGTTGGAAACAGAGAAATTTCCACCGCTATTTCCCGGCTTGCCCACCCGCGCATTTCACGAACTTTCAAAAGAAGATCAGGCTGCCTACGAAAAGAAGCGCCTATCGGATTACTGTCGCAAGGCGTACAAAAAGACAAAGATTACTAAGCTGGAGACACGCAATTCGACCATTTGCCAGAAAGAGAACAGCTTCTATGTAGATACTGTGCGTGCTTTTCGTGATCGTCGCTACGAGTACAAAGGTTTAACAAAAGTCGCCAAAGCGTCTGTGAATGCGGCAGTGGCATCTGGCGATGCTGCAGAGATTAAGGCGGCCAAGGGACGTGAGGTACTGTACGATTCGTTGCAGCTGGCGCACAAGTGTATTCTAAACTCCTTTTACGGCTATGTGATGCGTCGTGGTGCCCGTTGGCATTCCATGCCGATGGCTGGCATTGTCTGTTTGACTGGCTCGAATATTATTACAAAAGCGCGAGAGATTATCGAACGCGTGGGACGCCCGCTGGAGCTGGATACCGATGGTATTTGGTGTATATTGCCAGGTTCGTTTCCGCAAGAGTTCACAGTACAGACGACACACGAAAAGAAAAAAAAGATAAATATATCCTATCCAAATGCTGTGCTTAATACAATGGTCAAGGATTACTTTACTAACGATCAATACCACGAACTGGTGCAACCAGGCGGTGAAGGCAAGACACCAATGTATGATATACGCGATGAAAATTCAATTTTCTTTGAGGTGGATGGACCATATCTGGCAATGGTATTGCCTGCATCGAAGGAAGAAGGTAAAAAACTAAAGAAGCGTTATGCAGTATTTAATTTCGATGGATCTTTGGCGGAGTTAAAAGGCTTCGAGGTCAAACGACGCGGTGAACTGCAATTGATTAAGAACTTTCAAAGTTCTGTGTTCGAGGCTTTTCTGGCAGGCAGTACACTAGAAGAGTGTTACGCTTCTGTAGCCAAAGTGGCCGATTATTGGCTGGATGTGCTATACAGTCGTGGTTCAAATCTACCCGATTCGGAACTATTCGAACTGATTGCCGAAAATAAGTCAATGTCGAAAAAATTGGCGGAGTATGGTGATCAGAAAAGTACTTCCATTTCCACCGCTAAACGATTGGCAGAATTTCTGGGCGAACAAATGATAAAGGATGCTGGTTTAGCGTGCAAATATATTATATCTAAGAAACCTGAGGGTGCACCAGTAACAGAACGTGCTATTCCACTTGCCATTTTTCAATCGGAGCCAAGTGTGCGCCGTCATCACTTGCGCCGTTGGCTAAAGGACAATACCATGGGCGATGCTGATATACGCGATGTGCTTGATTGGAATTACTATATCGAACGCTTGGGTGGCACCATACAAAAGATAATTACAATACCTGCAGCATTGCAGGGTATATCGAACCCAGTACCACGTGTTCAACATCCAGAATGGTTGCACAAGAAAATGCTTGAAAAGAACGATATACTAAAGCAACGACGCATTAACGAGCTGTTCACAGCTCGTCCCAAACCGAAACCAGCAATGAATGAGAATAAGGATTTAGACTTAGAGGATATGGAGGATTTGGCGGGGGTTGACGATAGCCTAGCGAGTACATCTGGGCGCCCAACAGTTACAAAACGAAAACGTGTTACAGTTGAGAGTGACGAAGGGGCAACGACAACTGTAGCCGAGCCAACCTCTTGGCGGCAAGCACTAGGTGCACCTCCGCCCATTGGTAATACTCGGAAAGAGATACTTGAATGGGTACGCTTTCAAAAGAAGAAATGGGCTTGGCAACTGGAACGACGGCAACGCTATCGGCAGCAAAACAAACGTGTCCGTCGTGATGATCAGTCGACCGAAAGCAACGCAGCTACTGTGCCACATGCGAGTTCACGCGGAGCTACTTCCACAGCTACCTTGGGTGGATTTCTGCGTCGTACGCAACGCACGTTGATTGATCAGCACTGGCAGATCTTACAAATTGTGCCGGTCGATGATTTGGGACATTTTACCGTCTGGGCACTCATTGGCGAAGAACTGCATCGGATTAAACTAACGGTGCCGCGCATCTTTTATGTGAATCAACGAAGTACTGCACCACCAGAAGAGGGTCAATTATGGAAAAAAGTGAACCGTGTACTTCCGCGTTCGCGACCCGTCTACAATCTCTATCGTTACAGTGTGCCCGAACAAGTGTTCAAGGATAATTGTTTAGGAATGTTGGCCGATTTGGCAACGCCCGACATAGAGGGCATCTACGAAACTCAAATGACGCTGGAATTCCGTGCTCTCATGGATATGGGTTGCATTTGTGCGGTGCAGCGTGAAGAAGCACGACGACTGGCATTACTCTCCACAAAGGATATAGAGAGTTTCTCCATTGAGCAACTGGAACAACGACCGCAATCGAATGTTAAGTATCTGGCACAAGCAAATAATAAAATACGGAAGATATTTCTCTATCAGCACAATATTCCAACGGCGAAGAAGGAAATATGGGGTATATTTTTGCTTTCGACAAAGAAGGCTCATATTTTTGCACTGGACACGGTGCGCACCAATCAGATGCCCAATATGAAGCATCTCTACACTGCGGAAAGATTAGCATTGATAAAGAATTTACAGCAGGTGGAAGATGTCGAAAAAGTGCCGCCGGAGGATTTTACTTTCGAAGTGCTAATTGAGGTTGATGTCAAGCAGATATATAGGCATATACAACGCGCATTGTCTGGCTATAAGCAGGAGCAACGTGGACCAACAATGATTTGTATGCAGACCGCTATCGAGGCTCGAAAGTTGAGTGCTGCAATGCCAATACTGCTGGACTTTCCGCAGGCACAAATACATATCTCTGATGATGCATCGCTGTTATCTGGCCTCGATTGGCAGTGTCAAGGTACCCGAGCGTTGGTGCGTCACTTTCTCAATCTCAATAATGTCGTTGATCTGATGTTGGATCAATGTCGCTATTTTCAAGTGCCCATTGGCAATATGCCACCTGATACGGTGCTCTTTGGCGCAGATCTATTTTTTGCGAGGCTGCTTCAGAAGCATAACTTTGTGCTCTGGTGGTCCGCCTCAACGCGTCCCGATCTTGGTGGACGTGAGGCGGACGACAGTCGTCTGTTGGCCGAATTTGAGGATAGTGTTACGGTGGTGCAAAATCGAGCTGGTTTTTACGGTGATGTGTGTGTAGAACTAGCACTGGATAGCTTAGCGGTAAGTGCACTTCTGCAATCGACAAAAATACAGGAAATGGAGGGAGCTTCGTCCGCCATAACATTTGATGTCATGCCTCAAGTCTCCCTGGAGGAGATGATCGGTACAGTGCCAGCAGCAACTTTACCCAGTTATGACGAGACAGCGCTTTGCTCTGCCGCTTTTCGTGTCATGCGCTCCATGGTAAATGGCTGGCTACGCGAAGTGTCCATCAATCAAAATATTTTCTCAGATTTCCAAATCGTGCACTTCTACCGCTGGGTGCGTTCCAGCAATGCGCTGCTTTACGATCCAGCGCTGCGTCGGTCGCTGAACAATCTGATGCGAAAGATGTTTCTGCGAATAATTGCAGAGTTTAAGCGTTTGGGTGCAACGATTATCTACGCGGACTTCAATCGTATTATAATAAGTTCAGGCAAAAAAACCGTCACAGATGCACTCGGTTACGTTGATTACATTGTACAGAGTCTGCGGAACAAGGAGATGTTCCATTCAATACAATTGTCATTTGAACAGTGCTGGAATTTTATGCTTTGGTTGGATCATGCAAACTACTCGGGCATACGTGGACGTCTGCCGAAGGACATTGACGAAACAGCGGCATCCATTGTTGTCAACACAACGCGTGCACTAGATCCGGTATGTGACACAGATGCAAGCGATGAAGACGAGGATGGGGCGCATGATGACGATGTTGTGGCTGTTGCATCGGAAAACGATGCCACTGCAGCGTCACAAGCGGACGATGATGAAATTTCACTTGAACTGAATTGGACCATTTCAGAGCAACTGCCTGATGAAAATGAATGCCGTGAGAAATTCGAGTCGCTGCTGACGCTCTTCATGCAATCGCTGGCCGAACGGAAGACAACAGCACAGGCCATTAAGGATATTTCGCATTATGCTTTTGATTTTATTATCAAGTTGCACAAGAACTACGGCAAGGGTAAGAAGAGTCCGGGCTTGGAACTTATACGCACGCTAATAAAAGTGCTAAGTGTGGATAAAGCCTTGGCGGAGGATATTAACGAATTGCGACGCAATATGCTGCGCTTGGTAGGCGTTGGTGAATTCTCAGATTTGGCAGAGTGGACAGATCCAAGCGATAGTTACATTATTGCCGAAGTGATATGTAAGGCGTGTAATCACTGTCGCGATCTAGATCTCTGCAAGGATAAACATCGCGCAATGAAGGATGGCATGTAAGTGTAGTACATATTAATATGTAGATTGAATATTTTTTTGAATTTGGTTTATTATTTGTAGTCCGGTCTGGTTATGTGCGCAGTGTTATGTCGCCTACGATAACGAGGAGATCGAGATGCGCATTATAGATGTGGTGCAACGTAAGATGATGTCCTATGTGTTACAGGATCTGCGATGCACACGCTGCAATGAAATCAAACGAGAGAATCTAGCAGAATTCTGCACATGTGCGGGCAAATTTGCGCCGCTTATTAGTGGTTCAGAGATCGATAAGCTGCTACGCACATTCCGCAAAGTAGCTGATTATCACAAGATGTCACTGCTGCTAGAGACAGTGCAGCAGGTAGTGAGTATTAGATAGACTGCGTTTAAAAAATGATGTACAATTTGCATGAAATACAGCTACCACTTTTTGTATATACATAAATTTTATAGTTTTGTCTTTTTGTTTGGAATCATTCTCGTTTTACTATTTTATTTCATTGCTGAACATGAAATTAAACTGAAGCAAACAAAAAAGGTGCACACTCTTACGGCGTATGACTCCGAAACGGTTCTCCTTCTTCGTTCACAAAAACAATAAACGCTTTATATTGTAACAAATATGTATATATTGAATGAACGCGCACGCAATCTGCATTGTGACTAAAAGCGAGCAAATTACTGAGCTTGTGAGATGGGATCAATTTTCACTTCAGGGAATTTGAACTCGGGGAATTTGGTCATATCTGTCTTGCCATCGCCGCCGAACTGCTTGGCAACACGATCCAGCTCGTTCTTGAGCTCACGCTCGATTTCGGGACTGGGATCGACCATTTTGCCGTCGCTGAAATTCAAAATATACAAATTAGACACACCGCCGAAGTTTTGTATGTATTCCACTGAAATTTGCTACTTACGCGCTTTTCTTCTTGTACTCGCGCACTTTATCGAGGAACAGCTGCTGTATGGGATCGGAGGCCTTGTTCATAGCTGGCGCAACGATACCAAAACTGCGACGCGCTTCCTTGCGCAGCACGCGCACACCCGACAAAATCGATTGAGACAGCATCTGTAAAGTTAAGTTTTCTCGGTTTGATACAAATTTTTCTTAAAATTGTAACCTTAAAAAGGTTATGTAATGCGACGTGTTGTTGTTGCTGTTCTTTAGAATTTATAAACAACAAATAATAACTACGTTCGTTTGATTTTTATGTCTTCAATGATTTATATCGCATTACATACATATTTAACGTTAATTTACACTCATTTACCTTCTATTTTCGCAATTATCTAATTGAAAACGGCCGAATAACTCCGTGCGTCTAGTTGTCAAAGTGTGGCGTGAAGTTGGTTGGGCTTGCGACAGTAGAAAACAGCTGCTGGGTTTTTTTTTGTTGGAGCTCGTTGTGAATGGCAAAAAGTGACAGAAAAAGGCGCAGCACTTTTGAAAAAAAATCGTTTCCAGTAAAGTAAGTAAAATATATCATGTTGTTTCTGTCTTATTCTCTTTTTATATGTACATTTAACTATTTCGCATTAAAGCCGTTCTTTGAACATTACAACAAATGACGCTACTTTTGGAAACATTTTCATTTTAAATTTTACATTATGCACCCGGTGCCGCAGCGCCCGCACTGCCACAACACTTGTACCGCACGTACTGCTATCTGCTGTTCTACTAACTGCTGTTCCGGAACTTCTGCAATTGTACCTTGTTGTGCCGATCGTTATATTGTGCACTGTGGACACAGCGCTGTTTTTTGCGTTAGGTCTGTTCATGCAAATAACTGTGTGGCCAGGCAATGTGTTGCCGGAAATGCGGCATTCGTATGTGCGTATGCGCGTACGCCCATCCCACCTGTTCCTTGTAATGCTCCTATGCAACATGGACCCAGTGCTGCAAATAATTCTGTAACTACACCAAGTGCCGCCAGCCACACTGTTGGCTCTATACGAAATGAACCCGCATCTGATGGAGCAGGACGCCTTTGTAATTCGAGTAATGGCGTAAATGTTTCTACAACATGTTGTAGACACGGAACTGCTGGACCGGTATTACCCGATTATTTGCATCGTACTTCGACTGTCGCCATCCATCCATATGGTACTGTACAATATAGAGCCGGAGCTAATGCAGAGCGTCGTTTGAACCACTCTGTAAACACTGCATCTAATAACGATGTTGCTATTAATACTGCATCTGCAAGTAGCATTTCAGATGAGGCATTATGCGCAATGACAACAAGGACACAAGAAACACAAAGTACATCAACGAGGAACAACCAAGAAGGTTCTTACAAATGTCCGGTTTGCTTTGAAGCGGTGGGAGACCGCAATCCAACATCAACAAATTGCGGCCACGTGTTTTGTTATTCGTGTATTAAGCGTGCGGTGCGTGCGTCCAAGAAGTGTCCCTTATGTAATGTAAATATAAACAGGAACGAGTTGCGTCGGTTGTATTTCCAGTAAATTCACGGTTAAAATTAATCGTAATACTTAACAAAGAAATTTATAAACAAATTTTAAAATTCAAACGCTTATAAAGTAATCTAATTATATAAAATTAAATATGGTTTTAAATACATTACAAATAAAATATAAAACCAAAATTTAATAAAAAAAATTACTAAAACAATCAATGAATTAAGTAAAGTAAAGGAAAAACGAGAATATGCCCTGTTCCTTGTTTAAGGCTTCTTTTATGAACCATAGATTCTTTAGTGGTCCGATCTGTACATTTTCGGAATGTTTTATTAGAATTTATGAAAAATCAGAACTATTAAAAAAAAATAAAAAACCAACAAAAAATCCATAAAAAAACTCAAAAATGGGAACAGGCATGACGCCTGCTCATAAAATTGGTTCGATCTGACCCTATATAGAAATCAACGCCAATTTGAAATTTCTAGCTTAATTAAGAACAAACACAAAACATTTACAAAAACCTAAAAACGGAGCGCAAGTTTGTATAGGGACTACCCTTTGCGGTAGCCCGATAGGATTTACGTAAGATACATACAATTTGTTGGTTCTATAATAATTAACAACATAATCATATTGTCATACAAAAATCTTGACTGTCTATCTCTTAACTGTACGATCTGTATATATAGACACGATCGGACGTCTCTCCGCGTCTATATCCATGTATATATCGACACGTCCTTTGATGCTGATCAAGAATACATGTACTTTATAGGGTCTGCCTCCATCCGTCTGTTACATACATTTGCACAAACTTAATAAAAAAAATTTACATAATGTGTACAGGGTATAAAAAGAAGGCATCAAGGGAATTCTGACAGCAGTGAAGGTTCTGTTCATAATGAAAAATGTATGCATATATATTGTTTGGGAAGTTCTGTAGCTTAAATGGCTTGGTGTTCAGAAATCACTATAATATGACATTTAGGCTACAGAACGAGCCAAAACAGACCTAATATAAAAACAATTATTCTTTATTTATTATTATTATAGAACATAATTTTTAACTGCGACCTCATGCTCTGCTGCGATGTCATGCTCTAGTCCAACTTGTTGAATAAACCTTAATATTGTCCTAGGATCTAATACTTCAGTTGTTCTTCAGCGACAATGTAACTGCCCAATTTTCGAAATCTACTTCTGACTATTGCTTCACATTCTGCAAGAGGAGTCTCTTCTTTATGATCACAAAATCTGCATTCTGGGGAATTATATACACCCATAACACACGGGTGTCCGACAGTGTCCTGTTAGTATTCCTGTCAATGTTTTCAGCTGGTTTCTACCTAGTTGAAACATTCTCTCGCTCTGCGCGAAACACCCTATGGATATTTTTGGCCCAGTGCTGTTTCTTTGCCCTATTTGTTACATTGTGGACTAGTTCCAGAGTAGTGTGTCTCCCAGTGCCACAAAAAGGCTCTGGTCCTACCAGGTTCCACCCGGGAGTTTGGAGTTGTAACCACTCCACCGTTTGGTTGTCGGCAATTATCTAATTGAAAACGGCCGAATAACTCTGTGCGTCTGGTTGTCAAGTGTGCGTAAAGTTGGTTGCGCTTGCGACAGTAGCCAACAGCTGCTGTTTTTTTATTTTGTTTTTTTTTTTGTGTTTGAGCTCGTTGTGAGTGGCAAACATTGCCGCAGCACTTTTGAAAAAAATCGTTTCCGACAAAGTACGTAAAATATATTATTTTGTTTTACTTTTATTCACCTTTTTTCTGAATAATATATAAGTTTTACATCTAAACCATTTTACATTGAAACCATTTCGAATTAATGCCGTTCTTCAAATATTTCAGCCAATAATGCTGCTTTCGGAATAATTTTCATATTAAATTTTACATTATGCACACGGTGCCGCAGTGCCCGCACTGTCAAAACACTTGTGCCGCACGTACTGTTATCTGCTGTTCTACTAATTGCTGTTCCGGACCTGCTGCATGTGTACCTTGTTGTGCCGATCGTTCTATTGTTCAATGTGCACACATCGCTGCTTGTTGTGTTAGACCTGTTCATGAAAATAACTGTGTGGCCGGAAATGCGGCGGTCGTATGTGCGTATGCGCGAACACCTATTCCACCTGTTCCTTGTAATGCTCTAATGCAACATGGACCCAATGCAGCAAATAGCTCTGTAACTACACCAAGTGACGCCAGCCACGCTATTGGTTCTATTCGAAATGAACGCGGAGCAGATGAAGCAGCACGCCTTTCGAGTAACTGTGTAAATGCGTCTACAACATGTTGTAGACACGGAACTGCTGGATCTTATACTTCGCCACGCGCCACCTGTCATGCTGTTCCTATGCAATCTGGTGTTTTAACAGTAAGGACTCTTAATACAAGTAACCGTATAAATACTGCAACTGGATCTGTCCATCATAATCGTGTTCCTATACCAATTGGAACTGGAGCTACTGAAGCAGCAACCCAACCTTCGAGAATCGCTCCACATAATAGTACTAATGTCGCCAGCCATCCTTATGGTACTGTACAATATAGAGCCGTAAACACTGCTGTAAACACTGCATCTAACGACGATGTTGCTATTAATACTGCATCTGAAAGTAGCAGCTCAGATCAGGCATTATGCGCAATGACAACAAGGACACAAGAAACACAAAGTACATCAACGAGGAACAACCAAGAAGGTTCTTACAAATGTCCGGTGTGCTTGGAAGCGGTGCGAGGCCGCAATCCGACATCACCAACGTGCGGCCACGTTTTTTGTTATTCGTGTATTAACCGTGCGATGCGTGCGTCCAGGAAGTGTCCCTTATGTAATAAAAATATATACAGGAACGGATTGCGTCGGTTGTATTTGCAGTAACTACACGGTTAACTTTAATCGTAACATTTAACGAAGAAAACAAGTTTTAAATTGAAACGCTTTTAAAGTAATCAGTTTATATAAAATTAAATATATAAAACCAAAATTTAATAAAAAAATTTCTAAAACAATCAATGAATTAAGTAGGGTAAGAGAAAAACGAGAAGGAATTATTTAAACAACAAAAACACCGACTACAGCGAAAAACCAGAACTCTCGGGTAGGGTGGCTCAATTTTGATATACCTTGTTTAAGGTTTTTTATATGAACCATGGATTCTTTAGTTGTCCGATCTGAACATTTCCAGAATGTTTTATTAGAATTTATTAAAAATCAGAACTCATTTAAAAAATAAAAAACCAACAAAAAATTCATAAAAACAACAACAAAAAATTGGTTCGACCTGAGCCTATATAGACTATTTTCTAACGATTGATGTAACCAAAAGAACAAAAACAAAAAATATACAAAAACCTAAAAACGGAGCGCAAGTTTGTAGATACATACAATTTGTTGGTTCTATAATAATTAACAACATAATCATATTGTCATACAAAAATCTTGACTCTCTATCTCTTATCTGTACGATCTGTATATATAGACACGATCGGACGTCTCTCCGCGTCTATATCCATGTATATATCGACACGTCCTCTGATGCTGATCAAGAATACATGTACTTTATAGGGTCTGCCTCCATCCGTCTGTTACATACATTTGCACAAACTTAATAAAAAATTTACACAATGTGTACAGGATATAAAAAGAAGGCATCAAGGGAATTCTGACAGTGAAGGTTCTGTTCAAAATGAAAAATGTATGCATATATATTGTTTGGGACGTTTTGTAGCTTAAATGGCTTGGTGTTTAGATATCACTATAATATGACATTTAGGCTACAGAACGAGCCAAAAAAGACCTAATATAAAAACAATTATTCTTTATTTATTATTATTATAGAACATAATTCTTAACTGCGACCTCATGCTCTGCTGCGATGTCATGTTCTAGTCCAACTTGTTGAATAAACCTTAATATTGTCCTAGGATCTAACTACTTCAGTTGTTCTTCAGCGACAATGTAACTGCCCAATATTCGAAACCTATTTCTGAATATTGCTTCATATTCTGCAAGAGGAGTCTCTTCTTTATGATCACAAAATCTGCATTCTGGGGAATTATATACACCCATAACACACAGGTGTTTCCCTAGTTGACAGTGTCCTGTTAGTATTCCTGTCACTGTTTTCAGCTGGGGTCTACCTAGTTGAAACATTCTCTCGCTCTGCGCGAAACCCCCTATGGATATTTTTGGCCCAGTGCAGTTTCTTTGCTCTATTTGTTTCATTGTGGACTAGTTCCAGTGTAGAGTTTGGAGTTGTAGCCACTCTACCGTTTGGTTGTTGGCGCAGTCGACTACAGATAATACCGCAACCTTGGTGGACTTTTCAACACTGGCGTAGCTGGATTTCGGTGAACAGTCCTCTATTGAGGCTCCACTTTCAATGGTGTTCTTTGCACCAGTTCGGGCTTTTGCTGCAGCAGCAGCCGCGGTAGCAGCTGACGTTGACGGTTGGTCGGCATGTCGTGTCACCGCAGCGTCTATACAAGTTCTTTTCTCAATCGTATGCTCGGGAGGAATGAGCGTTTTGTTCGCTCTCTTGCTGGCCGATTGTGGTGGCTGCATCACAGTTTTGTTGCTCAGCGCCTTCTCACGCGCTCTTTCCAGTAAAACAGCACGGTTGCACTGCTTAACGGTCCATATCGCATCACTTATTTGCAGACGCTATATACAACTATACCTTTTGTCACCCCTGCAATAAGGGCCATCGAGCGAAAATTTTGGGCAGGGACTAACAAATTGCGGTCCCCTATTTTTACATTACATACCAACCGCTATGCGATCGTGTAATATGCAATCCAACTGATCCCGGGCCCCTAAAAAGCCCGGACCTGGCGTGAAATGGTATTATCGGTTTGTATGAAAGTTTGTAAGGCATTAAATGAGGCATCGTAGGCCCCATAAAGTTTATATATCGATCCTCTGTATGTTATTGCTCATTTTTGGGGACAAATTATTATGCAATCCAGTTGGTTTTTATTGCAGTTTAATAGAGTATCGATTTACCCGCCACGCCCACTTTTTGGGGTACCCGCTATACAAATCCACCGCCCACTTTGAATTTTTGTATGAACAACTTTTTAATTGTAGTCTATATCAACTTAATAATTGATATGGTAGCTTCTAATGGACGAACTTCACATTAATGGGTGGGACCCGCCCACTTTTTGGGGTAGCCCCATACAAACCCGTCGCCCACTTTTGTGTCGTTTTTTATGAAAAACTTATTGATTTAAATCAATATTACCTCGTAATTCGATTTGGTGGATCTTAGTGTACAACCGTTTCATATACATATACAAATGGGCGTATTCCACCTTTTTTTGATGCTCACCTTTATGCATTTGTATGAAAAACATCAATATAAACTTGAAATTCGATATAGTGGTCGCTTCCTACACATCTACTAGTGGGCGTGTACCGCCCGTTTTTTGGGGTAGACCTTATTTACACCCCCCTCCCCGCAATACGATTAAAAATTTCGTGTGAATGGTATTAGAGCTTCGGTTCAACCGAAGTTAACGTTTTTTCTTGTTAGTTTTTATATTCTTTACACAGAGTGTGAATAGTATTACAATTCTTATATATTCGAGAACAGCATGACAAGACCAATCTTGTAATTATTTTTTTAGATATTATAAATCATATCCATGATATATGTACTATATTAATCTTTTCATAGAATAATCCTTATGCTTCTCTTTTTCTTGTCTTTAAAAAATACTATTGGAACGGGGTTATTCCAGCAATTTACTGGAGTTTCCTTTAATGTTGTCGTAGTCTTCACATGTTATAGTGGAGATATATCGCTTGACCAGTCCTGGGAACAAAAATTTGTAATGTTCATATGCCAATGGGTATTTGGAATCGGTGCTGCAGTGAAAATAATTGTTATGGAGATCGTTAAATTTCTATTAGAGAAGTTGCTTAACATCGTAAGCATGTCTGTTGGCTCATGCCATACATTTTTTCGAATATTTAGATCAAGTAACGTGAGCGATGTTTGTTGCGAAATTGCTAAACTTTTACCAAAATAGCTTTCGCATATGCATCGCTTAGAAGCTGTTGAAAAGGGTCGTAACTGGTGACGAAATATGGGTAAATGGTTATAACGTCGAAACGAAAGCCCAGTCGTCCCAATGGAAGAGGCCAGAAGTGCCAAGTCCGAAAAAAGCACCCCAATTTCGATTAAATGAGAAAGTTTTCTCACTATTTTTTTCTATTAGAATGGCTTCTTGCAAGAAGGTCGTACGGTCAATAAGGAATATTACTTTGATGTTATGCGCCGTTTGCGTAAAGCAATACGGAGAAAACGGATTATCACGATAATGACCCTGGTTCTTCGTGATTTTTTTGGCCAAAAAGAACACCTTATTCACCGGACTTGGCCCTCTCCGAATTTTTCATATTACCAAAACTGAAGGAACCCATGAAAGGACGGCCTTTTGATGCGATTGAGGAGCTAAAGACCGCATTGCTGGACGAGCTATAAGATTACCAAAAAGCGCATATCAAAAGAGTTTCGAGAAGTGGAAAAATCGCTTGCAATCTGAGGGGGATAATTACGTCGACCATAGTAATTATTCTCTTATTTTTTTTACGAATTTTTATATTGACCGGTCAGTATAAAAATTCTACGGTATACCGTAACTAAAATCCAAGAACCGTATCGAAAACGAATACCGTAATTAATTGGAACCGAAAGAGAAGCTTATCCAAAACCGGTACCAAAACCGAAATTTATTTATTTATTATTTATTAGCAGAAAACCAAAACAAATCAATGCATAAAACCATTAGCACTCACCACAAGCAAAAAGAGTACGTCGCCTCACTAACCAAGAAAAATACAAAAAAATTCATTCATAAATTCGTACGCACCTACACGCCTAGTAAAAATGCAGTGGCAAACTAGTTCTCTTTAGCAGAAGAGAACGAGATGTGGAACTCTCTCTTCATCAAAAATTCACATCTCTTTTAATATGTTGCTAAGACTTTTTTCATGTACATAATTGTTCATTGCAATGTTGTCGCGAGAGAGAGAAAGATTGAGAGATGATATTTTTCAGATAGATATGTGTAGATATGTATACAATAAGTATAATTACCGTGTTTAAAGCAACCATTCCGTCGTCCCTCGTAGTAATTAATTTGATCATCAACGTCGACGTGCTCGTCAGCTGCTTCGGTTGTTGTTGTTGTTGTTGTCGCCTCTGCTGCGATTTTTGTTGGGCTACCTATTTTCTTTCTGTTTTTGTTTCTTTGTATCGTATCCAAATTGATAACATATTTGTCGCACGTGTTCGTTATGCAAGGCTGACTGCATGGTGCATTCAGCTACATTTGTATCTCAAGCTAAATATCTATAAGTATGTATATAGGTATATAAAAAACATATATCTGTATGTAAATACCTATACATGCATGCATTTCTTGACTTCTAGCTTCATTTTTTTTTTCTTTTTTTTTACATGTTGTTATCCGTGTTGGTGGTTGAAAATTACTATGTACGAAATCTTATTGCCATTCAGTTGCCAATGATTGCTATGAACTGAACTGAACTGAACCATAAAATTCCTTCCCTATTTTTGTAAGCACCTGTTGTGGTTGTTGTTGTTGTTGTTGTGCAGAAATTCAGGCGATCAGATTTATGCGCTCTCAATGATTAAAAGAGAAAAACGGAGAGAGAGAGTATCCTGTTTGAGTGTTTTGTGAACAGTGCTGCCACATTTTCAATTAAGCCAATAATAATATTTAAAGTGACCATGTCTTCCGCATATGTTTGAATCATAGTAATGCTTAGATCCGTAACTGCACACAAATGAATTTTCCAATAGTATGCGTATTGTATGCCGCATGCAACGAAGTAAGAAAGAAAGTATTTTTGTTTCGCTTTTGTTTTGTATACGTACAATTGCTGCCGATTGTACAGTCGCTAAGGAGCCGTTAGGGTTGCACATGATGGAAGACGTATAACAAGAGGCTTTATATAAGTCCTCCATGTATCTGCGGACCGGTGCAGATGTCCTTTATATTTTTATATATTAACAGTTTGTCCGAAAGTTTGTAACGCATTAACGGAGGCATTGTGGACCTCATATTAAAGTTTCTATTCAGCGCTATAAGTCGAATCGATCTAGTCGTTTCTGTCCGAAAACAGTAGTCTGACGAGAGAAAACTTAGAGAAACTAAACTCACGGTTAGACTCTAGGTACCGCACTGCTAAAAGTGTAACTTGAAATTTCATTACTCGCAACCATTTTACCGCAGTGGTAAAAAACCTATGTTTGTAAGTATGGTATTTAAAATTTTTATGCAAATTTTGCGCTGCTACACCTCCTTCTGTATTTAGTACCAATTCGTTTCAACTCAAATAGTTTCAGAAATACTTTAATTTAAATTAATTCCAATGTTTTTTATGTGTGCCCCAAATTATCCTCAAATAACATCAATTTACAAAATCGAAAAATTGTCTGCTCACCATATCTCACTACGATTTTCCTATGCATTACGGTCGATTAAACAAGAACGTAACATTATTTTGTGGAAAAGTTTTTTTAGATATGATTTTTCGAAATTTTTTCAGAGTATTACCGAGCATATTTCGTCAGCATATCGCAATTAGTAATTGCCCGACTTGGCCAAACAAGCACTCTAATTAAAGGTAATTGATCCATGAAAAATTTTCTTTTCCGAAATTCTGATATCAATTCCTAGCGATTTTAACAAGTTGAAAAAGCCTGTTTTTATACCGTTCACACATAGTGTGAAATGGTATTATAAGTTTGTCTGAAAGTTTGTAACGCATTAAAGGAGGCATCGTAGACCCCTTAAAGTATATATATTCTTGATCAGCTCGACGAGACGAGTCGATCTAGCCATGTCCGTCTGTCTGTCTGTAGGAAGTGTAGATGATGGTATAGTTGAGGTTGAGTGTGTGAAAGTGCTAGACCTCCAAGCGCTGAATAAGCCAGCTGAGGGGGGTGCCAATTTGGCAATCAAAGATATGAAGGAAATTACCGGTGCAATCATGAACAT
The DNA here is from genome assembly GCA_035044765.1 of Leucophenga montana. NCBI lineage: Eukaryota > Metazoa > Arthropoda > Insecta > Diptera > Drosophilidae > Leucophenga > Leucophenga montana. The sequence goes on along the minus strand of JAWNNQ010001269.1, from coordinate 518,496 downwards.
CGTTCTGGAAGCAGGTAAAGGTGCGCCATTGGTAATGGCTCGTTCCGTAATGGAACGAATTAACCAATGCGAAGAGTTGCTCATGAATCTCATTGCTGAAAACGAGCGGTTGAAGGGACGTTTGGTGGCAAGGGTAACGGAGAAAGTTACTCCGAAAGTTGTCGAAAATGTTGCGGTATCTAAGGAGTTGCCAAAAATGGCTGTAAAATAGAGTCAGAAACCAGCTCCGACCTGGTCTCTTGTGGTGCGCAGTACAAATGCGGCCACGACTGCGGCTGAGGTCGTTAAGAAGGTGGTGAAGTAATGGAACGAACTAACCAATGCGAAGAGTTGCTCATGAATCTCATTGCTGAAAACGAGCGGTTGAAGGGACGTTTGGTGGCAAGGGTAACGGAGAAAGTTACTCCGAAAGTTGTCGAAAATGTTGCGGTATCTAAGGAGTTGCCAAAAATGGCTGTAAAATAGAGTCAGAAACCAGCTCCGACCTGGTCTCTTGTGGTGCGCAGTAAAAATGCGGCCACGACTGCGGCTGAGGTCGTTAAGAAGGTGGTGAAGGATGTTGGGCCGTCACTTGGTGTACGCGTACACGAAGTGAAGCCGCTGAAGAGTGGTGGTGCTATCATACGCACCCCCACCGAAGCGGAAAGAGCCAAAATAATGAGCAATGTTAAGTTTGGCGAATGCGACTTGGAGGTTGCTCTGAACAAAAAGGCAGGACCTAAGGTGGTAGTGCAGGGTGTGCACAAAGAGATCACCCCTGATGAGTTCATGGCGGATCTCTATGAGCACAATTTAAGAAGCACAATGGACTTAGATGAGTTCAATAAGAATGTGCGTATTTCTAGTCGACCATGGGGGGTGACAGCTGATGGGGTGGCTAATGTTGTCCTGGAAGGCAATGGCGCAGCCATGAATGCCCTTCTGCGAGTCGGACGCTGCTACATTAAGTGGTTTTCATTTAGGGTTCAACCCTGTTAGGGTGTTTTAAATGTTTGAGCTTTGACCATAGGGTAGCATACTGTGGGGCTAAAGATGCGGTCTACCGCCGTTGTAGTCAGGCTGGCCATCATATGCATGAGAGCAGAAACAGCGTACATTGCAGAAATTGTGCATTTAAGGGCAAGCAGGCTGGACATTTCATGATGTCAGAAGCTTGCCCAATGTATGCAAATATGTGGTTAAATCTCCTGCAGTTGAACTGTCATAGGTCTTATGCCGCAATGGCTGGTCTTGACGTTGCTATATGTGAATGAAATAGCAGTATATGCGCAGTGAATAACTGTGTGACGTGTCTGCCTGCAGCAATGCGGGTTTTTTCGGATAAAAGACCACAGGGTGCTATAGTTGTGAATGATAGCCATGTTGAGTGCATTTTAGTAAATGCCACTGAATATGGTGTATGTGTCAACATTAGTGGGGTTGGGATAAGGTGGCGCAATTTATGGTGCACTGGTGCAAATTGGTAACTTTATGGTATGAATGTTAGGAGGCTTCTTTGGAAATGACGATTGATGCATTTCAAAGTTTAAGCATAGATGAGCAGTTTGTATGCATAAATAGTTGGATGTCGGGTGTTAAAAATAGAATGTTTGAGATTTGTCGTAGGACAAACATAAAGGAAATTAAATGGTGGAGGCGAGAGCTAAACGCTAAGCGCAGATGGGTTGTAAAAGTGTATCAAAGGGTCAGATCCACTGGTTCGTCTAATTTGAACCAATTTATGTTGGACTTTAGACGAGGTGTGAAAAAGTATAAGGACTTGATTCGTAAAGTCAAGTTGAGTGATTGAAAAGAGTTTTTAAATAGGAATAAGCATGACCCCTGGGGTATAGCTTATAGAATATGTAGGAAAAATAATAGAGAATCGTGTGTATCTGCCTTACATGTTGGGAACTCAGAGTTAACAACATGGAAGGATTGTATGAGTGCGCTGTTGTCAGAGTTCTTCGCTGGGGTGAATGACGGGGTGAGTAGTAATCCGCGCTCTTACAGGGGTATCAGTCTGCTTCCGGTTCTTGGAAAAGTACTGGAAAGTGTATTACTGGAACAACTTAATGTTGTCGTTGAAAGCCAGATGATTGATAGACAATTTGGTTTTATGCAGAATAGGTGTGGAGGTATGTGCTCGATAATGTAGAGTCAACCACCTCTAAGTATGTTCTGGGCATTTTTGTACATTTATTTGGAACCCGAGTGAAAATTTTGTGCATATGCAGATGATCTTCTCATCTTGGTTGAGGGGCAGTCGCGTCTCGAAATTGAGAGAAAAGGTGAGCGATATGTGCATATTGTCTCTCGATGGGGAGAAAATGTGGGTGTGCGTGGCATTGGACAAGACGGTGACTATACTCTTAAAGGGCAAGCTGTCACAAAGTCGAAATCCAATTGTCAGGTTAAACAATATTAGCCTAAGGTACGAAACTGAAGTGAAATACCTTGGACAGGCCAGTCTTTGGATTTAATCTGAGTCTGGGCTTCCTATTGACTGGTCATGGCTCTCTCAATGAATTTTTGCATGAGAGGGGCTTTCAAGACAGTCCAAATTGCTGATGTGGTATGGGTGAGGAAACATGGAAACATGTTTTATGTGAATGTTTGTTACATGAGGATGATAAAAATCTGACAGAATTAGGTGGGGTATTTGACGTAAGTCAAGTCCTCATTAATAACGATAGGATTAGCAAATTAGCAGATTTTGCGAATGAGATTTTTAGAAGGCGTCGTCTGGCGGTAGACTTGTAGATAGATATGATCGGTTTGTTTCTAAAAGTAGGTAGAGGTTGTTGAATTGTTTGGGATTCATTTAAATCCACGTGTGGTCAGAGCCCAGAAAACACTTAGTGTTTTCTCTGACCGGTAAGCGTTTCCTCGGAAATTCGGCGTAGAGTTGCGTTTTCTAACCGGGGGCTGGTGCTGGTGAAAATTTCAAGATTGACCCGCCACGCCCACTTTTGATTTTTTGTAAGAAAATCTTTTTTATTGTAGTCAATGTCAACTTAATAATTGATATGGGAACTTTTAGTGGACGAATGCTTGATATAAACATTAATGGGTGGAACCCGCCCACTATTTAGGGTAGCCCCTTACAAACTTACTGCCAACTTTTGACTTTTTGTATAAAAACTCTTTATTAAAGTCAATATTAGGTTGAAATGCAATATTCTGCCTTTTTATGGTCAGGCGCTTAACATACATTGACTAATGGGCGTAACCCGCCCCTATGAAAAAATTCTTCTATGAAAAAATTCTTCATTTAAATAAATATTAGCTTAAAATATGATTTGGTGGATTTTAGAGGACACCGTTTCTTACAGGTCTACTAGTGGGCGTGACTTTTTGAGGTAGTCCAATACAAATCCACAGCTCACTTTTGTGCATTTGTATAGAAAACGTCTATATCAACTTGAAATTCGATATTTCGGCATTTTACACATCTACTACATCGCTTCATATACATCTACTAGTGGGCGTGTACCGTCCACTTTTTGGAGTAGCCTCTATTCAAACCCAACTTTAATGTTTTACAATACTATTTAAAATTTCGTGGGAATGGTATTAGAGCTTCTGTTCAACCGTTTTTTCTAAACGTAAACGTTTTTTCTTGTTTTTTTTTTTGTTTTTTTTTTTTGGTAAAAATCGAGTTTGAATTCCTGCAAATCCTTACGGTTCAACTCAAGCCGTCCTTTCAAACTGTTTCCAAGTGATTATGAAGATTTTAGACTGTAGAGGACGAACCTCGAAAAGGTCGGTCAAAATCTTAGACCGACGAGAGAAATGTGGTCCTGGTAAAGGCTACACTTGACGGAACAAATTAGCGCTGGGGACTGGGAACTTGCAAAATGATCTGCTGTGCACGCGGAAATCTGTTCGATGGCTTCTACGAATTTCGAATGAGGTCCAAACCGAGGTTTGAGTTCGTTTTGCCCAATAGCCTTTATCCTACGAAAATTCCAACATGGAAGATCTAGATACTTGAATTTATAAGTATGACCCGTAAACCAAACAACAGTCCATAGAACAGACCAGAAAAGGAGCAAATCCACCAATTAAAGCAAGACAATAAAAATAAGCAACAAAAGTGATGATATCTATTTACTTCATGAGAGCAAAAATTGTAGCTGCTATTTCTCTGAATACTGAACAGACAGTAACTGCAAAATGGGATACTGAAGATTGCTTAACAAAAGTTTTTGAAAATATTTTGGGAAACCGGAAAAAATTGAAACTGCACAATGTTGGTGTATCTTACGTCAATCGTAACAAAATATTCCATACACACTCAGATCAGACCACATTAAGGGGTAGCACCTGCAAATCGGCCACAATTGTTGAGTTTCACTAAGAACGTGTTTGTTTTATTTTTAATTAATTCAAATTATTCATCAATTCTAATAAAAGATTCTGCATATATTTAGAACGGGCCACTAAAGAATATGGTCCCAAACAAATCTTTAGTTCATATAAGGAGCTTCAAACAAGAAAGAGTGTATCTCGAAGTCGAGCACACTCTATTGTACAATATATAACCTACATAAAATTGTTTTATTCATATCTATGGACTCACTTGACTACAAGTTGCTCCGCAACTAGTCTAATGTTTTTTATTTGATCCATAAATTTGTGTTGATTTTATATTCTATAGTGGTCCAACCCGGACATATAATATACATTTTTCTAAGATTGACGTGCAATCCATTAGTATCAGTTTCATACGAACGGAAGGACATGAATTTATCGACTCTTTACTTTTGATGCTGATATAGATATTTTTTAGCCTATATATATATTTTTCAGGGTCTGTTATGCCTCTATGTGGTTGTTATATTCATTTCCATATACTACTTAGGGTTCCCTCTTACCCCACGTTAAAAGGGTATAAAAAATCTTTTTTATTCTCTTGTTAGACCGGACTTTTTAATGCTCGTGTTGCAAAGATTTGTAGGTACGTGCGTGATTGTATAAACCAATTTTGTGCTCGTGTTTGGCAGAATTTTAAAAAATCAGTGCCTCGCGCAACTCTAGACTGTACCATGCTGCTTTCGGCAAAATGTAGCTCCAAAACTTTTAAGGAGCGATGTCAGATCATATTTAGTAACTAAATTCAGTTACACATTTGCAGAACAGAATTTTTATTGTGCTGATCCCTGGTACAGGGATCCAGGTGCCCTGGAAGCTTGGGCCCGCTTGCTTATTGTGTTGTCGTTGTTGTTGTGAAAATGAGTGATGTGATCCGATCCTATCCTGAGAACCAAAGTAAATTACTCTCTTACTCTCTTCAAAAAGGCATTTTCAACAATTTCGAACACAATGAAATGAAACAGCCGCAAAGCCAATTTGAAATCTCAAACTCAAAACAGATTTCAAGAGAAGATTTTCAATTCTGCTGATTTTTTGGGTGTTTTTTTTTTGCGTGGGTGTTTCAAAATAGAGACAAAGCATGATAGAGCGAAATGCAGCGCATGGACATATATACATACATATGTATTAATTATAGATAATTAAAAATGTTAATTAATTATAATTAAGAGGTGCTTCTTAACATAAACAAAAATGTATTCAAAATTAATTATGAAGAAATATTAAGAAGGTTCTCAGAAATTAAATTAATTTATTTACTCTCACTTTTTTTTTTAGCGTTATCAGCAAAAGTTGCAAAAGTAGCAACAAAAAAACAGAAGTGAGAACAGGCAACAAGCAAAAAGAACAGTAAATAAGAGAGAGCTAGAAAAGAACGCAAAGAGTATGCGCGATTGGAGCAATTTTGGCGCTTGCATTGCACACATACAAACATGCACAGGTTCTTTTTCGCTCTCTTTACGCTTCAACTTACGCTCTTGGTTTACATACACACACACGCACGCACACATATCATATGTAAGCGGCCGGTATTGTATTAGGTTCATCGGGCAATCGTGCGTTCTCTTTTAGTCAGTTTCAAAATCGACGTACTGATTTTCAGTTCGTTTCGTGTGCCGATTTTTGAGATTTTCTCGCGCGATCTTGTTTTCTTCGCTTTTCAGCTTTTTCGAAAAATAAAAATAAATGAAAACAAATGCAAATGCAAATAGCAAGAAAGTATTTTGCTAAGTGAAAAACAAATACAATATTTAATTATTGTTATAGAAAAAATAAACCAACAACAACAACAACAACAAAAGTGCAATTTTTATTTTTAATACATTTCAAAAATTTGTCGCAAAAGCTGTAAAGGCGCCAATTGTTTATAAATACATACATACATATATAGAAAAATATATATGTATATGTAAATATATATATATATATATATATATATATATATATATATATATATATATGTGTGTGTAAATATATAATAAATCAATTTATGATCGAAAATCTGCTTTGAGATTTGTTCTTTGTGAAATTAGCAAAATTTATTTAGAGAAAAAAAAAGAAAAAAAAAAATTTAAAGCGCTAAGCGCAATCTGTTTGTATAAATAGTGCAATAATACGGAAAAAAAATAATAAATAATAAAAAAATTGCATTAAATCAAAATAGATAAATTTTTGTTCATTAATATTTAAAGTGTCTGCCTACAACAAAAAATATTGTGCTGCAATAAATATTGATACAAAATAACAACAACAGCAACAGCAAAAGTGACTGCAAACATCTCGATACAGTTACATACATATAGGTATATATAGATATTTATATACATGTGTATATAAATACTAAATAACGACCACGCACATGCGCACAACGTGCATACAAGAAAAATAACAAAACAACAACAACAACAACAAATATAATAAATTATATACATATGCATGTATATGAATGCAATTCCAATTTTGAGTTAAATTTTTGAGTACGGTTTTTGAAAGAGTGCATTTGTGTGTGTTGGTGTCTGTGTTGGTGTGCAATAGAAAGAGCAACAAGGCAAAAAGGTGCGTCGGTGCACAGGTAACAATAATATACTAGACTAAAACTACAATAAATACAACAACAGAACGCCAGTGCCTTAGATAGGATAACAACAACAGAAACACACGTACACAAGAATAGATAATCTGAATTATTTTGGATAAACGAAAAGTAAGTTCATATACAAATGTATCTTGAAAATGGCAATACTTGAACTGGGCATAAAAATAAAAATACATATTATTAGCCAGACAATAAAAATATGATTGATGTTAGATTGACCGGTCTAACGGTATCGAAATCAAAATTCAAATATTGAAACGTGTGTTTCGGTATAAGGTTCTATAGCGGTTCCACTTTACTTCGTTAATTGGTTTCGGTTTGGTTCTTGGATTTTAGTTACGGTATATCGGTACCGATCAATATTAAAATTCTTGCAAAAAGAAGATAATAATTACTATAGTCAACGTTCCAAAGATCGTATCTCAAATTGATAACTTTAATTTTTTTTTAAATAAACTATTCAAGCGTAAGTAAATACAAATATACTTAAATTTTTATACTCTTCACACATAGTAGTGTGAGCCGTGTTATAGTTTTGTCACGAAGAATCGGATATCTTATAATGTATATACATATATTCTTGATACTCTAGATGAGACGAATCGAAGTAGTCATGTCCATCTGCCTGTCTGCCTGTTTGTACCCTGTTTGTATGAATCAAAACTAGTCACTCAGTTTTGAAGATATCCATCTGAAGTCGAGTATGGATCGTTCTTATGTTTCTAGGCTAAACATATGTCACAGCTAGCATGCCACGCGCACTTTTAAGGGTAGCCACCATACAAATAAACCGCCTGGCTTTCGAACTTTGTATGTAATGTTTTTGTATCCAGCCGATTCCATAATAAACTTGATGCTTGAAAACAAATGCTCTACGCTTAATTGCGTAGTTGGAACTGCAAGAGTAACTCTAGACAATTCAAATAGTTCGCCGAAATTTGTATAATTTTCTTACTATGTATATGTGTATATGTATGGTATCAGCTGTTTTTCGTTCTTTTTTGAACATTATGCATAGTAAATATTTTTCTTAGAAAAAAAGTGAGAGCCGGAACTAAACCGGTTCAAATATTTTGGTTCAGGTACGGTTCTTTCATTTCATTTTATTTCGGTAAAAGGTTCCGGTTTAAAAAATATTAAAACATCGGTATTGGTTCCGGTTTCATTCTTAATTTGAATCAGTTAAATTTGGTTAACGGTTCCGGTTTTATACACTGCTTTAAACTAAAGTTGGTCGCTGGCCATGATTTTTCCGTGATACAAATTAAACGTGATAAATTTTGGTAAAATTAATCATTGTGAATGATTCTTATCTTAATGTTTCATGCATAGTATATAAATTTGTTTTAAGGCTAGAACTTTTAGGGTCATTTTCACGAGTTAGAAATACATTAGACAATACGAATTGGCAATATATGCTATTGGGAGAATAATATAGAGTAGTGTATTTTACGACTTCACATCCATTTCGAGTAGCCCTGCAGTATACATCGATTTTTTGGTCTGTTATTCACTATTGAATTCTAAATTTTAATAAAAAATTTAAATTTGGTTTGTTTTCATTTTGATTTTGCTTTGGTTTGTTATCGAAATTGTGAAGTCAAGTTGGCAGCTTTCTTTGAAATCTATATATTGGTTGGTCGAACTAGGTAACACGTACATATATAGGCTTAAAAAGAGTCGAGACATTGAGAACTAGGATGTAGTGTGAAAAAATGGCCTATAAAGATATAGGCAAGTCGTGAAAATGGCCCTTAGTGATATGTTGTAAAGTATTTGCCAAAAAGCCTGTCCGAACTTTGACGGCTCCTGGCGGTCATATTTGTTCATTTACACTGGATGTAATTTATGTTCTGTACGTTTTGTCATTTGAACTTGAATGCATTTACGGTGCCTCAAGATTTGGAAATTGCACAAATTTATATTCTAATTCAGTAGTAATTTACTCTGCACGTCCAGAAATCTAGAAACCGCATACGAAAAGCGCGTACAAAAGAAAATGTAGCCGCAGCAGTGTTAAAGCCGACAAAAGTTTTTACCGTTTCACGCTGTTTCGCAGATATCGCCATGATATCGTACTAATAGTTTGTCGAATGTGACGAAAACGATGGGTACTACTTTTATTTTCAACATACAGCTCGCGCTCCAATAGCCCTCCCAGCTGGTCACCAAAATCGTGTGATTTAACACTATTGGATAACTTTCTTGTTACTATGTTAAATTGCGATTACTGATTATTATTTTAAAATGTGACGGAATAAAAACTATCAATCTCAGTTAGTGAGATATCTAGGTTGAACTAAGATATATAAGATATATCACTCTCCCTTCCTCTCTGTATTTTTTCCGCACTTTCTGCTAACTGGTAATATCCTTTAAAAAAAATGCACTTAGTTCTTTTACTTTACATTTTTGATCCGTTCGGTTTTGTGTAGCAGTCGATTATTTCCATATTTCTTCCACCTCTTCTCACCAGAAATTGATCGAGCACATTGAGCCGAGTGTTCAGCCGAATCGCTTCTCAAAACATATTTACGCACAAATCCATAAGTGCTTAGAAGTATCTTTTGTTTTAAACACGTAATAGTCTCTGCGTCCGCCATCGAAGATGCGCGGTTAAAGCTGATCGTAATCGCGGCTGCGGCTGCTGTTCATCCAACTTGCTATCTCGTTTGCGCGCATCTCTGTTTGCTGATTCATACGAAACATTCGAAAACTAAGCCAAACCACTAATAAAGCATTTTATGCTCGCTCTTTTTATGTGTGTGTGCGTGCGTATCTGTGTGTATTTCAACTAATTACGCTTGATCTCCTTTCCGACGCTGTTGCGCCTCCGCGAGAATCTTTTTTTGATCAAGATCAAGTCAACTAATTTGAAGCTGTAATTAATTTGGTTAGCAATAAAAATAAAACACACACACACATGAAATAAAAAACCAGCCCAAAAAACGATGTGTAGAAAGACTAAATCGACCCTAAACTCTAACAGACCGAAAGCAATAAAGCGGCGCCGGGCAATTGTATAGCCTACCGGCGGCCTGATTATAGTCTCCAACAAAACAGTAGTCCCGCGTCCATCAACAGCAACATACTACTACTACTACTATTCAATTCCAACTGCCTTTGCCTGGGTGTAACTGAAGATTCAAATAGCTCCAGTGTCCACTTTGTAGCTGATTTTTTATGCGTGCTTGCATGATCACCTCAACGGTTGACTTCTTAGCTTGTCTATTTTCTGAATGAACGCGCATCGTTTTCGCTGACGTAGTCGTCGTCATCATCATCAACGCATATGATTGAAACTGGTTTTAGGTTTTAGATTTCATTAAGATTTTACTTTGACTATATAGCTTCTTTTTTTTTTTTTAGATTTTAAACTGCATTGTAGTTGCTGCTGTTGCAGCTTCTGAAAGGTGTTGCAGGATCCATGCTTGATTGACGCGCTTTCATGCATTGTGGTCGGTGTAAAATTGCTTCCATTTTTTTGTTTGTTTTTGGTTGCTGGAAGGGTTCAGTTTCCGGTGTTACACAAAATTGTGATAATGATATTCTCGGCGAATCGATCAACGATTGATGTGATCGGTGATATTGTAATAAACCACATGAGCGTGCGTATAGTAGGTGCAGAACGAAATTATTTATGCAATTGTCGAACAAAAAGATTATTCAAAATGTCCGCCTAAATTCACTGAATACATTTTGTAACAAGTAGCAATGCTGCGGACGTGAGTTCATGACTTCGAAATATCCTGTTGCACTGCATATTCTAATGTAAATAATTAATTTTTGGCCTTGATTTGTTTCCAAATTTTGCTTTCTACAAACTATATTATAAAGTATGCTACTGGCAATATGAGCAACAGTACTATACGCCATTCCTCGTTTGTCATCAAATAGATCATTAAAAAAACAAGAAAAAAAACTATGCTTCTAAATTTTATGAGGCAAATCAAGGCAGGCATACTATAAAATTGTAACAAATATTTTTAAAATATTGGCAACTGAATTGTTTTTTTTTTATCATACGAGTTTTGAAATTTCAAGTTACTCTTGTAGCAGTGCAATACCTAGAGATCCTATTATACCGTGCGTTGAGTTTGTCCAAGTCTTCTCTCGATGGAGAATTTTTGTCTCGTCGTCTTTTCGCGCTGATCACGATTATATATACTTAATGCGGTCTGCGATGCTTCGGGCGCTGTTACAAAAAATTTTTGTGTAGTGTATTCCAGATTATTATACACTTGATGTGAGTACATACACGTATCTATAAGTCCAAGTTTGAAGTCTCTATCTTTTATAGACTTCGAGACCTCGTTGTTCAAACATACAGACGAACGGATATCTAGTTTTGAGCTAAAGTCTCAGAATTTTCCTGACTTGGATATGTTTATTACAAGTTATAAAAGCGGAACCAGAACCGGAACTCGTAATCGAAATAAGCCGATTCAAATTAACAACCGAAACCGGAACCGATATTTTATTTTATTTTAAAACCGGAAACTTTTACCGTAATAAAATAAAATGAAAGAACCGTACCTTACCTAAATCTTTTGTACCGGTATAGTTCTGATTCTCACTTTTTTTTTTTCTAAGAAAAATATTTACTTATGCATAGTGTAATTAAGCATAATATTCAAAGGAAAACAAAAAAACACTTGATACCATACATGTTTAGAAAATTGCACAAATTTCCCAGCTTAGGAATCGGTTGGACGCAAAAACATTTCATACAAAATTCAAAAAGTGGGCGGTGGGTTTGAATGGTGGCTAACCAAAAAAGTCGGCGTGGCATGCTAGTTGTAACATATGTTCAGCACAACAACATAGAAAGTATGCATACCCGATTTCAGATCCACATCTTAAAAACAAAGGGACTAGTTTTGATTCATACAGACAGGGGCAGACAGGCAGACATACGGACATGGCTGATTCGATTCGATTCTTCTCGTCGAGCTGGTCAAGAATATATGTACATTATGGGATCTCCCAATCTCTTCTTTTAATGCGATACAAACTACATGACAGAATTATAATACCATTCACACCATGTGTGAAGAGTATAATAATTTAAGTATACTTGAAATTACTTCCTCTTGAATAGTTTATTTAAAAAAATGTAAACAACATGTAATTAATTTGATATATGATATGATATATATATATTAACCGGTATCGGTAAAGTATCGTTACACCGCAACTAAAAACCAGGCTCCGTACCGAAAACGAAGACCGAAAAAAATGGAAACCGGTACAGAACCTTATGCTGAAACTCACGTTTTGGTACGTACCAAATCCGAAACCAAAATTGAAACACATTTCGGTTTAATTTCCATATTCTCGGAAAATAGCACTTAGGAAAATGCTTCTCAGTGCTTAATACATTCATTTTGGAATTAATTATCTTTCAAAGAAAGAGAAGATTATTTCGGTGTCCAAAGCGAAGAAAGCAGCCAAAGGGACCTTTAGATACCAATTATGTTATACCCTGCACATCGATGTTGCGTATGCTGGCGGAAAAGTTATGAGAAAAAGCAAGAAAAAACATTAACTTCTTCACACTTGCCCTTTTTGGTCGGCAACGCTGGGGTTCTGCTTTAATTTTTAAATTTTTGAATGGAGGCTTAGACGTAAACATTTTTAATATATTAAATTTTACATATGGTTGTCTTGTCACATATTTATATTAAATTTAATTTATACATAGTGTACATATGGTATATACTCGAATATTTTGCCTGAATTTCATCGTTTTAACGGTTGTAGATGGAATAGATGGTTCGGGATTTTGTTGAGCATGAAATTATTAGAGTACATTAAATTAAAATTGAAAGAAATTTTGATTTCTGATTTTTTTGATTTTTGATTTGGGTTGAAGAACCCAGGTCGTTTGGAATGTTAGGCTGCACGCAAGACAGTTGAGCTATCGATGCCTTATATAATTACTGACACAATATCTGCTATTATTAATTTGATACACCGTTTGTTGTGACCTATTTCAAACCAGTTTTTATGTTTCATTTTGAAAACAAAAAGGACTGACCAGGCCTGAACACAGGCCTTATAGACTATTTAACACTGTAGTTATACTGTGGCGATGGGTGAAATTTTAAGTTAAATTTAAAAGTTTGGTGGATCATACAAGTATATTGTGTAAACTTCGAGTTTGATTTGTTTAATTCTTATACAGATGTGATCATGAATATAAATACTTACGTTTTCCAATTGTCGCTTGTATAGCTCACTGCTCAATTTTGTTAAGTTTAAGTGTCATAGAAACGAAACAACGAACGACAGGGTGCATTTTTATATTATTCACACAAAGTTTGAATAGTGCAATATATATATTTTCGATCTAGCCATGTCTGTCAGTCTGTCTGCCTGTCCGTCTATATGTTGTTACGAATTTTGTGGGGACTAATTTTTATGCATATACACTTCTTTTTATTGCGGTTTATTAGAGTATCAAGATTGACCCGCCAAGCCTTTTTTGGGGTAGCCCCGTACAAGCCCACCGCCCTCTTTTGACTTTTTGTATGAAATACTTTTTTACTGCAGTCAACTTAATAATTGATATGGTAGCTACAAGTGGACGGACGTTTCACATATACATTATTGGAATGGGTCACCCATTTTTTGGGGTAGCCTCCATACAAAACCACTGCCCACTTTTGTGTTTATGTATGAAAAACTTTTTTCTTAAAGAGTCAATATTAGGTTAAAATGCGATTTAATGGACAGCCCCTTCATATACATATACAAATGGGCGTTTCCCGCCCACTTTTTGGGGTACTCCCATACAAACACACTGCTCACTTTTATGCATTTGTATAAAAAACGTCAATATCAACTTGAAAATCGCAACTATGTTGAATCAATTCTCTTCTGGGACTAGCTGCAATTAGCGGTATATGTTGGCTTGAAGTTGTTGAAGTTTTGCTGGTCGTTAGGTATTCTCAAAGACAAAAGTCAGACAGATTAAATTTGGAGAACGCGATATCAAGTCGCTAGCCGCACTTTGCGAATCATTGACTCGCAAACAGCATTATTCATATCAGTTTATTATAGACTAATATATAGTGCTCTCCATTGTTCATTAATTTAGTTTTAATGTCATGCTCGTAGAAGTAACTACAAGTCAAGCGTTTTATAATTATATATTTGAACTGATTTAAAAATAAAAATATTATCGTACAACTGAAACGACTGTGTAAAATTTCCACAAAATAATTGCCAATTGGATTTAATAGTGCTTGACGATAGTGATGCAAATACATTTACACAACAAATATTATGCATATACCATATTATACAATCTACGTAAGTAGTATCCATTCTATGTACTGTATATACATATAATATGCAGCTGAAAATGTCAGGCTGAGTGTGTGGTGTGCTCAATAGAATAATTTTAATGGCACTTTTGCCACATAGGTTGCATATATGCAGATACTATGTATGTATATACTTTGATCTTTGCTTCATTTGGCAGCGCACTTATTCAATCATTGAGTAATTCATATAAATTTAGAGCAAATAAAGACACAATTTCGTTTTTACGTATCTGTGAGTAAGTGCAAACGATGAATCTGTTGCCTAATTAATAAAACATTAAACAGAAAATTTCATAGTATGGCAACACTGTAACCCTGCAGTGCAAGGATCACTGAACACCAGACAGAGTTCGATCATTGCAAAGAGGTCAACTGCGATTCGATTCCCACACATGCAGCAGCAACGGTTCAGTTCACTGAGTTTATGGGTTGTTCCCCCTCAAACAGTTGTGGTATTGTATATTTTTTTACTCTACTCTCTCTACTCTACTCTTCACTTTTAATTTTTTACAGAAACTACACAAAATCGAATCGATTTTGGTAGAGCTATGCTGAGAATCGTTTTGAAAATAAACACAAAAAAAAAAAAACGAAATCAACCTGCTTCGTTTGGAGTATGAGCAAAAATATTCACTGAAAGAGGTACAGATACATAGATACTTTTACATATGCAACTGCAGGTTGCCATTTGTTGGACCTTTTTTTAATGTGTGTTCGTGTTTTCTCTTTTGAAAATTATTCTACCGTTACGTACATATATTTTTCACCCCTATTGTGTCCGTTGAGGATCGTCGTAAGTGTCTGGATCAGCGTCGGCGTCGGCGTCGGCGTTTCGTTGTTGGTTCATGCACTGGTTTGTATGTCTTTACTTGTTGTTGTATTCTGTCCTTATATTTTTTTTTTGTAGGGAGTGTACACCACATGTAAACGAAAACAAATACCAACACATGAACAGGACACACAGAACGAATAGTCGTATCAGATTCACTTCAATCTGTTCTTCTTAAACCAACAGCTGTCTTCTCTGTCTGTCACAATCGTTTTTTGTCTTTCTCTGTGAGATCTACTTAAAGTCTGCGATACTTTATTTTTAATATGTATCTTTTTAGTGTGTTCGTGGCCTCCAAATCGATTTTTACGGATGCTCATTTCTGTGGAAAATGACATTTTGCTGCTGCTTATGTTTCCGATTGCCTCGATGTGTGTGTGTCTCTTTTTTCTGTTATCTACTTTTGAGATAATTTCATGTTTCAACGTTGTTTTTTAAGATACGTGTATCTCAAATACACATTTGTAACTTTGTAGCTATTCCAATTGGTATATTAACAAGTCATTTATGAAACAATTGTTACTAACTAACAAATGAAGTACAAAAACGTCAACTGAAGTCAAGGCAGTGGAACAACCTTGAGATACTTATTATTATCTTTGCACTTGTTGAATTGTAGCATTTTGAAATTAATGGAACATTTTTAAAAGACTTTCTATGTAACCAAACATTTACTGTTGTTGGAACAATGCTTCATTAAAAAGAAATACTTTTTAGTTGAACTTTCGAGTTTTGAAACTATATTGATGAATCCTCGCAATTTAGTAAAACAATTTGGGAAATTACTTGAAATTGTGCTCGCCATAAAAGGAGTGTGAGTAGAAATGTTAGAACGACACAATGACGAAAAGGATTATTCAATTTATTGAAAGGTAACTACCCTGTAGATATCCATAGACTTTCTTTATTGTTTCGTCATTAATGTGTAAACTAGTACTAAAATTGAATACATTTACATCTCCTCTCTAACTCAAATACTTATAGCTCTAACCGTGCTGAAAGTGTGTAGTGTATTACATAGTCGGATATTTTGAGATTTTACAAATACAAACTCAATGCAAAACAGGCAAACTAGACAGTTAAGTATTGGTCCCAGCCACGATACTTTTATATTTCTGTATGAATAATTATACCCTGTACTCATAGGGTAAAAGGGTATTTGAAGTTTGTGGAAATATATGTAACCGACAGGAAGATGCGTGGCAGGATCGGAAAACAAGTCGATATAGATATGTCCGTCTGTCCGTCCGTTCGACCGACGAATAGATCTTGTAGACTATAAGCGATAAAAACTTGGGAATTCGGATATTTCGATTTTTATTTGCTCTCTTCAGATAACTAGTATTCAATGACATGCTAACCTCACTTTAAGGGATAGCCCCCATACAAACCTGGACTCCATTTTTAATTTTTGTATTGAAATTTGTTTGGTCTCGTTGTTCACTACGCTAGAAACGGCAAATTTTTTGTATCTTACGTAAATCATAATAAAATATACTGCATATGTCCAGATCGGGCCACTACAAGGGGTGGCCATCATACAAAATTGACCTACATTTTTAAAATTTTGTATGACGTGTTTATTTTTGTTCCTAATTAAACTATAAATGCGAAAATGGGAGTATCTTAATTCAATTCTTATAAAATATTACATACAGGCTCACATCGGACCATTTTATGGGGTAGCCCCATGCAAACCTGCCCCCTATTTTTAAGTTTTTGTATGAACATTTTTTTTGTTTTTATTTTTAATTAATCCTAATTCACTAATTCTAATAAAAGGTTCACTAATTCTAATAAAGGTACTAATAAGTATATATAAGGTACAGGGTATCTCTATGCGAGCACACTCGACTGCAGCGTTCTTTCTTGTTTTTGTATAATATTGTACATGATTTGTTGGAAATTTGGGATGAAACTAATTTTAAATAATTATATAAACAGTTTAAATTATTTTTACTGAAATAATTAATAGAATATTGGTGTTCTTCGAGTATAAACAGTATTGCTCTACTGTTATGCTAGACGTCAAATACGAATTCAACAGAGTATGGCATGCTGGCTTGCTCTACAAGTTGAAGTTGTAGCTGCCCACACCGTAGTACTTACTCATATGGTCGTAGCTAGCAGAGAGATGTGGTGGAGATGAGTCCCATCTAAAATATATCAGTCCCACAAAATAGTGCGTTGGGTTCCATTCTCTACATCGTATTTACAGCGGACATGCTAATAATTTTTTAACAAGCTCTCACTGTCGCCACATACGCAGAAGACACGCCTTTTTTTGGCAGTCTCAAGCAATTCTTGCGATGCTTAAAGTATCCTACCACCACAACTTTGTCTAGATGAAACATTGTGGTCAATGCCGAGAACTTTCCCACATAACTTTTACCCTCACAAGAAGTAACTGCACTCCTGTCAAGCTAAATGATGTGACAATCCATTTATTATGCATTTACGTCAAATATATTGGGTAGACAGACAGCTTACATGGACCCTCCTCATCGGGTCAAAGAGCAATCACTTACATTACACTTAAATTAAAACTAAAGATACGTAACAAGATCCTTCATTACAAGACCGTATTAAAACCTGCCAAGTGATTCGAACAGAGAGCAAATGTTCCATAGCAAAGTGCTAAAGATGATCTCCTATACACATATCTCCATTACCCTCACTCTCATCACCCCCACAAACCGCCACGTTTAAACTGTATTTTAACACTTAATTCAATGTATCACAATTAAAAATTGAGTGATTGTCCCTCAAGGCACAGTTTATAAATAAAAGAAATATACGAAAAAAAAAGTGTACAAACTTGTATCGTGAAAAATTAAAAGTTTTACCGATCTTATGCTGAGGTTCATTAGAACAGCTTCAATATCTTTATATTTGCTTCACTATTTGCTGTCGTTCATTCACCGTATTATTTATAATATCAAAACTGCTCGATCATTTTAAGTTGATCGTTGATCACAATCGCCATTCGAATCACTTTGGAAAGAATCAGCAAATCAAATCAAGACTTGTGTATATCTAATTTCGCAAGAAACGCAAATATTAAGATAACAGATTCATTTATGCAGCATCCTCGAGTGAAGTGCGTTAACTTTTGGTATAGTGACAGCGATAACTGTTCAGATCGTTGTATATATTTGCATATTGTATCTAATTGAAATCAACTGGTAGCTTAACGCTTGCTTGCCTGCCTGCCAGTTTGTCTATTTATCTCAGCTCAGTGTATCTGTTTGTCGCCTTGACGCCTGTCGTCCAAACAGTTTAGCTGTCCCAACAGTTTGCGTAGTAGGCAATTTTACGCAAATTTTGCTACTGTGTATTCGTATTTAGTATTGTATTATTTTTCTGCTATTTCATGTTGACTCGACTCGACTCGATTGTGCTTTTCTTGCATGATAAAATGTACCTCCTCGGTCTGACGCCCGATATTCCGCCTACTTGTACGATATTTGAGGTTTATCTGCGACTGCGACTGTGTTCGTTTTAATATATAAATATATACCTACATATTGTACTTTATAAAACGACGCGTTGTTTATTTGTATATATAAATGTATAGCATGTGCATATTAAGTAAATATATCACAGAATCAAAGTGTAGATTACTTATCTCAGTATACATTCCTATTGGATTGGCAGAGTAGTAATATGTCTAATGATGCGTCATGATTTGATTTAAAACTACAACAACAACCACAAAAGTAATCATAACTTTAAGAAAATTAATGCTCTCGTTTTTGGGTCTGCACTGTACCTATATATTGGACAAAGATACATTTGTGCACATTCAAATATTGTATGTACATATCTACAAGTACTTCATTTAAATGCGTCGCAAATTTATACGGTACTACATAATGCGATATCAGCGTTTCACTTTTCTCAGTCATTATCGGCACCGCCGCACGCCATAATACGCATATTGAGTACATATTTTTTCTCTATACCCTACCACCATTTAAGGATTGTAGGGTATACTAAGTCTATTGAACTCACAGAATCTAACATCTTTGCCTCTTAACATCTCAAAAGTTTGTTGACCACGGAAATACTTTATATTTTCTTCGATTCTTGAACACATTGGTTTGCTTTCACTATCACCTTTCCTAACAAGAAAGAACACTGCAGTCAAGTTTGCTCGTCTTTAAGATACCCTGTCCCTGTCCTTGTCTAAGGCTTCTTATTTGAACCAAAGATTTGTATGTTGCTATATGGTATAGTGGTCTGATCTGAACCTATGTGGAATATTTTAATACAATTGACGTAAGATACTCTAATTTGACGTTTCTGGCTTAATTAATAAAATTGTATGGGTGTTACCTCTTATAGTTGAGTGTGCACGTTCATTTTATACACATTATCTTGAATTCTCCAACTTTTAGAATCTTCAAGGTTGCTTCGGGAAAACAGATTGACTCGTCAATATCGACTCGACTTTTGATGCTGATTAAGAATATAGGTACATTCTTTATGGGGTCTACAACACCTTCCCTTGGCTTGGTTACATACATTTCCATAAACAGAAAACACAATTTGACCTTATGGCTAGATAGTATAAAAATCAATCATTTCGTTCGATTTATTGTATCCAGAGATATAGACGCTTAGACTCAATACAGAGTACATGAAATAATTTTGAAGTTTCTTCTTTATAAAATTCTGTGTTGAAATATATATATATATATATATATATATATATATATATATATATATATATATATATATATATATATATATATATATATATATATATATATCTCTCTCTCTCTCTCTCTCTCTCTCTCTCTCTCTCTCTCTCTCTCTCTCTCTCTCTCTCTCTCTCTCTCTCTCTCTCTCTCTCTCTCTATATATATATATATATATATATATATATATATATATATATATATATATATATATATATATATATATATATATATATATATATATATATATATACATACATACATAAACTCGGATACCTATATTGTTTCCCATGCACCATGCTATTGTACAGGGTATAACATAGTCGGACAAAACATTTATTCTCAAGTGTTTTATCAGCAATTTTTGGTGTTGTTATTATTTTTATATGTATTATAAACTATAAACAATGCATACTTGTACATATTTTAGTTTGAGTTTTCCATTTCATATTTAAAATGCATGTATCTCTCAGTCGTGTGCGTGCTTTCGGTCTAATTTCGTAGAGATTAAGATTCTTTTACTGCATTTTTCTAACTTTTAGCTAAGCGCGATTTTGTTCCCTTTCTGTAACATCCGGTGATAAAATAAATGCCCGCAGCATCTTTTATTCTACTGCTACTTTAACGATTTTTCTTTATAATTTCTATTCATTTACATACATGTTTGGTCCATTTAATGTGTATACTCCACATGCACATGTATGTATGTATATGTGAAGGGCAATTTTGCGCCATGTAAGATAAGACACTGAAATGATCATCGGAGAACCGATAAGTATATATTCATGATTTCGATCAGACAATTCGATTTAACCATGCCCTTCTGTAAATCCGTTGGCAAGCATTTAGATCTCAAAGACTATAATAGCTGAAGACACACATAGCGTGAAATGGTATTATCAGTTTGTCTGAAAGTTTGTAACGCATTAAAGGTGGCATCGTAGATCATGCAAATTATTATATATTCATGTCGGCTCGTCAAGACGAGTTGGTCTTGCCATGTCCGTCTGGATGTTGTTGCGCATTTTTTGGGAACAATTTTTTAAGACTAGAGTTCTCTCAGTGGTCGAAATTCGACATTTTGTCTTGTCGGAAAACGCATTCGCCTCTAAATCAATGCTGTCCAGCCATAGCCCCAGGGGGACAAAAACACTATCAAAACACACTCAACTGTTGCTCGCCAACATGTTTCGAGCCTATAGTCCGGCTGCTCGACCGTCACGCTCTACAGTGTGAATAGCCCTTTAGAGAACGATAGAGTTAGATAATAAAAAAAAAGAAGAATAGCTATGCGGACTACGCTAATTTATTGTATTCTTCTACCATGGGCGAAACGTTAAAGTGCATACATAGACGTAAATAAGGAAATGGACGAATCATATTCCTCTTTTTCATTGTGTGTATACAGTGGCGCCAAATCGAAACAACATATTTTCTTCTGTTGCTTATTTCTATGGCGTCACTCACTTTGACATTTGTTGTTGTTATTTTTTAGCAAATTGAGAAAGCTGAGAGAAAGAAAGAGCTCATGTCTTTGTGATCGACTGAGGGCGTTACCTGGTTTTTATCTATCATAGACGCAGTACTTAAGGAAAAAATTTAATTCGGCCCTGCTCCTCTTCACAACATTAAAAAAAAGATAATATGTTGTGTTGAAAGGGATTAAAAAGGGTGTGAACGTTTTTCACTTGCATATTAATACATATATAGATATACAGTTGCGGGTCGGAATCTAGTCTTCTTTTTATTGCAGTCAAGTAGACTATGTATATTGACATGCCACGCCAACTGTTCCGGGGTAGGGTAGCTCCCAAACAAACCATCCACCCACTTTATTACACCCAATATCAACTTTATATACGATATATTAAAATGATATTTTTTTGGAGATAGTCTGAATTGAATTAAAATACTGAGATATAAATGAAATGGGCTTTATTAGAAATATAATTTTATGCCAGAATATGATTGAGGGGATGTGGGCGCCCCGGCTCGCTCGGTTGTGACGCATTGTAGAAATCCCTTTTTCGACCACTTTTCAAGCAATGGGGGACGTATCTCGTCGAAGGTTTGCACAATGTTGACTCCCAAGTCGACTGGTTTCTTTGCATAACCCAATGACTTTAAGTATCCCCAGACAAAATAATCCAAATGCATTTTATCGAACTTTCTTGGTGGCCAATTGACTCGTTACTTTCGATTAACAACGCGTTCGCCAAACGATTCCTTCAGTAAGTCAACTGTTTGACGCTCTGTATGGCAAGTAGTGGCGTACCTTGAAAAAGCATGCCTTCATTAAACATCTTACACAATTGGGTTACGAAATAGCCCTAACCAATGGTATACTACGATTATATTATTGATAAGCATCAAAAGTCGCGTCGATATAGCTATGTTCGTCTGTCCGCCCATCTTTCGTATGTTTGAACAGCCATATCTCGAAGACCTTTCAAAGTCTATAACCTTCAAACTTAAACTTTTAGATTCGCCTGATACGCCTGATGAAGTTAGAAAAGTACAACCAGAACGCACACAATTGGGCTATATATCTTTCAAATTTAACTTTTTTAAGTTAAACCAGCCGAACATTTTTCGAACTAGACATGTCCGTCTGGGTATGCAGTCTTCCTCTATGTGAGGCTGAATATATATCACAATTACCATGTCACGCAAACCACCATACAAACTCAATTTCGCCTTTTCGGATTTTATAGGAAAAATGTTTTAATTCAGTGAATAATGTATGAAAGCTTCACATAGTTATGAACTAACTGCCTTATAAATGGAATGAAGGTATGTGAAGCGTATTAAAGCATCGGTTTTATCGAAGTTAACATTCTGGTTTTTTCAATCGCTATTTTGATGCATCACAATTTCTTGTGGCAAATTTATATTTCATTTATTTAATTTATTTTATGGACTTCACGTGTGGAAAATGTATGTTTCAATCTATTTAACTTCTTTTATAACTTCAATCTAACTTTTCATTCAATATTTTATGACTTACATTTTGGTTTTTTTGTTTTGATATTTTTAAGTTTTTGTATTTTATCAGTACGTAATTATATCTATACATGTAGTGTGGGACCTTTCTGAATTGATAATACGAGTACCTGTTAGTACAAAATAATTTCAAAACAAAATAATTAATCGACTTGTTGCTTCATAAAACTTGTTATCAGGAAGAAACAGGCAGCATAAATGATCGACAGTAAGTGGTATTTTTCAAAATAGGAATTTCTTGTTGATTTTTTATACTTTTATATTTGTAGGCCTCAAATAGTATGTGTCAACTTTTCTTGATATAATAATAAATCTTTAACAAAGTGCTTGGCATTTGTTTTGTTCAATAGTCTCAATTCTTCGAATAACCGACTATTCACTGAGTTGTTGGACAATTATTGCATTTCGTTTGTTCAAACTACGTCTAGTTTTATGGTTTCCCATGTAATGGATACTTTAGAAAAGTGAATTAGGATCAAGGATTTCAAAAGCCTATATATAAATTTTTGTTTAACTCTAATGCAGAATAAAGTTTTTTTTTATACAAGGCAAAGGAATCTGTATAAAACTACAAACACCTTTGAATTACTTATCAGTTTCGAACGTAAATTGAATGTATTGTATTTGTATGGCTGTAAATGTAAGCCCATTTCATGTAATTCAAAGTCACGAACTTAAATTAGATGTATCAAGACGGATAACTGACTATCCATCGTAAAATGGAGATGGACAAAGGAACCACGCATTCGAGTCTTTCACTCTTGAGTGGTTATTTTATGCAAGTGGGTATTGGATGTAGACGCTAATTCTAGTATGTTATACAATAAGTTAAAATATTAAACAGGTGAAATTAAGTAAGTAAACGACGCGTGACTCGATGAATCAAATTAAACCTTAACAAATTAATGTTAAGTTCCATAACTTCAAACCTACGATAAAAAATAAAAAGCTTGATGTAAAATAACGATCTGACAGAGCGACAGATATGCTTAAATTATTTCATAAGAAATACTTTTGAGATACTGAGATACTTTTGAATCATTTTTCGAAAACGGATCGAAATTTATATTGTAACTTGCATTGCGCCAAAATCTCATTAAATGATTCTTAATAATTTTCAGTAAATTATATTTGCCAACTTAGCAGTAATCTTTCTGCTGATGAACTGTTTCAAAACGAACTCCAAATTTGTACAAATTGACAACTGGTGCTTAAAATTTTGATATTATAAAACATTCAGATGTTTTTTAATATGTACCAAAGAAATTAAAGTTCAGATATAGATACGATTATAGAAAATCTATTTTTCGAACCCTTTCTTGCCTTTCATCAAAGCCTAAACAGCATCCCAACTATATAAACACAATAAACATATTTGCATCTAACCCTATTCAAATATAGGCAAGAAACATAAATCTATTTTGAATACGTTTCTCATAAAACTGAAACCGAAACGAGTGCAAACAAATCTTTTTGAGAATTGTCGGCAATATACTTTGTTGTGTGGTACTTTGAAGATCTTCTTAGACATGAGAATAGAGTGAGCGAGTGGCAAACATACGTATTATTCAGAAAGAGAGCGAGCGAGACAGCTAGAGCTTGTAATAGAGACAGTGTTGCATTTAAACGGCAATCTTTGATGTGCGTTTTCGGCATTTTTTCATCTTTTGTTTTAAATGCGTTTGAAATTTTCCGCGTATATGAACTCATGGAGTTGGCCAAGACGATGATGATAATGATGAGGTTGATGGTGGATCTTGACTTTCGAATCAATGTGATTACAGTGGGGTGGGTTTTTGGGATTCTCATTAGTCATATCAATATTTGCCAACACTAATTGTTGGCGTGCATACTATGAGCTTTGTAACAACACCGATTTGTTGCTCCATAAAATGTCTATTATTGTACTACAAGTGGGGAAAAAGAGTTATACAAACAACTTCAACAGCAACAACAACATCAACAAAAACAAAAGCATGTCATAATTCTTAAAATCAACAAAAAAGAACAACAAATTACTTATTTGCACACAAATAGTAATTTAAGTGAATAATACAAGCAATAAAATAAGCATTCAAATTGAGCGTAAAATCAACGCAAAGGTGTTAAAACCAGAATGCGATATGCATTCAAGAGATTCCCTTTAACTTCACGTCTCACTTTGACGTCGCCGAGGTGTGAATGAGTACTATAAATATGCCTTAATTGAAAAAAAATCTTCAACGGCCAAGCGATCCTAGACAAATCTGTTAAAAACATAATAATTATGTGGTAATGCTTGTTTCTCTACTATTTTATAGAGTGTGAATTACAGTGCGGGTATTTTGAGCTTAAGAGAATTTTTGTTACATACATACTATTAAGCCCTATTTAGAGAATCTCGTATATGTGACACATTTCTCATTAAAAAAATAGTTTCAAAAATCTACAAATTTCAACTAAATTATTTGAAATTCTGAATCGTTGTCGTATAAATATGATCGTCTGAACAGGGCTTCAATAAAATTTTTTTTTATGAATTCTGTCATTTTTTCAAACACTCCAGATTGAAATATCAGTATAAAGAAAGTTTTAGAATTGAAGCCCATATAACAAGCCCCAACTGCCAAAATGGTGTAAGCGACAATAAAAAAATGTAACAGGAGAACGTTTTTTTTTTGATTATCTCCTCATTTGGTAAAAATAGAAACATGAAATTAAGAAAAAGTGCTTAACGCATTTTTTATCGCTTACGCTATTTTTGCAGTTATGAAAATAAGCTTCTACGCCAAGTTATGGCGGTTAACTGATATAATTATATTTATTTCAATTCTCAAACAAAATTCATTGTGCTGAAACTTCTTCATCAGTTTCTGGTAATGCATCTTTAAAAGTCTCGTTGTGTTTTAAATTTATTCACTTAATTTATTGGCGGTAAGAGGGGAATTAACCTGGCGAACGTACAAAAGCACCATGCACCATGATTTATTTCGAGTTTTTTTTTGTGTGATTTAAATTTTGAATTTTGCATAGGTCTACATTAACAGGGTGTTTCGTAGTCATGAATACACACGACTGCTCAATTCTTACTGCTATTTATTTGTTGGTGTCGCTGTCCATTTTACCACATCACTTCAGATTTTTAAAATAACCCCAAAAAGTCTTCGCGTGCCACACAAAAATAGAAAACAATGCTGGCCTTTGGGTCGGTCAGGCGTGAAGTGATGGATTAAAATGGACTACTGATTTGGTTTCAGCGAAACCATAAACGTATAATAAATAATGTCTGACACCCAGGCTATGAAAAAACATTCTAGTTTCACGCTGCAACTCGATGCCTTGTGAAATAGATTCAGGACGTTGTAATGTTTGGGCTTACAGCGAAGATTAAAGGTTGAAAGCATAAAAGTGAGAATGGAGCAAAAATTTGAGATAAATTTACCTAATCACTGTGCACGGTAGTCTACGCAAGTGACGAGATCCACCTCAGTGTGGCACGAGCAGTATATTATACGCTCAATATCAAAGTTTTTACTGGTAAGTTCGATCGAAACGTGCATTGTACCAATAAAAAGAACTTGAAACGTACATTCAAAATAGTATGCTAAGACATAATATCGGATCACCCCATTGCGAAATATAGGGAGTTAAAATAGCCCACCCCATGCGGTATTGGAGCTCGTGGGGGCCCATCAACCCAAATATATTTTTTATTTATTCTTGGCACCGAGACGATCCCAAGATCAGAATTGTTAATATATTATGGTATAAGTAAAGTTTTGAATTGAAAGTTTATTTAATTGAAATCTTCTTCTGAAAAATCTAAAACTACATCGCAACATGATGAATTTTACAATTTTACATTTTACAATGAATCCCAACAATACAAATGAAAAATACAAATCTTTCGTCACAAAATTGATATCAGAAGTTTATTGATTTGTATGTAGGCTTTCGTCACTTGATTTTTACCTCGTCAAGAGGTTTTTGTTTATTTTATTAGCCAATAAGTTTGATTACTTTAAATGTTTATGTTTATTATATCCATCTGCATCAGAGCACTAAAACATTTAGTTCTCATGTAAAGCATTTATGAAGCGTATAATATTGTAGCTTCGGTTCTATCGAAAATCGCGTTTTCTATTTATTTATTATATACTCGTATACTAGTAATTTTTATTTTTTTCTATGCAGCATTTCAATTAAATAATTTATTAATTCTGGTTTGTTGGCTTTGCAGATGCCTACGCAATATGGAACTTGCCATTTGTAAAACGGAGCTGCCTACAACGAAATTTATGCTACCAACTGCAGTGGTTCAAGATACGACAACCTCGTTTCTCGATAAAGCGCACTTTGGCGATCTGCTCGGATTTAATACGGATTTTTATTTTAAATCTAACGCCAACAATAGTAACAGCATCAGCATCAACAGCTTAAATAGCAGCAGCACGAGTCACACAACTTCAATTTTAAGCAATAACAATATGCGACTGAAAAAGAATCGTCGAGTTACGTTTCTTGCCAATTTAGTTGAGGTAAGTTTTAAATTTTGATTCCTACATAGAATGATTTTAAATTTTTTAATATATTGTGTTTTTAGACGTAGGCGTGGTTGCAATGCTATATATATATATATATATATATATATATATATATATATATATATATATATATATATATATATATATATATATATATATATATATATTTTTTTTTTTTATATATATATATATATATATATATATATATATATATATATATATATATATATATATATATATATATATATATATATATATATATATATATATATATATATATATATATATATATATATATATATATATATATACATTGAAAATGCAAGTGTTGTAGCGCTAATTGTTTTTGTATTTGAAGTTGAAGTGTATCTTTTGTTGTTGTATGTATCTTTGGCTCGTTCGTTCGATGTCATGCAATTTGTATGCAACACTTGTTCTCTGACGCATGAATTTTTAACTTCTTTATGCGTTGCATGACTGAATGACTGGCTGGCTAAATGACTGACTGCCAGTCTGTCAGTTTGCCATATGTTTGATAGACAAGACGTTGCTGCTGCTCGCCTGTCCTCCAACTGTTTGCCATCATTTGTTCGTATGCGTATCGTAGGTAGTTGGCGTTGTCGATATAGCTTTGTCGTTATTATGGTTTTTGGTAGTAGCGATACGTTGTGTTATGCTATTTTAAAAGATACATATAGGTATGTAGTATCTCAAATGTAAATAATAACAACTTTAATAATTGAAGATGTGCAGAATTAGATATCATATGACAAGTGCATTCCAGAGTTCGGAAAAGTTTGGTAACCAGAGGTACACTCTCGCTCATCTTGGCTTTCGCAGTTTATTGTGAACTTTATAGGCAACGCATGAGCTGTAAACTCTTAGTACTTTTGTAAGCTCAGAGAATTTATATGGGCAGTAAGTCTAGTGTGTGATTTTGTAAGATATAAGTGAGCCAATCGTGAGCCCTCCTTTTCATATCGTATTCATTTTTGCAGACTTAGTTCAAAATCTTGGAGTTGAATATAAGTGAGCGTGAACTTCCAACTCGTAATTTTTTGAAACACAATACGTATGTCACGTTGCTCTTGATCTCCTATTATAGGAGCAAAATAAACGCCAATTCGTGATATTTTATTGAGTTCTAGTCAATTCTCACTAGAAAATAGCATCAAAACACGATATCATTGCGGTTGCTGGAAAGTATACAAATGTGATGACTACCTAAAATACCATCTTTTCACCTCAATTTGTAAAGCTCATGACGGCGACTAAGTTTGTAATCCATTAAAAGACCCCATAAAGGTTATATATTCTTGTTAAGATATGATGATATTCTTCAAGATAGTAGATCTAGCCATGTTCGTCCGTCTGTCTGTCTGTCTGATAGTCGTTGTGTATATTTTGGAGATCAATTTTTAAAATATCCACCTGTAACACGGGACAACGACATTTTTTATTGTAGTCATATTGATTATCCATATCCCACATTTTAAGGCAGCTCCCAAATCACACGCCAACTTTCGACGTTTTTTGAAAAAGTATTTCATTGACGTCAATATCAACTTAAAATTTGACATGGTTCACATAAATATCAGTGAATGTGATCTCGTACAAACTAAGCACCCACTTTTGCCTTTTACTTTGAAAAGTTTTTAGATTGCAGTTAAATTCTCTCACTGTGAGCTCTCTCAAATTTTCTTCAAATTTTAAGCAATCTGCATCATTAAGTATGTGTTTGACAGTCATTGAAAGCAGATATGCAAGGCAGGCAGACGGACAGAAGTCAGAAGGTTGATTTCTCAAATAGTTTTTCTATGCATTCAACAGGTACGTATGGAACAAACTTAGAAAATCTTCATTGGAATTCTAGATATTAAAATAAAACATGACGTCACTCTCTCTCTCTTTCTATCACTCTTGTGAGAAATCTTCTACCCTAACTTATACAATAACTTATAATCGTCATTAATTGGTGACAAAATTTATTATCTGTTGAAATTTTCGCACTAAACTAAACACTAAAAGTTGAGCTTATCAGTAGGCATTAAAAGGCTTGAAGCGATCCATCATAATTTTTAACGAATTTCATGAATCAGAGCTACTATTTATTTAGACATAGAAGAACATTTATTTTGTATTTTTGCAGTGATTCTTTGCATTAATGCGCATCACGTAGGCCCAAAGGCTAAATTTGTCAGTGGCACAGACAAAGTAAATAAAATCGAATCAAAAATTCAAAATCAATTATTTTATATACACAATAGTAAATAAAACACAGAAATAAAATAAAAAGCGTGCCAATTTGT
Organism: Leucophenga montana; assembly: GCA_035044765.1. Lineage (NCBI taxonomy): Eukaryota > Metazoa > Arthropoda > Insecta > Diptera > Drosophilidae > Leucophenga > Leucophenga montana. Next base: position 488,846 of record JAWNNQ010001269.1, on the reverse strand, counting down.
TAACGAGCCAAATAGAGTCGAGCTATGCATAAAGATGAAGACACACTCTGTACCTAAAAAGGAGACACACCAAATTTAGTTCAATTCAATTTAACTGAGAATTAATTTATAAGGCTTCGCTTGAATTTTGAAAAAGGAACTTTCGAGCAATGAATTTTTAGTCGCTTCTGTTGACAGAACACGACTACTTTCCGACTGTAATCCTAGCCTCACGATCGGCTCTTCTTGTGTTTTTTTTTTTTTTTTTTGTCCAACCGCGTTCATCCGGTTAACTTGATGACAACGAAAGAACGTAGTAAAGGAATTCCTGCGTCTGGTATAATGTCAACCTCATGGATCAACCTCAAGCAGTAGAGGTCAATTTCGGCTTAAGGATAATGTTTGCTGTCTGCTGCGCTCGCCTGATGGTTTAGTTAGATTGACCAGCGAACTTTTGGTTTGCCTGTCCATCTAAGGACACTGAACCTGTACGCATGCGCATTCGTTTGGAAAATTCTTGTACTCATGTGTAATTTAATATATGTACATATGTAGTTATTAACCAAAAAAACATAGCAGAAGACTTTGCAACAGAAAATGCTATTAAATTACACAATGCCTTTCGAACATTTGGCGCTTTCATAAACTTTTCTTTACCATTCAAAATTTTGCAGTGTAGTCGATTTTCATATAAAATTTTAATATGCGAGTTAATAGTTTACTAAGTTGCGCAAAATAAAAACTCCACTTTTTTATCCATAGAACTGGTAATTGGCTATAAGCATATTTAAGCCGTATAAATGCCTCGGCATAGACGGAATATTTGCTATCCTCCTACAGAAGAGTATGAAGCTCTTATTTGGTTTTTTAATAAAGATCTTTAGAAATAATCTGCCACTCGGATACATTCCGAATTACTGGAGTAAAGTAAATGTACTCTTTATCACGAAGGCGGGCAAGAAAGATCTCTTTCATCGTAAGTTCTTCAGACCTTGTATTTTTTATTATTGCTAAATACTTGGTGGAAACAACACATCACAAAAATCAACATGCTTATAGAGCAGGTAGATCTACTGAAACTGTTTTTTACCAATTGAATTCTACAATTCAAGATACCTTGAATGTTAAAAAAGAACTTAATGCGCTTTTATGAATATTAAGGTCCATAGAGGTTAAGGTAACATTCGACCAACACGTGAACTTTAGTGTAAGAAAAGCGGAAATGGGACCAGACCCATTTAGAATCCAAGAGAATAAGGAAGAATATATTGTAGCCATGGATGAACTCTGGAAACTGTGTGGGTATTAGACAGGGTAAGAAAAATTGTTATATCCATACAGCAAGAAAACTGCAGAGGCCTATATTGGGTTGCGGAAGAACAATTTGCAAATGGTATTAAGGTTGTTAAGTGAACATTTCAGGCTCAAAAAACTTTTATACAAAATAGATATTGAAAGTGACAGTACATGCAGATTCTGTTAAGAGGAGGAGCAGTTCTTGGAACATATTCTCCAAGATTGCCCACTCTTTAGTAATACGAGGTACACTAAAGAGTGTACCATTAAGGATCTTGTGACTTTTTATGTAGACGGATGAGGTGTTGTACATAGTATACTATGGTAAGGCCACAATAGGCCTAGATCGCTCGCAGTGCCAACTATCCTATAATAAAAATCGATAGAATTCTGCAGAAATAGTCAGAGAGTTTTCTATTACTGGTTCGAAATTTATCTGGGACTATATGTTTATTCCTGTAAAACATCAAAGTAATACTATAAACTAAATCATTTTAGATCTTTAAACTTTACTGACTTTTTGAATTAGCCTCGCATAAAAAGCGTTTCTCTTCGTCAACAAAATCAAAAATGGGAATTTCGTTGTCATTATTTATTAAATTGATTATGATATTTGTGAAACATTTATTTGACTATTTTGACCTCCATTATCATAAATTATGAACACAATAGCAGCTAGAATACTAGTACTACAATATTTTTGTGTGTCGCTCGACTACTTTTCCAATTCAATTCAAATTCATTTCTAGATATCATTTCTTACGCCCCTCATGTGTGTGCACACTAACTTACTTATTCAGACACTGGCGGGAGCTGCACGAGAGTCAAATGTACAATTTAATTTATTAGAACGCGTTGTTCATCATCATCATCAACATCAGCATCAGCATCAGCATCAGCATCAACCTCATCTAGCATATCGCCAGAGACTCACATATCGAATTGGATTCATCTCTGCGCTCCCGGGGGCATTCGGGGCCAAACTAAGCTGATATTGATGTTTATACTGGGGCTGATGGGGTGCTCGCTCAGATCTTTTGTGCTCATCTCGACTGCCCTGTGCTCGCTCGCTCGATCGTCGAATGTGGTTGTCATTTTGTGGTAATTGGGCAAAAGTGGCTTGTTTATAAATAGACCGTGGCAATTTACAAACTCATTCAGATAAGTTCTTTCGCGTCCGATGCGTTTGGGTTGATTCTGTTGTCGTAGTCGTTTGTTTAATGTTCTATTCATCATGGGATTTTTTTCACTTGTTCAATATTTATTTTGTTTTCGTTACACTTTTATGCTATGCTTTGATTTGGTTCCTTTGAAAAATTGTGTGAGGTTAAGTATTTGTTTTTTGTTCTTGCTATTTGATTTTGTGGCGTTCTTTAAAAAGTTTCGCATAAATTATGGCAATCTCTTAATTTCTTAAGCGTTTATATTGTAAATTATTGCATAGTTTGCCCACTGGAAGTCGTATGCCAGAAACTTTTTATTCAATTTTATTTTGTTGCCACGTCCTTAAATCCATTGTAATAACATTCATGCATCATTTCATTTTCCTAATTTATGTTTTTCTCAGATGTTGTTATTGAATGATATACCAAACAAACGCCTTTGTAAGAGCAAGTCCACAGAAACAGCGCTTCATTCCATAGTTATGGCAATCGAAAAATCGTTAGAAGTCAAAGAACAGCGGAATTTTTAAACATAGAATGTGACTTTTTAACAACTTTCTTAGCGATTCTATGACCAATACTCTGACTGTTGTTGGGGTTCCATATTTTATCGTACGACTTGAGTGTAAATCCAACAAATACTAAGATAGTAATACTTACATTCTATTCCAAATATTCCACCTTGATCTTATTTCACAAGAGAGCTTTATAACTGTTGTATTTGAGGTGTCCGAGTTAACGACTGACTTTATTAATGCGTCCTTTGTGTATCTATAATAATTGGTATATATGTGTGTGGTATGTGTATGTGTGAAAGATATGAATGAGAGTATGAGTGAACGAGAGTAGGTTAGTACATTTTTAAATTACACATATATAACAATAACTACTGCCCTATGGCTGCAAATCCCACTAAATATGAACCGCTTAGCGAATAATTGTTGGCGTAACGTAGACACTAGTAAAACATTGATACGATTTTTGTGGAAGTTGTGCGAACGCCGAAGAAGAGATTTTAATAGGCCACTGTCCGAGTCACAATAGGAAGAGACTCGTTTTGCCCCGAAGCTCCATCTTAGACAATCTTTGAAAAGTATCTACAATGAAGGGGGCGATTACATTAATTTCAACTCAAACGTAACCAGAATTAAATCTCAAAATTCATTAGGGACGTATGAAAGATGTTAAAAAAATCCATACAAATAAATACTCATATATAAATATGAATCGGATTTACAATACTAGGTCTACAGAAGAATTATTTTGGTTCTTCTACTTTTTCCTCTGCAATAGAAACGAAATATATTCTACATTCCACAATCTTAAATATTTTTTTTCTTTCTTTTATTTTATTTACAATCTATCTGGGGATAATAAGTAAATTTTGTAAGCGAGGATAATTACAGAGGATTTTTACATGTTATGATTATTGAGAGTGGCATATGAACTACCACTCTTTAGGTGGCCTAAAGGGAAGGTCGAGTGGATGATATCGGCGGTGCTGGCCATTGTCGAGCAGGTTTCCGGGCAATGGGTTGTGGTGTCGAACAAGTCTGTCTTGGTGCTTCTGGCTGAATCTTTCACTTCGTCAGTGACACTTGGAATGCCAAGGTCATTATGGATCACCTGATTCTTAACGTAATATAGTGCTTTGACCAATCTTCGTAAAGTATTGTTTTGAAATCGTTGTAGTATTTCAATGTTGGATGTTGAGGCTGTGCCCCACAGCTGAATTCCATAAGTTCATATGGGTTTGAGTAAGGCCTTAAGAGCAGGACTTTATTTCTCAGATTCAGTTGAGATTTGTAGCCGAGCAATCAGTTCATCTGCCGGAGCTTCAGACAAAGCTGTTTTCTTTTAGATTTGATGTGCTCTGACCAGGTTAGTCTCCTGTCGAGGGTTAAGCCAAGGTATTTTACTTTTCTCACAGTAGGCAGTATGGTGCTGACCTCTGGGCAAGTTTTTGATTTGGTAGCAAATGTAACTTGCGCAGACGATGTTCCATCTTTGTAGCCATGGTTTCATACTTGTAAGTTGCGATTGCAAGATTGCTGACGCTTCTGCATGATCCGTCGAAGTGGCTAGAAACGCTGTGTCATCTGCGTATGTGGCGACTACGAGGTCTTCGCTTTCAAGCACAGGAATGTCTGCAGTGTAAAGAGTATAAAGAATGGGACCTAACACGCTTACCTGAGGGACGCCTGCGTTTACTTCGTAGACTTCGGATTCAGCCCATTCGCATCTCACGTAGAATAGACTCCTATGTACATAGGACCTTAGCAGCAGGTAGAATGGGGCTGATAACATGATCTTAAGCTTGCAAAGCAAGCCTAAATGCCAAACACGGTCAAAAGCCTGTTTAATATCAAGAAAAGCTGCAGAACAGTACTTCCTGCCTTCAAAGGAGCTCAATATGATTTGTGCTATTCTGTGGCACTGCTCCGGGGTTCCATGCTGACTCCTAAAACCAAATTGGTGCTCAAAGTTTAAGTTGCCGTCTTCCAGCACTGGTAATAACCTGATCAAACATATTCGTTCGAATATCTTGGACAGTATCACCAGTAGGCCGATGGGACGGTAGGAGGCGGGATCCTGTTCAGGTTTACCATGTTTGGGAATCATGATAACCTCCGCACACTTCCATCGTGAAAGGAAGGAGCCTAATGATACCATTAGAGATACCGTAAGAAATGAAAAACGAGGAGTAAGACATTTTATAGTTGTTGCAACGATAGCATCGTAACCAAACTACAATCTTGAAGATGTAGGTAATCTTCCGAGTTCTGATTTTGTTTTTTACGAAACATTCTATTGGACATTCAGCGTACCAGATATTTATTAATTATTTTAATTATCTATTTAATGTCTAAATCTCTACAAAATGTCTTCTTTTATATTTGTAGTCCAAAAACATCTTCATCAAAGAGGAACCCATCGATGGTTGTAAAGAACTACAACCACCTATTTGCAGTATATCAGACATCTCGGATCATGAAGCATCACTGGGTAAGTTTTTTTTCTGTTTGTGGAAATTTTTGTTGTACAATTATTTGAAAAATTGCCGAGTCAAATATGGTGCTCTACACGTGTAAGTAAGAAATGCCATAATTAAAAGAGCTATATTATTGTGCTGTAGCAAAGAGTTTTTTGAACAATGAGTTTTGCTTATTTATGGAATGTGATGGACGCGTTTTCCATTTCAAATTAATGTTAAAGCTTTTTCTTTTACTATGGTTGGTTCTTTTTTTTTGCTCATGCTGATAAGAATATTTCTTGGAATCCAAATAATTGAAAAAGCGAAATTGTGTAGGTTTAATAAAATATTTATAATCTCTTTATACGCGAGTATGAAAATATTCATGCGTGTGTGTGTGTGTGGTGATTTGCTCTTTGCTTGTATGTGCCAACTAAATTATGACATGTATGTTCTTTTTGCGAACAAGAAGAAATACTCTACTAAATATTTTAACTAATACCGTGCAGCGTAAATAATATAGCAAAATATTCTATATATACAGATACATTTGCGCACTAATACATAGATACAAAAGTTGTGGTAGCGATAAGATAAGCGAAACGCGCCGCGCTTCTGTCAACAGACTTTCAACAATTCGCACAACATTTGATTTCAATTTGAAAAAAAATAATTGTTTTACGTTATGCAAAAAGCAAGGTAGAAATGAATATCTTTGAGATACATTTTATACAATTTTTATTAGAGACTCGGTTTTCAGGGTTTTTAGGAAAATTCAACAAGTCGACTAAGATGTAGGGTTTTGAACCAGTTGTGCATAGCAAAATTACTTTTCAATATAAAGATGCATTGTCTCGTCGGTTCAATAATATATACACACAGTTGATTATTTGAATTTAATTCACTATAAAACAATATAAAAACAAAAAAAAAAACAAAAAACATTTAAAATACAACTTTTAATAGAAATAAATATTTGAAATAAAATAAAATTCAATGCATTTTTAAGTTCATTTGGCATCATTCGTTCGCTTATACGTTCATTCATACGTTTGTGCGTATTTATAGTTTGTCAATATTTTTGTAAAAAGTCACGTCGTTTATTTCCGGCGTCCATTGAGAGACGTCCATTCAAACATCCAACCAACCAACCCATCCATTCATCCATCCATCCGTCCATTCATCCATCCGTACGTCTATACATCGAACAAACATTGAATGAATGAATGAGCGAACAAACGACGACGTTTGACGCTAGAAACGCATTTGCATTTTGTACAAAATGAAATCTTTGCCTTTTCAAATCCGAGTTCTATCCCCCCCATAATCCCCACTTTCCGCACAATCCGTTCTCTTGTGCTCCCGCTACGGAAAGTATCTTTTACGCGCATCGCGTTCTGTCGCGCTTGTCGCTTACCGCTGCCACTGTCAATCAGGCAATACGTCAACTCAACTCATACTACATACTACCGTCATCGTCATCTTCAACGCCACTTGGTGACAATGTCACCTTTTTTTATGCATTTTATATCTCAACTATGTATCTGCGTATCTTTTGCTATTATGGTAATTTATTTTGTAGCGATGATAGCTCGCCTAACGCATATGAATGGATTCACAATGAACAGCAGTGGCATGTATTTAGAAAATAGCGTTAAAGTTTCAAATTTCTTTTAAGTATTTCAAAAAGAAAACCATTTGTTAGATGACAAAGTTAAAATAACAAGTTAAAATAACATATTCAATTATACAATAAGAAGATCATGCATTGAATAAGACATAAAAACAACCAAATAAGCAAGTTGGGTAAATCTAACCTTAGTTGTCTGATCAATTAAAGACAAAAAACTGTTAAAACTGCCCAAATCGGCAAATTTCAAGTTTGAGGAACATTGTAGGATCATGCAACAACAATACACAGTTTGTGCAAGGGAGCTGTTCTTGCAAGAATGCAACAGATATAGCATGCTTGGAAAGGTGAACGTATTTATTATTAGATGAATATAAATTCATATAATACAGAGGTGTGCTCTGTATTATATGAATTTTTTTCATGAAAAAAGCATAATACAAATTTGCAATGTGCAGCCAGCAGAGTGATGAGAACTTGTAGCTGGGTTTGAAACATTTTTCTGTGCTATTGATATTATTCTCTCTTCGCATCGAGAAAAATATTTCAAAAATATATCACAATGTAAAAATGACCTTGAGCCAGTTAAAATTCATACAATACAATATAATATTTTATCACAGAGAAACAAACGAACTGACGATGAAACTTATGTATACAGCTAAATATTGACCGCTTTAATATTGATCAATGTACATTATGAGGTTTATCACAACTCCTTTTGACTGTTACATATGTACAGTTGTCTAAACCTAATGTAACCCTATGGGTTATATATCACCCTATTGGTTTTATTCGATTTCTCATTAATAGCAATTTATACCACATTAATAGCATTATATACCATATCCTATATTTCTATAAAGGGATAAGGGCATAAGTTTATGCAAATAAGCATAACATGTGGGAGGAGGCATGCCAGACACGATAAAGCATATATATAAAATATATATCAGCATCGGAAGCAGTGTCGATATAGCCAAAGCACTCTATCCTTCTCAATGTATGAATCAACAGATCTTGGAGACTATAAAGGCACTGCATAAACATTTATTTCTTATTATTTTTTAATTTAACTTTAAATGTTATGGGTCTGTATAAGCTAAGGTGCAGGGTATCTCGAAGTCGTCAAGTCATGACCGCTGCATTCTTACTTGTTTCGATGGCCTTTTTCGTGTTTTTGGGAATAAAACTTAATCATAAAATACATAAATAAATAGTAGAAGCTCGGGATGATATTGTTTTATTGGCTTGTGTTATATGTATACACATGCTTGTTTATTGTACATATATTCGATATTCTGCTAATACATATATTGTATTTTATACAATATTTTGTTTATGTTTAAACAAATCGTATAGACAAAAAAACAAAAGCTTTACTTTACTTTTTGTCGTTTTCGTATGCTGACATCGTATTATGACGCATAATCTTTTTAGTTTTATTCACCTTTAGGTACTTCTTTGACACACGTTAAATAAAATGGTCCACTCAGTTATTTTGTTCAATAATTTTGATTAGGTACAAATAATTCAATTCAATTTAATTTCATTTCTTTTGTTTTTCATATTTTTTCATTGTTTATAGCAAAAACATTCATAATGCCAAAGAAAAACAACACACAAACAAAAAGATATTTTTATATTGGCGATTCAAGCGATTTGCAGCGTTATCGCTGCGTAAAAATCTACAAAGCGCAAAAAACAACAAAACGAAAAATGTAACAATAACAACAACAACAACAACAACAACAACAAACTATTTCAATGTCAACCAAAGCAGCATATAGTACAAATACAAACTTAAAGATATACGTACTTGTAGATATATTTTTTCTCGTGATCCGCCCTCCCCCCCCCTGGTGTGTCATTTTCTTTTTATATTTCTAGTGGTGCCCTTTTTGCGTTAGTCGCTGTTGAATAAAGTGAAAAACAGCAGCGACACGAAGAAAAATCGCATGAATGAATGAAAAGCACAGAAGAATAAGGAAAAAAATATTATATGTGTATACATATGTATCTGCAAAAAATAGCGACATACTCATTAAAATTGACTGTGGTAAAGCGCGGAAAAAGTATTAAAATAAATATATGTATATACATACATACATATATATGTTCAGAAAATCAAAAAATACAGACAGTTTTATTTAGTTTTTGTATAGCTACATATGTGAGTACATACAGCCTTGTACAGAAAAATAGGACATTCATTTTAAGTTATCTATATTTACTTTTGTGGGAGTGTATTACGAATAGACAAAGGGTCAATATCCAGCGTAGCCGTTGTGCACTGTTTAGTAGTTCCTACGTTCAATTTTCAAGTTTTCAATATTATAAAGCTGCTATTTACCGGCCAATGAAAGTCCAATACAAATCGGATATTATCCCTGAAAAACAAACAAACGGACAGACAGACAGACAGATACAAATTTAAAATATACCTGTCAAATTTTATTTTTTCAAGTGCCTTTTTGTTGGAAAATGGTGTGAAACTCTAAAACGTATCGATTAAAAGTGCTTAAAGTTATATCTTAATTCCACTGTCTGCATTAACTGTTCAAAAGTAAATATCTAAAGTTGCCCTAACTCATACAAAATCTTAACAGTTAGTATCGGCGTTAGTTAGTTGAGTTTATCAGCGTTGAAAATTCAAACGCACAGAAAGCAATGTTATGCCGTACACTGCGTGCTTAGCCGAGAATAGCTTAGTTGACATTTCCTCTCGTAAACAAGTAGGCATGTTTATTTAGGCGCGTCAGCAGCTTGCTTCCTCTCTCTCATACGTATTTGGTCATATGTGATTATCGCTTTTTTGTTGTTGTTGTTGTTGTTGTTTCTCTTTGCAACATCATAATCTTTCACTCACTATTCCTCTCACACATTCCCTTTCATTTCTACTTAAACAACTGCATCTATTGGAAAGTGATAGCAATATTAAACACAAATAGGCGTTTTGTGTGCGAGACATTGATAGCTTAGCTCAACTCTGTCAACGCTGTCTGTTTGTGGCGCCCCTTAAGGCAAATTCGGTTTAAATTTATTGCTGCATGCAGAAAACAAAAGCAGTTTTTAGGGACAAAATCTGGGCTGCTTAGGTAAGGATTTGGGCTTACATTTTAGCTTTTTTTTTGTAAAATTTAGCCGCAGCTATTCGTGCTTTGAACTCAGCTTCAAGTTCTCATCAGTCTGCTGGCATCTTATTCCAAATTTTTGCTACTTATGTATATTAGGCCCTTCATCCCCATTATAACAATTTGTTGCAAATTGTTCGGTCAACTCTGCTGTACTATTTGTTTATAATTGGTGTAATTGTTCATTTGACCATTGTTGTACCATATAACCACACGTACACACACTCGCGTGCGCACGCTATTTTAGATACTCGTATTATTGCTCTTTATAAATATTGCTTTGCCCCTTCTTCAAATAAATATAAGCCCAAACATTTTTTAATTAGCGCATAAATCATATGCGAATATGTAGAAAATCGTATCGCTTGATAATCGATGATAAGTTGTAGATACTTTATCTTTTTATTCTTTCTATACGCTCCATCTATCACCCTCTCTCTCTCGCACTTGCTTGCTCTGATTAAAGCAAAAGTGTTTTTATTTCTTGGCGTTTTTAGTTTACGCTACAATTTCGATGTGCTTTTATATGCATGTATGTACTAGCAGTCAGCATTGTATGTATGTGTGCATTGAGCGCAAAGGAGAGAGAGAGAGTGCAAATGTGTGCAAAAAAAAAAAGACACAAGAAATTTTACGCACACAATCAACAGAACATTTATCGCTAAAAAGAATTAAGAGCGCCAATTCAACTATAAACAGAAGAGCAATTGAAAGTGTTTGTCTTTTTGTATTTCTGTGTATGCGTGTGAGAGAGCGCCAAATGCTCCACTGAATTTCATTCATTTTAGCTGTTCCATTCATTCATAGTTGATTTTCGAAAGAGAACGGAGCGTTAATGATCAGCAGTGTGGCGCTCTCTCCCGCTCTCTCTTGCGTATATGTAAGTGATCGTAAGGTAAGCGTTGAGTTGCAGCTCCCCAAACACGTTCGTTTTCATTCATACAAAATGTTCTTGTGTTCCATGTGGTTGTTGTTGTTGTTGTTTTTTGCTACCTTTTGCGGCTTTTACGCGCGCCTCCAATTTGACGCTGTTGCATTTCTCCGCGCTGCCTCACTGCTAACCATTTCATCATCACTTTTCTACTCTTTTGATGCTGCGTTTGCAGTTGGAAAACTACTTGTTTTTGTTGCTTTTCTTATAGTTTTTGTTGTTGTTGTTGTTGTTGTTGTTGTTGTTGATGATGCTGTTATTTTCATTCATTGATCAATTTACTATTCTATCTCGCTTACTCTCTCGTTCACCGAACATAGGATTGGTTTTTTTTTGTTTTTGTTTGGTTGCGCTGCCACGGCCGCTGTTTGATCGCTTTTTGGCGTTGAAATGCATTTGATGAATGAATGAATGAACAGAATAGCCAAACCAGCTCCGCCGAGGGGATTTTTTTTTTGCTTTTCTTACTTTGGTTTTCTTTGTATTGCTTCGCTGTTTCTTCTTCTTCTCCTTTTCTGTTTTGGCTCCCCTTTTACTTTGTGTATTCTTTGTTTCCTTTGCGCATTGCCGTTGCACAGTAGCGCAGCGAAACTCTTGGGGCGCTATTTTAATCAAATTAAATTAGCGAATTGTTTCTTTGTTACATTTTATCTGCTTTGCCGAGCAAAAAGAGCGAATTTGAAGAGTTTTAAAGCTACGGTTCCACCGAATTAGGCTAAAATGTCAAATATGGCGTATCTTACGTAAATCTTTACCAAAAATGCCTTATAGGCCAAGTTAGGACCACTTTAAGGGATATCCCCATGTATCCATGTTTTAAATTTTGTTTGAAAATTTTGTTTGTTTTTCTTTTTAATTAGTTCTAATTTTTTATCAATTCTAATAAAAAGTTCCTCATATGTCCAGATTGATCCATAAAAGAATATAATCTATGATTCATATATGGCGCCTTAGACAAAGTATGGGTTACCTCGAAGTCGCGCGAAATCGAATAAATTCGAAATTAAAATTTTTTTTACTTCATCTTATATTATAATAAGTTCTAGATTAAATCTTTGCGAACATTTCAAGTCTAATTTAAGAAAAATTGGTTGGAGAATGACTAAATTCGATATAATCGGTTTAATCGAAAAAGCGTCATGATTCTCTAAACCAATAGGTCGTTTGTTTTGTTTGTTTAGGTGGCTCTGCAACCGTCCTTCAGTCAAGGCCGCACGTAGGAAAGTGCACCATTCGGTGTAGTTTAGTGCGCGCCGACGCCAGTCGCTGGCAATCCGGAGCTTCTTCAGGTCATCATAGACCTGATCTTGCCATCTTAAGCTCGGACGTCCTCTCTGACGCCGTTCACCAATCAAGTTCAGGTTTCCGACGTAAACCTTTAGTGCTGGAGCATTTGGGTTCATCCGGATGAGGAGACCAGCCCAGTGCAGCCGCTGGAATTTAATGCGCTGGACTATGTCAACCTCATCACACAGCTCGTACAGCTTGTGGTTCATACGGATCCTAAACTTATGCCAACTCTAAGGGGCCAAAAATCCTACGAAGAATCTTTCTCGCGAACGCTCCTAAAGACGCTGTATCCGTTGATGTCAGTGTCCATGCTTCTGCACACATACAGCAGTACCGGGATTATCAGTGTCTTATAGATTTTTATCTTCGTAGTTCGAGAGAGGGCTCTACTTCCAATTTGCTTGCTGAGCCTAAAGTAGCAGCGATTAGCAAGCGTGATACTTCGTCTGATCTCTCGGCTAACGTTGTTGTCGCTGGTAATTCCTGGTAGTTCCCAGATAGACGAACACTCATACTCACAGACCGTCCAAGACGCGCTGATGGTCTGCGAGTGGTAACCAAGTACTTCGTCTTGTCCTCGTTCACCGCTAGGCCCATGAGACGTGACTGTTTTTCAATCTCCGAGAACGCCCTGCTTACTCGCCGTTCGTTAGTGCGTATGATGTCAATATCATCAGCATATGCGAGTAGCATCACTTCCTTATGGAAGATCGTGCCCGATCGTTCTACGTATGGGCATTGGCGTACGATGTACTCCATCAAGAGATTGAAAAAGTCGCACGATAAAGCATCACCCTGACTGAAACCTCTCTTGGTATCAAAGTGTTCGGAGAGGTTCCTTCCTACTCTGACGACGCTTTGGGTGTGTGATAGCGTCAACATGCAAAGACGAACGATCTTTGCTGGGATACCAAGTTCAGATAGGGCGTTGAAGAACTTTGTTCTTATCGGCGTGTCGAAAGCGGTTTTATAATCGACAAATAGGTGGTGTGTGTCTTTATTGTACTCGTGGGTCTTTTCCAGGATTTGGCGTAAAGTGAAAATTTGGTCACTGGTCGACCACTTTGGTCTGAAGCCACACTGATACTCGTACTGGCCTATCAGTGCATTCGTGTATGGCTCCAGCCTTTTACACAGTTCGCGGGACAGAATAGGAACCAATAGGTCAACGTATGACAAGTAAAAATATTTAATAACATCATATGTGTCGTGCAATTTTATTTTCCAACATAAATCGTAAATTTGTTTTGTGTATTTTCTAAAATAACCTCAAAATGTCTTTCAAATAAATCTGCAAAAATATCCATTGACACAGTCTGCAATGCATTTTTGTTATCTACGACAACTCTGCACGGTACTATGCACGTCTGTGCATTAAACACAGCTTTGAATGAAATCTACGACATTTCTGTGACACCTACGAAATTTCTCTGTGAAATTCAAATCACGAGACGGAATTTTGTCTAGAGATTTCTATGACACCACCGAATGTAGACCGGATATAGCATATAGCTTGAAATGTGCTTGTTATGATAGGTGTTCACAGAACTCAACTACTATTTATCCATTTATCTGCTTGGATGTCTAGTCTGTGTATTATACTTGTAAGCCCACTTCGTTCGATTGGCAAATCTACGATTGTATGTATTTATTCATAAGTACATGCCGAATTCCGAAACAAGTTTTTCTCATATTAATATATTTAAATTCCAAACATTATACATATGCTTTAATAATAATAAACAAAAACTAGCGCCTGTCTTCATTCCGTTTTTTTTAACTACGCACCTGTGTCTTCCTTTAAACCGGCTTTGTTTGCTGCGGGAGCGGCTTCAAAATTTTAACTTGCCTTGTCTGTCTGCCTTGGCTCGTTGGATTTCTAGGGGAACTGCCTTCTATATGCCTTGATTTCAGCTTTATGCTAGTATTTCTCTTCCTCTTGATTAGGCTCGCCCGGCTTCGATTCAATGCAATACCATTAAGAGTTGAGTTTGTGTTTTTGTTGCCAGTGATCACGGTCTGTATGTCTGTCCATCCGTCTGTCTGTCTGTCCTATCCTATCCATTCATTCATTATACGAGTTTATATGTGTATATATGTATATAAATATACATAGGTATAAAGTGTAGGGGAGCCGGTGCCTATTGCTGTCGCTCTGCGCTATTGACCGTGGGCGCTTATTGCAGCAGCGCAATAATTTTATATTTTTTATTTATTTTTTGTATTATTTTTGTGCGTCGCGCGCTTGCGCTGCTTTCAAAAAATGTTTGATTCTTGATTTTATGTTTATTTGTTTGTTGTTGGCTTTTTTTCTGCTTCTTTCACTTTTACATATAGTATACGGATTATAGATACGGAGATACTCAGATACTTCTTCAACCACATTTTATTAACGTATTTATTTTGATTACAGTTTTTGTTTTTTTTTTTTCATTTTCTCACTCGTTCTGGCAAGAAGAGTTTATGTTTTCTTAAATATTATATACATTTGTACGCAGCTGCTATGCTGTCCGTCCGTCTATGTTTCTTGAAAACTACTTCATTCTGTGGTCGCATCATTCTGCTACATTTGCTTTGTCTTTCCCGGTCACAATATCTCCAACCCCTCCCTCCCCAACTGTTTGAATCTTTTCACACTGCCCTTTTACCTGCTGCCCCAATCACACCATGGTGTGTGCGTGTGATGCCAAAACTGGTTCGTCTATCTTAATGCTGTTCCTCTACATGCTCCCCTTTATTTGTGCCCCACCGCACTCTTTGCCATACTTTTGACATTATTTGTGAGTGGCACTTGCTCGTATTTCGTATTTTAATTTAACTCCATTTCTTAGCTGCTTGGTTGTTTTTTTTTTTGTTTTTGTTTTATTTTACTTCGTGGAATTGCGCTGCGTTAACAATTTTTATGTTTTTACAATTTTTCATTCATAAAAGTCTTTTTTGTGTTTTCCACTCAAGTTTTTGTGTGTAATGCTAATTCTTGTTTTTATGCGAACTTATTATAATTTTACTACTCATTCATTTATGTATGTCCGTCTGTCCAGCTGTTCTGTCTGTATGTAGTTTCGCGTTTATTCATTCATAATTTTTTCTACAATAAAAATGTTTTGTTTTTCACTTCTAATTATTGTTGTTGTTGTTGTTGTTGTTTGATTGCATTTTCATTGAATAAATTTTCTTATTGAATTTCTTATTGAACGCTTTGCCGCTTGTGGCTTTGCATAATAAGAATTTTTTTATTGTCCGTATTATTTTTGCTATAAAATGCTTAATTTTTCACTTATTTCGTTTATGGCACGTTTATATTGCAAAACAATTGCAATAATTACAATTGAAATTGAAGTGAACAAGTGTGCATCGGGATTACATAAAATGTTCAAGTTCTTTTTTCTTTTTTTTTTATTTTAAGAGCAGTTGATGTCATACTATGAGCTAATGAAATGTTTTAAAATTTATTTCCCATTTTAAATGGGAATTTAAGAATTTAGTGGAAAGTTTAAATCGATAAGATTTTCTTCGAAAAGCTGTATATAGTATACGGATTATATTATTAACTAGTGTTTGTCTTTAATGTATCCAAAAATAATAATATCCCTAATACAGGATTGACACGGACAAAATGAACGCTGTCCAGCCATAGCCCAATGGGACGAATACATTCGTGTTTTCACACACATACCAACCAAAATTTGAATGATGTCGTTACGTTGCATTGTTATTGTAATTTAGCACACTGTACAAATTATGACTCAGAAATGGATTGTACTTTGGGTGCCCTACTTTTGGACAGCCCTGTAGTCTTTTTTATTGTAGTCAATATCAACTTAATAATTGATATGGTAACTTTTAGTGGACCACTGTTTGGGGTAGCCCCCTTAGAAACATACTGCACACTTTTGAGTTTTTGTATGAAAACTTCTTTATTAAAGTCAATATTAGGTTGAAATGCAATGTGGTGCCCGCCGACTTTTTGGAGTAGCCCCCATACAAACCCACCATTCCATTTTATGTGTTTTTATGAAAAAATTCTTTATATAAATCAATATTAGCTTGAAATTTGATTTGATGGATTTTAGTGGACAACCGCTTCATATGTCCCGCCCACTATTTTGATGTAGTCCCATATAAACCCACGGCTCACTTGTATGCATTTGTATGGAAAACGTCAATATCAACTTGATATTCGATACACAACGTTTTCATACACAACTACTAGTGGGCGTGTTTGGGGTAGCCCCTATATAAACCCCCACTTTTATGTTTTACAATACTATTTAAAATTTCGTGTGAATGGTATTAGAGCTTCGGTTCAACCGAAGTTTTTCTTGTTGTTTTAACAATTTGTTTGATTCTTATTTTAAAATTTTACTAACAAAAATATCAAAAACACACTCAACTTATGCTCGCAAACATGCTTGCAAGTGTGCGCACAATAATTTCTCGAAGTTAGGCCGAGCTGCTCGATCGAAATGCTCTACAATGTGAATTGGCCTTTAGAGCACAACAGAGATAGACACAGAAACCTATAGAAACAAAAAAATTACCAAACTAAGAGCGCTGTAAAAGAGAGAAAGCTTTACTTAGAAAAAATTACATTTGTTATACTTGCATATATATATATATATATATATATATATATGTATTAGGTCACTTAAGGTCTTTTAGATTTCGATTATTTCATTTAAAGTAATTATATTAAAATATATTAGTTAAAGATCTTTCATATGTCATGTAGTTTAGCAGGCTCAAGGTCCAAATAAATATTTGGACCTTGAGCATGCTAAACTACATGATATAATCAAAGGTCGCTAGCAATATAACTTTTTTCTTCAAATCCTTATTAAAAACGTATTTTTACGAATTTCGAAACGTTTTATGACTCAAATTAAAGTAAAAACTTCCAATATTTACTAATCACACCTGTAGTATGCCCCAGAAAAAAAATATAAGTAAAAGTAAGTGAGCGATTCACTTTTTTTCCATTTATTAAAGCTATAAATATAAATAAACTCTTGTAAATTTTGAAACTCTATAAATTATTATATATAAAAGGAAAGATATTCTTTGAATTTGGGTTTTAGTTCTTGACATTTAGATAAAAATGGGCGGCAAAATGGACGAAATATTACAAAAAATTTCAGTTTCACCACCGAAATTTCGAAAATACTAGAACTCTGGTAACATTTCGACTCTGTGTGAAGACAAAAAGAATGATATTAAAATTACCTTCAATAAGATTTTTACATTTGCTTTACATTTGCTTAAAAATTAGGAATTACAGACTTTATTTCGTGGCTATTTTTTCGAAAACGGTACCACACAAATAAACGTTACATAAGTTTTTTAGTAAATCGCTTAAACTGTCTGTTTGCGAAGACATAGATGTCAATATCGGCTATAGTTAACGAGAAATAAGTGAAAATATACATTTTTCTACAATGTAACCGTGATGCAAAGAAGGGGCATAAGCTGACGGCTAATGGTACAAAATATATTTGTAACAGGGTATATTGGGTTGGTTGAGCTGTGAAAGGTATTTATTATAGCGAAAGAGGCATCGGAATATATATATATATATATATATATATATATATATATATATATATATATATATATATATATATATATATATATATATATATATATATATATATATATATATATAATATATATATATATATATATATATATATATATATATATATATATATATATATATATATATATATATATATATATATATATATATATATATATATATATATATATATATATATATATATATATATATATATATATATATAGAGAGAGAGAGAGAGAGAGAGATATATATATATATATATATATATATATATATATATATATATATATATATATATATATATATATATATATATATATATATATATATATATATATATATATATATATATATATATATATATATATATATATATATATATATCAGCGCGACAAGCCGTATCAAACTAGACATGTACGTCCGTCCGTATGTCTAACCGAGAAGACTTAGAGAAACTAAATTTATGGTATATACTCTGTAAGTACCGCATTGCTAGCAGGGTACCAGAAGAATGGTAAAAAAACAAATCTAGCTTTTCAAAAAATTTGTTATAATTTTATAGAATGTCTTCATTTGCCTCAATAACTTATTTATTCGCTTTTTAATATAGTTTCTAGAAAGCAAAATTTTAAGACGAATCAAGGCCTGCTATAAAACATGTACTGTGTATAATATAGTCGAGGTGCTCGACTGCAGCTCTTTCTTGTTTTATCTTTTTTCACTTTATATATGAAGTAAAATAATGTTTTTCCCCTAGGATTGGTTCTTAACACAAGTTTATTCAGTCTCTGAGGCTTAAAGTACAAACGCCAATCAAGGCCGGATATGATTAGGCATAATTGAACAATTTTAACAACAAACTTATTAAATACTTTACAATTTTTAATCTATGCATGTCTAAACGACATCTAAATCTAAATCTAAAATATACATAAACTTCCTATAAATTGTATCTGATCCACTGTCGCTCAATAATTCGTACATTTTTTATTTAAATACGTAGAACTTCTTCAGCCTAATCCTCATTCAAAGTTATTATAGCCATGCGACTAATACTACACCTTTTTCGGAATTTATCAGATGCATAGCTAATCTTATCTTGTCTTAATAAAGTGCCTTATTGAAATTAACGTAAACAAAGTATCTACTACTAGCTGCATTTCTCGTTTAATCTAATCAAGGTTCATTCCATTCATTAGAAAGCCAAATCGAGTTGCGAACCAATTTCGGCAACTTTTTTTGGCTGTTATATTTATTTAATTTTTTTGTTGTTTTTTTTTATCAAAAACGGATGCGGCGTCGGCTTAATTCAATCGCTCATCTTAAAAAGTTTTCAATACTAGTACTCAACACAATTCAGTTCATAAAACTAATGTCAAATACTTATACTTATATTTTACAATAGAACTGACCTGGTTCAACATCTCATAGAACTGATGTATATAGTGCTTTGGAGCACGTGATCTTTGTCCGTCTGTCCGTCTGTCTATTTAAGTGCTGCGTTGCGTTTAGCTAAAATCAGCTAATTCGAGGTGACTGCACGCCTCTAGCCTTCAAATGCCTCTTGAGATATTTAGACATTTAGATAACTGATTTGACTAACTTGGTTAGTTTACTAGTTAAATATAGTAAGTGCCGTCAATTGAGCAAAGTAGCAGTCAAATCAATACAAAAGGCATTTTTATTGCGCGTACATATGAAATGCGTATCTTCGTTGATAACAACGCCATTTGATATTGGCAATCGACGCAACCATAATCTTCTAGTAAAAAAGAGCCCTTATCAATAAGTATCAATTATTATTCAGAAGTGTTATTATGAACCAACGTACATTTATGGAAAGTTTCCATTTAATTTTGCCAAATTATTTTTATATAAAAAATAAAGAAAAAAAAAAATTCCCGAAACGATGAAACTAAATCTAGATGGATGATTTCATGTTAAAATCATACTTACTTATATGGCCTTACATTCGTATATCGGTCATGGTCGCATGTAGGTGTAGGTGCACCAGTCGGTATGTCCTCTCTAACACCGCCCACCAAATATATTTAGCATCCACATGCAAACCTTAGGTGCTGAAGCTTCAATGTTCATCCGGATAAGATGAGATACTTGGATTATGTTAATCTCATTATACAACTCATACAACTCTCGTGGTTAATGCGGATAACAAACTCGTCGCCAGCTCTAGCAGAACCAAAAATTCTACGAAGAATCTTTCACTTGAACACTGCCAATGTGGTCAGAGCCCTTAGAGTTGTTCGAGAGCTGGTTCATACGGGTCCTAAACTCGACGCCAATTCTAAGAGGTCCAAAAATTCTACAAAGAATCTTTCTCTGGAATTTCCTAAAAGGCACTGTATGATGTCAGGTTCCATGCTTTTGCGACATACAGCAGGACCGGGATTACCAACGCATTATATATTTTTATCTTTTTACTTCGAGAGAAGGCTGTACTTCTAATTTTCTCACTGAGCATAAACATATAAAAAAACACAGACACACCATTTAAAACGCTTTGACAATTCAAAACCATAAGTTATCGGTTATGGACCCATAACTGCGTAACATGCCAGTTTTGTTTAATTAAGACTCATCAGATGAGAGGTAAAATATATAGGATCATCCTAAAGGAAAACCGGGCAGTGCACGACATAAACGAATATCTTTTGTACCTTTGCCCAGTTATGGTTAATTCATTTTATCCAAAATCTTCTCTGTTTTCCAAATGAAACTGTCCCTTTGTCGAATAGTTCCTAACTTTGTCACACGTAATTAAAAGGTTGTACATCTGTTCGATGCTGAGCCTAGTCAAAGCCGTACAGTCGTCCTCAAGGTGTGACGACCAGAAACCCAACAAATCGCGACTTTGCAGACGGTTGAAAGTTCTTGAAGATTATCGTAGCGTGGTAGTACCAGTATTGAGAAAAATGAGCAGGAAGCTAGTGGTTTGGTAGTGGTAGCTGCTTGGCAATCTGAAAAGTGTTGTAATATTGGCACCATTAGGTCTCCTATCCAAAGCATAACTCAGATTGTAATACCGTGCCAGGCGGGCAATGACAATATAGGTCTTGGTGTTGAATTTGACATAATCCGCACCTGTACCCGTGTAGGTGAGTGAACCAACGGTGAACAATTTAATTGTTAATAGTCCAATACCAGGGATGATCGCATAATAATCTGAACGTTTGGGAAAAAGAACTGAGAAACGTCTGTATCAAGACCCAATTTACCTAGCGTTAGATTGGTCTGAAGTCTTAAAACTTTTTAATTGCTGCTGAGAAAATAAAAATGTAAAGCGAAAGTAGACCAGTGATCATCTGCATTAGAGCCAATTTTTCGCACTGCCTTCTAGCACAGCCATACAGCAGTTTGGACCTTCGAGGTATATGACCAAAGGTGCATCTTCGGGAAAAATTCCACGTCCGACCAAACAGGCGTTAGCATGTCCTGGCCCTGTTGTTGAGTATATTACTAAGATGCGTATTCCAGCTACGTTTCTTGTCAAATATCTTTTCTTAAAATCTTTACTAAAATAGTGTTCTGGATGTGGGCTTAGCTCCAATTTGTACATCCTCGAGAATTATGCTAATACAGCCTTCTGTGGATTAATACTGAGACCCTGCTTGGTCACTATTCGCAGAGTTAAGCCTATCACGTCAAAGACAGCATGGCCAAATTTCGCCGAGACAAAGTTCCAGGCCAGGACTCCGGCATATACAATAATGTTGTACCCTTGTGAACTGAGCTCGGTTTTAAGGTCATCTATCACCAGGGATGTGGACATCGAAATGAGTTGTTCAGTCTCTTTTACTCTAAGAGTAAATATAAGAATTATAAAATATTGATTAGTAAAATATTATTGAATTTTTATATTTTTTCAATTATTTGAAGTTATTTGACTATTGGATCAAGATTTTGTTGTAGTCATTAGCTTCTCAGAGAAGTTGTTATGGTTCTGTTGGCAATATATTGTTTATGTAATCGTACGATTAACTAATGTTGTTACTGTTTGAAATAGTTTTTGTGTTGTTTTTGTGTTTTGTATTTTCAATTATTTCGTTAGCTTAATTGTTTTTACAAATGCTAAATGACTTCTTCAGTTCTCTTAATTTCAAATCCCGGTATCTAAATAAAACGGAAGCTCTGTGCTCATGACCATTTATTGTGGAATTTATTGGCGCTTCCTACTAGATGTCGCTAACGTCAGAGCAAAAAACACAGTGGCTCCATCTTACGGCAGCATTGAACTGATACTGAGAGTAATTTTAATAATCAGAAGCTGATGACCAGCCAATGACCGCAAAGTGTAACCGGAAACAGAAGCTTATTACATAAACGAAAGCGAATGACCACATCTTTTATATAGCGTAGCCGTTTAATTTGAAATAATAATTATTGCTTCACACTTGCCACATGCGAAATATGATTATAGTATTTCATTATAATAAAAATTGTTAGATCTAAAGCTCCTTTTAAGAAATTAAAAACTCAAGTATAACTCCGCAAAAAATTACAAAAAGTATGGACGATTCGGTTCCACCCACTAAAGTTAAAGTTTTCTCTTGTTCTATTGTACATTTTGGTCGGTATTTCTGCCATAACTTGACAAATGCTCTCTAAATTTTGAGGATTATCCACATAATCATTGTCATTGGCATTGCCCCAGAAAAAAGTCCAACTGTATCAAATTGCGGTTATATTGCCAAAACGTGAAATTACTCGTACTGGAAAATTTGCAGCCCAATAAAACCAAAATCGGGCGTGGCGGTCGCTATTTTGGTGAACCCACATATCGTCCAAGCCAAATTCTTCGATTGTAGGCCAAAAAAAGTCGGTTATTATACGACCATATTGACGGTAAGCATCCTTCCAGCGTCATTTTCGAATAAACAAAACTCAATGACGGCTCCAGACCATAATGCGCAGCATACGGAGCCTTTTTCTAAATGCAACGATCTCTCTTCAATTATTTAGTAACTTTCTGAGACCCAAATGCAACAATTTTGTTTATTTATCGGTGTCATTGCTGAAGAAAATGTTGTTCGTAGCAATATTACTCTTGTAATAGGTTTTAACAATTTTAATGTGTTGTTTGGTGCTTAAATGATGAATGACAGACGTATGGTTTCATAATAACGAAATAATTAACCTGTCAATTGTCATGTATTGTCAATTACCAAACTAGTAGCGAAGCGCATACAATGTAAAACACGCTATCTACATATCCCTTACGAGCTCATCCAACCAAATCACAAACAAAGTCAAACAAGCAATCATCCTATCTCTTTCGCGCTCACAGTTTCTTATCAACTGGTAGCTGGCTGCTTGCATGCTACACCTCTTATTATCGTAGTATACAAGCTCACACTCGTACACACATGCAGCTGTCTGCATTACCCAGTATGAATTACGTAAACTATTTCGAGTTTCGTTTGCTATTTTGTTTTTTGTTGTTGGATATTCAAACCACAAACAGTTTCGTATATATTGGTGCTCATAAACAATGAAAAAGCGAACGGAAATATTTGTGTCTGGTATTGTCAAAAACTAATTCTAAAAAACGATATTTATTTTAAAATTAAAATTAAAAAAAAAAAAAACAGTATCGACTGGATTTGAACCCAGTACGTTAATGTAATGTCAGGCGAATTGTTGAAAAGTGTGCACATAAGGGAAAAATAGCCTTAAGGTGGGCGTGATTGGTTTAAATTTCGTGAACAAAATTTCAAAAAACTTTATCTGTATCTATATAGAATAGGAATATTGAATAGGACACCACTTAAGTCTGTTTTCAATCGTTCACTGTTCCCAAACATAGCATGCTAAAAACTTAATTTTTTTTTAATTAAAGTTCATTTAGTTGTGGTAGTTTGACTAGAAGAAAAGAATTAAGTATTGATAAAAAATTATAAACTAAAAACCGACAAAATGAGGTGTCCCAATATTTCGGCACTTGAATAGGACAGTTTAATGTTTTTAACACATACATTACTTAAATTACTTAAGGTAATTGGAGTATTGGCGATGGCTTCGGTTAGTTCGGCTATACTCGAATATTGTGGTTCTGATTCATATACTTGACGTGTCAAGCATTCTCAAACATTTTCGATGATATTCAACTACGGTGAGTAGAGCGGCCAGCATAAAAGCTTCACATTTTGGCTTTCTATATACGTTTTAGCAACCTGGGCTGTATGTATTGGCGCATTATCATGTTGATAAATCCACAGCAAAGGTCCAAAAAGGTTATGAAATTATGGAAAGGACTCTTTCAATAAACCATTGTAAGACAACGAATTCAGTGTGGTTGACAAAAATTATAATTTGCAGGTACGATCATACGAAATGGCTAACCCCCCCCCCCCACACCATTACATCTCTGCTATGCAACCGGTCCCAATGATGTTTTTCTTTGCAGAGGTTGTAGAATTAGTATTAGAATTAGAATTAGGGGGGGGGGGCATCCAAATTTAAGAAGACCACGCGTTGCCACTCTAAAGTCCAGGTGACACGTGCGAGACAAAATGTGTGGTGATGCGCTTTTCGAACTGGGTTAAGGGGTGGCTTCTTCTAGATTTTTGTCTTTTTATATGCTTATTATACGAAATAACACGACACATAGTTGTGCGACTTAGCTTGATATCACATTTTTCCCTGATTTTTGCCAAAAAGTCGTGAGAATTTAAAGCTTTTCTTAATATAAGTCGCCTTACCTCATTACTAAGCACACTGTGTGTGCGGCCTTTCCATATTTAGACTCATTACTAAAAAATATGGATATAACCAGCGTCCTAGTAAGCTGTAATGTGTTATGTTTCCGTCTCGGTTAAGGCGACCCATTTTACGTTTTTGAAAAATTAAATTGTCGAAATTAACAAAAAAGTTCGATCAACGAAAAATATGAGTCAAAAAATATGCCAAATATAACGATCAAACTAAATGCATGTTCTATTCAAGTCGCGCAAAATTAGCACGCCTCACATTGCCGGTTTATGGATAATAATTTTTGTCAACACTTAGAGCTTTAAACTCCATATTGAGATCAATGGAAATTTTTGATATCAAAAAAACGTTGTCAAACAACAATCGAAAAATGTCGGCACGAACGGTTTTTCATCGAATACTGGGATAGCAAAAATGTTTGCTACCGAAAATACTTTATGTACTCAAAAAACAGGTGACAAACAGTGTGACCTTTTGCATCTCCACCAAAGAAAAATCAAAATGTGTGGACTTTTCACCTAATAAATATCTGATTTTATTATTTCATGTTGACTTGGGAACACTGTTTTTCGTTTGTTTGACATAACAGAAATAATTAACAATTTCATAATCAAAAATTTTCATCGATCTCAGTATTGGGTTTTAGCATTAAATCTTTCTTCTGATAAAATTACAACAATTAAATGAACTATAAGTTATAATAAAATTATAGTTTAAAAAAAAAAAAACAAAAAGAAACACGCTTTAATAGTAATGTGAACTAAAAAGTAAAAAATAATTTTGAATAAGTTTAAAATGAGAATTAAGTTATTGACAGAAAATTAACTTTGACATAAAAGCTTCGCGTGGGGTGCTCTGTAATATATAAAAATAATAAGTTTATATTTACAAATAGCTACTAATGAAATAATTATAAGAAATAATATCAATCACCCCACGCTTTTTTATGTTAAAGTTAATTTTCTGTCAATCACTTAATTCTCATTTTAAACTTATTCAAAATTATTTTTTTCTTTTTAGTTCACATTACTATTAAAGCGTGTTTCTTTTTGTTTTTTTAAACTATAATTTTTTTAAAAATAATATACTCCGTTCTCATCAACATATGTATTAAGGAACGGAATAGAACATGATCTACAAACAAATCAATCCTGATGATCCTGGTCAGGATATTAGGTCAAAATTGTGAAATTATTGTATTCGGTACTCAAATTATTTCTACGTTAGGAAGTTGGTTAAAATTAAGTTGAAAGATTCCGTTACATAGATAGATACAGGTCAAGCTAATAAAAGCGTGTTAAAAATAATTAAGTCTCTAGCATGCTTAGTTTGGTGGCAGAGGCCGATAGAAAACAAACTTAAGGGGGTGTCCTATTCAAGTGTCGAGGAGTATTCAACGTACACTGTTTGGTGACTCTAGTTCTTATAGTACTTACGTTCGGATCCCGATTTTTTTTTACGAGTATAATGCAAAAATATTAAATTCGTCCGTAACCAAATGAGTGCTTATGTGGCTTCGTAGGCCGAAAAACTTAATATTTATAATTCCACATTTAAGCAAAGTTTATTGCACTCCCACACAATAAAATTATGTTCGAATTAGCAATTAACTTTCATAATATATATCGTATATCGTATAAAATTTGAAAAATGACCATCTACGAGTTACTTCAATCGTTAAAATATCGCTAGCAAATATGAACAAAATAAATTATATATAATTATGCTACTAAGTGCGAGTAACAATAGTTACTACACCAAAAAGGAAATCTATTTACCGACACCGACCAACTTGGGTTCAACCAGTTTCTCATTCGCATTTGTTTGTTTGATTTGTTTTAATTTGCACAATTTGTTAATAGCGACAACTAACCTGTTATTTTAAGTAAAAATCGCTCTAGACACACACATTTAAAAATAGCATTATGACATTTTTTTCTTTCGAAAATATGAATCAATTAACAACAACTTGCAACAAACGGCAAGAGCAACAAATTTGGCAACAACAATTTTGTATCTTTTTTTTTTTTTGTATGTGGCAACAACAGTTTTGTATCTTTTACAAAAGTGAGATAGAAAAGATAAAACAAGATAAAACAATTAAGAGCTACAGTCGACGTCTTCGACTATATTATACCCTGTACAGGCGAAATTATCTTTCGAAATTTTATTTTCGACAAACTATATTACAAAGTAAGCTAAACATTTTGTAATGCAAGTCCTGCCAAAATTATCACAAACATTACAAATAAATTGCGACCTGAATATGTGTTTTAACCAAGTTTCAAGTTACACTTGTCTAGAGAGTCTATAAACTGTGAATTTATTTACTCTAAGTCTTCTCTCGTCTTATCGTACTGTATTTGGATTCCTTTCCTCGCAAAATCGTTGTCTTTCCTCAAGATTATGGCACAAATCGTAGCACTGGTCGAAAACCAATCTTAAGTGAACGCGACAAAAGACGTCCTGCTCCCATCTTGCTGCCATTGTCAGCAAAAAAGTGACTGTTTGGCGCACTTTAAACAAATCTGGAAACATTGTTCGAAGTGTACTCAAAAAGATTCCCCACTTAACCTCCCGCCACAAATTTGCGCGGGTCGCTTTTACACTAAATAACTTGGAAACTAACTGGGACTAGGTAAACAAAGATCTCTTTACCTCCCAATGAAGAACTTTGGTGGCGGATCAGTAATGCTATAGGGAGCATTCGACAAGTTTGGAACGTTAAACTTGCAATTCCGGATGAATAGTACTGACTACATACGGCAAAATAGTCTGCTACCCTGTAAAAGGGTAAAGCCCTATATTGTCATGCAGGATAACGACCGAATACATACAAGTCGACAGACAAAAACGATTTTACAGTAGCGTTCGGTTAATTTAATGGACAGACCAGCATGCTCACCGGATCTAAATCCGATTAAAAATATTTGGGGCATACTGGTAAGGCGTGTCTACAAAGAAAACACGAGTTAATGGGGCCAGCTTGAGCCGAAATTATTGGTAAAGCTGGCAGGTACCATGAACAACCGATTTTGCTGATTTTGGCATGTGCCAAGGATCTACGATGAATTAGTAAATAATTGAATTTCAATAAATCAATTTAAAATTTTTTAGTTTAAAGCACTTAAACGAAAATTATCTTATAATTTTGATATGGTTGAAAATTTCCACTTTTTGTTTTAAGGATCATACTTATGAGATGCCCGCTGCTTCCGTCGCTACGTTGTAAAAATTCAAAAAAACCCAATATACCCTGTTACAAATATATTTTGTGCAGGGTATAAACAAGAAACACATTCGCAACTTGTTTTTGTTTGAGCACAAAGTAAATAAACAAATTTAATAAGCATAAAGCGACATATTGTGTTGTAGTTGTTGTTGCATGCTGCGCATGTGCAACAAATTGATAATGCAACAAATAGCGAAGCAAAAAAACAAGAGCAAATGCAACTGCAACTGCAACTGCAACAGCAGCGCAACACATATCAATCAAAATATGTTTGCAATCATAAAACAAGAGCACATAGTATTGTATTATTGTAATTTAGTTAAAACGAAACTTGAATTCTCTACACAACCCGTACATATGTATATAATTTTATTATACTCTTTACATATGGTGGCACGTGTAGAATCTCTAGACTCACCTGACCAAAATATAATCTTAAAAGAACAATAACACTTCTTCAGTACAAGAGAGATAAGTTAGCTGTTATTGTGGGAGCCTTCACAGGCCACCGTACAATAGGGAGACATGCCACAAGGCTAGGTTTAAACTCCTCAGACTTCTGCAGAAGCTGCGGAAACGCCGAAGAGGAGGAGACGGTCAAGCACTTGCTATGTCATTGTCCGGCCCCCGGTAGGAAAAGACTGACGTTATTAGGGCGCCCCTTTCTGGGCAACTTAATTGAGATCACAGAAAAAGAGATGAAACACATCTCGACGTTCTTGACACTGACAAAGTGGTTTCCTGAGTAGCTGCGGATGAAATAGGAACAAATAAGGTATCACAAGAGGCATATGCTGGCCTAAGTGACAATGTGGGGTTTAACCAAGTTGGGCCATCCTTAACTAACCTAACCTAACTTCTATAAGTTAGGTTAGGTTATATGACTGCCGTTTGTTGTTGGCAGGTTTGTTGTAAATAAACAAACAAACAAACAGCTGATATTCAACAGACAGCCGTTAAATAATGCGCATAATAGAGTTGTCACACAAAGTCTTAAATTTGAACTTGAAAAATTCAAAAATTTCTAAGGTTTTCTAAGGTTTAAAGCAGCGGGGGGCTCGAAATTTTGAATCGAAAAGTTTAAGCAATCGTCACTCACACAACGAGTAAAACACACATAGGTTTTACATGAAAGACAAACGCACACACATAAATATTAAACGATAGCTTACGAGCAGCCCTTTAGAAGTTGATAAGAATATGCGAGTGTGAAAGAGAGGAAAATGCGTATTTTACTTCATATGCGTTTCGCTATTATTTTGGTGACAGTCTCTCTGTTTGTAATTGTTGATATTGGCGTGCGGTAATACTCATATAGCAACAACAACACAAACGCAATAATATAAGAGGCATACCCAGAAAGTAAGTGTACTGAATTTATGTAGGTTTTAAAATTTTTTATTAAAAAAAAAAGTTTTTTTTTCGACATAGTCACCATTCCTATGCAGGTGGTTAAGCGGGGTATCAATATTTTGATAGCTTTATCACCATATGCAGTTTTCACCCCATTATAAATCTCAAACGAAGGTTTTTCCTTCCAAACGAGATAACGGATGACGCCGCGTATTTCACACTTGGTGGGAGATTGGATTGACATTGTTCACGAAACGTGTTGTCGCGTCGACCGTTCTCAACGTACTGTCCTCGAACCGGTCTCATTGCAAAGGGGAGAAGTCAGGCTACACTGCAGTGTTGCCAACATGCCGAAAATAAAATCCTTCCGGCTGTGAGAGCCTCAGTACACTTACTTTCTGGATATGCCTCGTACGAAATTAATCCTACTTGGCGGTCGATTGAGTCGTCCGATGGCCATAAATACTGCAATAGCTAATTTTAAAACCATTTTGCTGTTGCATTACTTATTGTTAATCAAAGTTTTTGTATATTGCGTTACAAAATTTACGATAAACTGAATTTTAAAACCATTTTGCTGTTGCATTACTTATTGTTAATCAAAGTTTTTGTATATTGCGTTACAAAATTTACGATAAACTGAAAATACCTGCTACTACATTATGCACAAAGCGTA
The DNA here is from genome assembly GCA_035044765.1 of Leucophenga montana. Lineage (NCBI taxonomy): Eukaryota > Metazoa > Arthropoda > Insecta > Diptera > Drosophilidae > Leucophenga > Leucophenga montana. The sequence continues at coordinate 458,881 of JAWNNQ010001269.1, read as the reverse complement.
TACAAACATACTTCTAAATGCTGATGATGTTGTTGTTATTGGTATCTTTGTAAAAATGCTGTTGCCAATCAATGTTGGAATATGCGTTCGAATGCACATCTGACCTAACGACGATTGCATATCATCAACAATCGAGCGATGAAGCGAATCCATATTAATAGTATATGAGTATGCTGGTTGTATGTAGTTGAAATTGTATGATGAAAAGATAGTAGTAGTAGCTTTGTGAGAGGGGACTTAAGTACAAGTATATCAATCTATGGATGCGTTCGCGCACACCTGCACAGCACAGAACAACGCATCGAAAATGTTTCCAGTTGCCTGAATTTTGGTTGCAGTTTGAACTCAAATAAAAGCGTTGAGAATGTTATTGATGGCGTCGCCGGCGTTGGTGGAGGTGAAGTGACAGAGAGTGAACGAGTAGCAAATGAAGCGTGCAACATCGACAGTAGAAGAAGACGAACAAAATTATGCTGCATATGAGCGCGCGTGTTGAAATATGATGAAGAGCCACAAGAGCGACTGCCACAAACATTTGAGCCTGTTTTCTGTTACCAATTTTATTCATTCATTTCATTCGTTTATTGTATCGAACAGTTTTAAGATTAAATTGGCAATTTAACGCTTCATTCAGTTTGCAGTTTGCGGCTGCCTAGTCTTTTTTTAATTTTTTTTTGTTTTTTTGATATTAAGAAATTTATAACAAATTATAATCAAACAAAAAGCGTTATTTTCTCTTGCAACATATTCAGTTTTTCTATCATATCTTTATATTTCTGTCAAGTCATCATTCCGTTGCACTTCTATTGTATCTAATGCATTTCCTTCGCTGCCTGAGTGCACTTCAACACTTGTGCGCATCGTTTGAGTTTAATTTGCTATCATTTTTTTTCTTTTTTCTTTTCTAAATTTGTCATTAGTTGCATTATTAATATGTTCTGGCTTTGTCACTGGAATTAAAAGCAAATTCGTTGCGTTTGTCAGTTAGCTTTTTATCTGTGAATGCGTTCACTTTAAATATTAATGTCATTCGTTGCAGTTCATTTTGATTGTATCTGCTACTTATGAAACTTTATGGATATCGATAAAAAACTTGTAAGAAAGCTAAGATATTAAATGTAACGAAGGGGATTTTAAGTTATATTTTGTTTAATGTTTGTTTAATTTATTTTATATATATTAATGTTAATTTATATACTTTATCTAACAATTGTATAAGAACTAGTTCGGATACTTAAATTCTTTCATATAGCATAAAGCTCATACATATTTAATTTTGTTTCAGATTGTAGTCCGAAATGCGCATTAGATGATATATTTATTTATATTTACTTTATACTACCATTCACACATAGTTTGAAATGGTATTAATAGTTTTCAGAAACTTTGTTACGTTTTGTATACCCCATAAAGTATATATATTCTTGATCGATTTAGCTATGTCCGTCTGTCTTTCTTTTTAAGATATTCAGTTGTAAGTCGACACATAGACTTCCTTTGTATTCTAGTTAAATAGGGTATCCATATTGATATGTGTACTTGGGGTAACCTCATACAAATCACACGCAAATCATATATCAATGGGTGTAATTCCTCCACTTTTTTGGATAGCCCCCATACAAACCAACCGCTCACTTTTGGTGAAAACGATTTTGTTCAAGTCAATAACGATTTGAAATTTTACATGACGCCTACTTACGGACGGACGCATCACATAAATATCAAGGAGCGTATCCAGCCCACGTTAAGGGGCAACATCCATATAAACTTACCGCCCACTTTTTGGATTGTAATGGATGTTTTTTAATAGACGTGCGATTTTCAAGAAGAAATAAAACGCATATAATTTAATGTTAAGGCCAAAAATTAAGCTTTATTATAAAGATAAGGGTTTGCCATTATGTTTTAAAAATGATTTCCGGCAAGTGGGCTGGCTCGATTAAATTCCAGCCGAGAGGCCCAATTTTTGACCACTTTTTGCAGCAATTGGGGCCGTATGTCAGCAATAACTCGCCGAATATTCTCTTCCAAGGCGTCAATCGTCTCGGGCTTATCTGCGTAGACAAGCGACTTCATATAACTCCACAAAAAATAGTCCAGCGGTGTTAAATAGCACGATCTTAGAGAAATTTTGAAAAATTTTGTCATTTCATTCAAAATCAACTTGACATTTGACAAGGTGGCTACGTATAGCCGGACGCTGCTCATAATTATCAAAAGTCGACGTGTCACTCCCACTTTTAGGGGTAGGCTCGATTAGTTCGATTAGACAAGTATTTTGTTTTACACCTGCTAAATTCAGAGCTTCTTATCTTGGAGGTACTTATAGGTTTTATATCAGGTGAAAGTTCTAAATCATCGCAAAAAGTTGAATATCAGTACTACATTTGATAGATCATAACTTTAGAACATTTCCATAGCTTTTGTTGCTATGTATCTCATTTTCTTCGTAATAGTTCATAAAAAAAATTTCAAACCTGGGCAAACTTAAACGAATTCTATTTTCTCCTTTTTAAAAGTAAATTTATTACCTTCATTTTTTGTTAAAAAATATCGATATTTTAGAAATATTTTCGCGTACGTTAATAACTGTTTAATCGATTTTAATAAACTGAAAACATATATTTTAGATAATTCATTACCTTTCTTTTGACATAAGTCACACTAGATTGATTGTTTCAAACTTGAGATACAGCTAAAATAAACACTTAAAATATTAAAAAAATGTTCGAGTTTAGCAGTTTATATTATATTATAATGTTTATATTAAACAGCTTTCAGATACATAGTTTTTTTCTTGTGTGTAAAGCGCAATAAAAACACTGTTTAGACAATGCAATGACAAAGTAATTTATGCGTAAAGCAACAAATCTTTGCAGCTAATATAAACAACAACAACAACACCACCAACAAAATACAAGTTGCTACTGTATACGACTACTATGTATCCATGTATGTGTATTGTAGATACATTCAGTTGCATAGATACAAACAAATGTTGTACATAAATTAACTTCCGAAAACGAAAGGCAAAACGATTTTATGTTAATGGTGGCGCATATAAATTAACAATTGCTAGCTAGTCTAATATTAAAACAAAAAAAAAAAAAACTGGCGAACGCATGTATCTATTGTAGTAAGCAAACGAACAGTAGATACAAATGTATCTATCTATCTATATATCCATCTATTGGGTGTTATGGTCAGCATCAATGGAAATTTGGAAATGAAGAAGCAGAAAAAGATTTCAGAAGCAAAACAAATAACAATTAAAATGCAAGTAATTCAAAGAAAAACGAAAAAAAGAATTCAATTCGAAAATAGAACGAAAGAAAAATCAACGCGCGCTCAATAAAAATCGTTGATAAATTGCACAACAAAAGAAAATCGTGTGCAGTGTTGAGTAGAAAGGGGTGAAGTGAGGTGGCCGTGTGCCTCATGTGGTGCATCATCAAAGGCAACACGCTGCGTCGATGGCGCTTCGAGTCGAAAGTCAACGGTGGCGGCGGTGACAGCAGAGGTAGCGATGGCCACTTGCATTCAATCGGTCCAGATGCAATCCTCATCGAGATCGAGTGAACTAGTGAACGAAGTATTTATCGATTGTTATTCTTTGGCTTAAAATCAAAGGTGTTCGCTAGTTGGAATTATTGCCGTTGTTGTTGGTGTTGTTGTTGCTCTTAGCTTTGTTGGTGGCAGCAATAATATCGGCGGAGCTGGTGGCGCTGTGGCGGCACAGACAGACACAAAAGCGCCACATGAGTTTTTCACGGCAGCCAGACTGGCACAAAAAAGAACACAAAAAAAAAAAAAAAACAAAAAAATTAAAAACAAAATTTTGTTTTAAGAATCGAGAAACTATCTAAACGAAACAAGTGAAAAATTTACAACTAAATTGTAAAATCAAACGAAAGCAACGTTTCTTTCTTTCATTGTGATTAACTTTGGCACATAGTAAAAACGTCACGGAGACAAACGAACGGACAATCCGAATCGAATGCAATATATTTAGACGGACATCCGCACTGTATCTGTATTAGATACATTAGATAGCGCATGCCGCCAGATACAAGTATCTGCCTCATAAATGTTCCACAATTGTGTTTGGTTTCGTTTGAATTTTGTTTTTATGCAAGTTGAGCGAAATGAAAATAAACAATTGCCCCAAATTAGATTAATATGTCTAAGGTGAAAACAAAATCGACGAATGCAAAGTTATATCTGCGAATTTAATTGCACAGAAGCGAAAAAGATTTGCGTTTAGTTAATTTATAAAGAATCAGTCAAGGATGCAATATTGTATTTGTAGCTATTGAGTGCATGAAGCTGGCAGCTGTACTTTTAACTTTTATTGATATTACAATTAATGTATTCTATAAAGATGAAGTGCATATTAATGGCATATTTGTTTTTAATGGTGGCACTTGCTATTTATGGTAAAAAGTTTATCAGCTGACTATTAGAAAATGTAATAGAAACGAACGCTTTGAAAATTTCTTCAAGATTTTAATGTGATTCGAAAGTCTACCATTAATATTCGAATATGACATCATTCTAGGTGGACTTCATCCTCTTCGTCCAAATTTACGATTGTATCGCTTTAAATCCTTGTCCTTCATGTAACCTCAAAGAAAAAATTGTATTGGACTTAAATCGTGATGACAGCGACCAGGGAACTTCTTATGCCAAAAATGTTGGATTGTTCCAATCTTATGTAGCGTTTGGTACTTTATCCTGTAGGAAGAGCATGCCCACATACATTTTTAACCATTTGCGAAGAACATAGCTAGATGGCGGGAAGTTCTTGCAGTCTTGCAGAAGTACTCGTCTGTAGAAGACTGTAACACTAAAGTCATGATGAATATTTCTTCTTCGAGTTCAGAGCGTAGGCTACTTATTAGTTTATTAATTATTTAAGTTAATAAATATCACTTCAAACTAGTTGGCAATTTTGAAAGACTATCTGTCTCTTTCGCATTACAGATTTTTATCTTTGTGCTTGACAAATTTCAAATTTCGGTCTATTGATTTAACTGGCATAACATATAGATATTTTTAGTATTTTCGTCCTGACAGAGGTCCTGAGGTCCTAACAGAACTTGTTCTTTCAACGTAGGCTCGGACATCCTCTCTGACACCGTCCACCAATTAGGTTTAGGTTCTCCATGTAAACCTTCCGTGCTGGAGCTTCGGGGTTCATCCGGATAAAATTATCAACCAAACGCTACACTATGTCAATCCCATCATACAGTACATAGAGCTCGTAGTTCATGCGGATCGCCAACTTTTACATGACCAAAATTCTTACAAAGAATCTTTCTCTCCAACACTAGCAAAGGCGCTGTACCTGATGTTGTCAGGGTCCACGTTTCTGCACCATACTACAGGGCTGAGATTATTATAGATATTATATCGTACTTCGAGAGGGGCCTATTTAGCATGTACTCGCACTCGTTCTACTTTTATCACCGAAGTTAACTATTTCTTATGGTGAATCTTTGAAATATTTCTAGGTTGTCAACTATCTTGCTCTATTTTGCTATCTTTCTAACTCTTGGTGTTTCCTTTACTTTCTAACATTCCAAGTGCCTCATGATAAACCAAATAATATAAAATTGTAAAATTAAGTAATTAAAAATAATACACTTACTTTTAAAAACTGTTAAAAACCTAGCTTTTTATATTGTACTATTGCATGACTATCTTAGTACGAGTATCTAATCCTATCTGCGCTTCTAAACAAGCCGCGCTACACAATTAACGCTGCATGGCACAATTCGTTGACTTGATTGTTGGCAAACTATGGCTTGCAAGTGTTGCTATATGTATCTGTGTGTAAAAATAGCATTAAAATGGTGGGGGAAAATTTAAAAAATAAGAAGGAAAAAAAAAACTAAGCTACAACGAGCAGGTGAAACTTTTTCCTTTAACAGCTGACCAAACCACTTTTTATACCATTCACAGATAGTGTGAAGAGGGTATTATCAGTTTGTCAGAAAGTTTGTAACGCATTACAAGGAGGCATTGTAGATCCCATAAAGTATATATGCTGTTCCGTAAACTTTTCGTTAAATTTATAAATTTAATAGCTGCGGTCGAGAGGTACACAGTGTTTGTTCTTACGCCATTTGCATAAGTAGTACCGTTTTCGAGATATATAAGCTTAAAAATAAAAATCTTGATCCCAGCTATCACTTGGTTAAGTTTCGAAAAACATTTACTAAACATCCTGCATAATACATACTTGTATATTATTGATCAGCTTGCCGAAACCATTTGATCTAGCTAATCTCAGGGTGTTGTTGCACATTTTTTGTAATGCATTTTTTAAATACAAGTATGTGTGTGAAATTCGGCAAAGAAACTTATTTTTACGTAGGTACACAGAAAAAAAGAAACCCATCCTAAAAATAAGTTTAAAATTCTTGTTTTTATCCGAAGACGTACTTAAAAATTTCTAAAACGATTCGTACTAAACTTTCGTGAATAAAATGCAAAACAGGACAAATTTATATAAATCATAAAATACTTTATACTATTTTTAAAGCCCCTTTGTACTCAAATCAATCCAATTTTTTCTTAAATCAAGCTCAGCAGAGTTTGAAGGTGGCTAAGATTTTCGAGTTTGAAAAGAAGTTCTTGAACCAAGAATTTTGTACTCCGTTTAACTTGATATGGTGGTGTCTTATGGACAGATTCTTAACATATAGATTAATGGTCGTGGTCCGCCTACTTTTAAGAGACGGAACACCATACAAACCCTCCACCAACTGTTGGGTTTTGTATGCAAAACTTTTTATTATAGTCAATATTAACATGAAATTTAATGGTGGTTTCTTATAACCAGACGATTGCCATATAAGTACATTTTGTACTACATTACGTACTACATTTTGTGTGAATGGTATTAAAGTTTCGGTTTAACCGAAGTTAATGCTTTTTTTTGTAATATGCGCGTGCGCGAGCGTTGCTTCCTCATTCAACGCAGTGAAGTGCAGCACAAATCGACGCAGCGGTGACTATTTGCAGTGACTTGTAGTGCTTAACCTCCAATAACCACCACCACAACAACAACCACAAATGTAGCAAATGCTGCTTGTTGCCGTTGTTGCTGATTTTGACTTGTTTGTTTTTGTATAGCGTTATAAAAATAGTCTAATGATCAAGAGTGCAAAAGCTGCTTCTGCTTCACATGCAGCAAGCAGCAAGCTCGAGCAACAGTCGAGTCCAAATGCTAATGGCAGGTTTTGATTTCAATTGAAATTCGTTTGAAGGAGCGTACTTCATGCGTTCGAATGGTTACTGAGCATGGATCATGGACCATGGGTGAGCATTGGCAATAGTCAAGTCGACGCAGTCAAATGATTCTCAAGTCGATAGCAGCAGCGTCAAACGCAAATCCATTGCATGCGTGTGGAGCAGAGTAGTTTGGTAAGTAGATAAAGTGGATGCGCATGCGCCAATACGCCTCTAGGGTTATAATATAATCACAGCAGCAGCAGCAGCAGCAACAGGAGGAGGAATATAAACAGCAACCAGAACAGCGACAACTTTACTTCACGCCAGGTGTGTTAGCTGCTGCTGCTGCTGTTGCAGTTAAAGATCCGATGGATGAATGGACGTTGCTCCACTTTGTGTGCCTCATTCATTGCATACACGCTTGATTACCTCACCTGTTTACCTGTCCCACCAAACAGACTGTATGCGCTTAAGTCTTCTCTCCATCCATTCTAAACTCATCTCTAGGCGCAATTATTTCCATTATGTGCGGAGATATAAACTGTTGCCATAAAGCGAAATACGACTTAATGCTTGTTATTATTAACATTTCCCCCACTGCGACTAGTTTTTTTTTTTTTTTTTGGTTCCTCGAATAATGATGATATTTCATATAGACGAATTAGTTTAGTTTTATTTAAATGAAATTCCATTGCTCTCTGGCTCTTAATCTTAAATAAGTTATTAAGCTGGCTATGTGTGCTAGGATAGATTTGGAATATTACGTATCTACATTTAAATTTACTTAAATTACGCGTGTGCCGTTCGTATTAGTTATATTGACGTCTCTTGTTGTTATAGGATTTTACGACTCTGCAAGTCGTCCCTAGTTAGCTTTAATTGTTGCTCCACAACACTCGTAAAAATTATGTTACGGCTGCTTCAATTTAAAGTTCGTTAAAGTTTCCAATTGACAGTAGTCAGAGTTGTGAAGCAGTTGGCAGTTTCTTGTTTTGTTTTTCGCTGTTGTAAAAAAAAACATTATCATTAAAATGTTCTTCATTGGTAGGAGCACTTCGGAGATATTTATGTAGGTACATTTCAAAGGAGTTTGCTGTTCAGTTCATGTCAGATTATTCAGTGTATTATATAGTTTTTAAATTTTACTGTTCTTACAAATAAGTCCTCAGGCAAATTGCCTTTTATACTTAATTATTTTATAACTAGTTTATGACTCACCTGCACGTAATTCTATAATAATGTTGGATGGAAAAAACTACAAAAACCTATATGAAATGAAGTATGAATGCTACTTTTGAGCTTTTCCGATAGTTAGGTATCCTTTACCATTAAAAAAAAAATAAGAACATTTACTTCGGTGAAAGAAAACTTTTTTGGTATGTGGGTTTGTTTGGAGCTACCAAACAAATAAAGTTCTGCACACGAAAACACAAAAGTGGGCAGTGTGGTTATATGGGTGCTACCCCAAAAACTGGGGAGAAGTAGGCCCGTGAAGTAACTATCCATAGTTAGATACCATATCTATTTTCAAGCTGATCCTGATAGTAATAAAAAGGTTTTTCATACAAAAACACAAAAATGGGAGGTGGGTTTGCATGGGAGTACACTAAAAAGTGGGTGCTTTATATCGATTTCATAATTTCCATCTGCATATGAATAAATGTAATATAAAAATGCAAGTTTCGGTACTCTACATCTTATAGTCTCGAAGATCTGTTTTACATACAACCGGAAAGATTTACTAATGGACGGATGTACAGATGGACATGGTTATATTAACTCAGCTACCGATGCTGTTTAAGACTATATATACTTTATGGAGTCTGGCATGCCTAGTTCTGCCTACTACATACATTTGCACAAATTTATTATACCCTTGGTCCTTACTGTACATGGTATAATGATACACTAAATATGATGAAAAATGTTCATTAATAGAACAGTATACCGATTATTGCATATAGAGATGTGTTCCCATTTTACTTACTTTTACAATTTAAATCATACTATTTCATTTGAAAGTGCTCTGAAACTTATAACTTTTTGTTATCGACATGTTTCATTTCCAAAGTGTTTTTGACGGACAGAAATACAGACAGAAGGACATTACTAGTTCGATTCATATCGACGTGCTTATCCTGAATATATATACTATATGGAGTCTCCGATGCTTCCTTTAATGCGTTACAAACTTCGTGACAAAATTAGAATAATAGTAACTAAAAATTGATCATGGTTTTTTTTATGGATATATATTAATAAACGTGTCCCGCCCCATTGTGTAGACCCCATAGAAACTCACCACCCACTACACAGCTGCTATACAATTTGAAATTTCGTTCGAATGGCACCAGAGCTTCAGTTCAACCAAAGTTAAAGTTTCTTCTTGTTTTCACATTTTTGTAAGTTTTCTAGCCATGCCTGTGTGTCAGTCTGGTAGTTGTGGTGCTTTGTATTTTGCTAACGATTTCTAAGATCTCCAGCTGTAATCCGACGCATAGACTTATTTTTATTGCAGTCAAATAGAGTATTACATTATCATGATGCCACGTCCACTTTTGATGGCAGCCCCTACAAACCACCCGCATCAACCATCATCAACATAACAAGTTATTAAGATGGCTTCTTATAGATGGGGCTTCACATATGGATGGCTCCTTATAGACGTTTCGCCTATTTAATCTTCCCATACAAATTCACTACGCACCCAGTTTCAGATTCTAGTACGCACAATATTTTCGTTATGAACTTGAAATTTGACAGACATTTTACATAAACAGACATTTTACATAAACATCAAGAGGCGTGTTCGGTTCACTTTTAGGGGCAGCATAATTTTCATGTGGAAAACCGAATTGTAACAAGTATAGATGAACATGGCTAGAGAATCTCAATACTTCAGTTAATAGTTCGTTTTGAGAAATGTTGTGATATTTTTATAAAAATTTAAAGTTCAAACTTCGTGATTAGTAGTTAAGTAAATAACGATCTCAGATTTTCTTTCAGGCGCTAAAATTTCTAACTTGCAAGTCTGATATTATTTTTATAAAATAGTCAAAAGGTTCTACATCGTACGATCTCTGCGTTCAATCGAAGTCTCCATATTGATACTGTTCACTGAATAATGCAATTGTTTCACCACTTTTGTAGCACGTTAGGATTAAAGAACATCTATATTCCGAGTATTCATTTACTAATAAAATTTCATCCAATGACATCATTGATCCTTAAACCATTAAACTCTTTCTTCTAAATTTTCAGAGATACAGTTGCGATCACATTTTGCTTCTTCTAAGTTTACACAAATTCCTTCTTTGTCTAGCTTCCCTGCTTACTTACAAGAAGAATACTATATCTTACATTAATTTGTTTCGGGTGTACAACGTGCTTGTTATCCGAAGAGCGATTAGCGAACTAATTAACCAACAAGATTAAAAAAGACCATTTTGTATATAATAATTAACGTTTTACTTTACAGCTTTTTACTGTTTTATTATGCTGAAGATCTGCTGTCTGATATTAGTTCTATTAGTTTTTTAATTTAGTTTAAAAACAAAAATACAAATAAATTAATTGGATTTCTGCTCTAGATTTTCTAATCAGACAAACAACCTACAGTTTATACTAAATGTAAAACAATGCGACTTATTTGTCGCGCTGATAACTCTTTAAGATAGGCGAAAAATGCTTCAGATACTACTCATATTTCACTTTGGTACACTCAAAGCTGTTGCATAAAATTAAATTTTAATTAAATGTATATCAAAAGCGAAAAGAAAACATTTTGTTTGAAAAATGTTAAGCCATTAATTGATAACAATTAAAAACCCACAGCGCATTTTGTAAAGCGACAAACTATAATTTATTATTTTCCCACCGTGCGAGCAGCATTCGGCATTCAATGTGTGAGACAAACCATTTACAAACATCAATTTTTTGTTTTTTATATATCAAAAAAAGATTTTTCGAAACAAAAAAGAAAAATGAGAGAGAAAAAAAAACATTAAAATAATAATGCCATTAAAAATCAGAATACCTAAAAAACACTGAAAACTTAAATCGGAAACGAAATCAAAATATTTAATTATTTAATTGCTTTTATGCTTTATTTATAACACAAAAACAAAAACAATAATAAAGATGAACAGCATACAGACAGACAGACAGACAGACAAACAGACAGACAGAAAGAAGACTCAACAAGTCAGCAGCTGATGGCGCCTAAAGCCCACGTTAAAGTATCTCAAACGGCGACAGACTCCGTCTCCAGTACAGATACAAATTAAGTTTGTTTGATGCAGACTCAGAGTATTTTTGTGAAGCTGAAAAAGAGCCTTTGGCGTACCTAATCTTCATTTGATGCTTCTGCATTTCATAAATTCATGTTAATCAGTAAATTATTCATTTAATTATAAAAAAAAAACTGTCGTTGAAACTTAAATCATTTCGAAAAGACCAAGGAAAAGAAAATGCAAAGGAAATTGGTTAAATGGTTTCTTAGTTTATTGGCAATAAATGTGCACTTCGCAGTTCATGAAAAATTCATAAAAAAAATATAAATACGAATATTAAGATACGAGAACATGCACCGCTGGAAGAAACGGAATTTGCATCACTGCGAAGCAAATTTTCAGTATTAGTGCAAAATTCTTTTTTATTCAATTTTTAATAAATTTGTGTTTCTTACTTAGACGCACTTAAGTCAAGACCTACTAAGGACGTTGAACTTTATTATTTGAGCTACAGCGCCAAACCTGCATATTTCAAGTTGGGCTCTGTTCCAGTTTTTACTTTTGATATACTTGGGAAGATTTTTCGAAAGTGAATTCGACAAAATGGTAAATTTTTCACGTTTGGAAGCATTTTGTGATTTGAATTCACTTGCATTTAGTAATGTGAATTTCACTTGCTCAATGCCAATTGCATTCGAATAGCCAAGCTTGAACATATTACCATTTTACCGAATTCACTTCAGCAAAATCTTCTCGAAAGTGAGAACCGGAAAGTGAGGATCGACTGCATTTTCGGAGTTTCAAAATATTCTTTAATATTTAAAGTTAATAGTTGATTAAACTAGTTTCCTCACAACAAAAGCTGCTTTCTCATAGACTTTTTTAAAGTTTTTGGGGTGTAGAATCCAAAAATTCGAGCTATTTTTTAATGCTTCAGCTATTCTCAAAAAAATGTTTGCTCTATTTTCACATATTCATGATTCTTCGTTTGTATTTCGTGGAATCTTCACGAAATTGGGGTTTAGCAATAGCCATATATATACCTTCGTTCAAAAGTCTTCATAAAGCTTTTCAATTGTCGCGATGGCTAATTTAGCAGGAGTGTCAAATAATTATAACAATATAATGAAATATTTACACGGTCTGATCTAAAAATAACCGAACTTTTTAGTTATAAAATAAAACAAGCATGATTTTATGTTTTCAAACTAATATTTGTTCAAAATACGATCCATTTAACTCAATACAACTTTTGGAACGCTGAACAATTTTATCCATAGACTTTTAAACTCAGTTTTTGGAATGTTCTTTAGCATCTGTGTCACGGCTGCTTGTATGGCTGGAATATCATCGTATCGTTTCATTGCAGTTTTCATTTTGGGGAAGAGAAAATAATCGCACAGTAATAGATCTGGCGAATACGGAGGGTGGCGATGAGACAAATCTGTTTTTTTCGTAAAAAATCATTGACTACACGAGCAGTTTTTTGATGGAACAAAACGTCCACACACCTTTCTTTTACCCAAATCTTCAGTTAATATTTTGTACATTGTTCAGTAAGATGAATTTAATTCTTCTGCCAGCATTCTCACAGTGAAATTTCGATAACGATAACATCGATAACGATTATTTAACTTACTTTTTCCACTAACTCTGCACGATTAGATGCTTGGGTCGTCAGGGTCTTGGATCATCATTTAAATCATCACGACCGTTTTTAAATCATCATAAACTTTTTCACAATTCGTAAGTCTCACCCAATTTTTTACCGAGTTTAAAACAAAATTTAATATTTGCTCTTTTGTTTTTACGACATAACTACAAAAACTGCTGCTATTAAATCGTGTCATTTTTTATCTTGTCAAACGATTAGCATGAACTTAGCTGCTTTCTAAAGAAGAAAACCTTGTACCTTTCTACATTTAATAGATGTTCTATGATATAAATTAAAAGTTCGGTTATTTTTAGATCAAACTTGTATTCATGATTCTAGTATAAAAATACAGTTTTGCTCAAGCTTCTTCATTTGTGTTCCGTGGAATCTTTGCGAATTTTGGTCATGCTATAGTCAGCCATTATACCTTCGTTCCAAAAGTCTTAATAAACCTTTTCAATTACCGAGATGGCTGATTTAGCAGGAGAATCAATAATTATAACAAATAGATTAATGAAATATTTATGTTCATTTAATTGAAACTATTCATAAATAATACCATTTCACTAGGTGGGAGTGCTACACAAACATTTTTTTTAATAAAACCCAATATAATAATTCAACAATTTACTTTTGCATTGCTCAGCAATTACTTTTTGTCTCTTAAGATGATTTGAGGCTGAGCCAGGTACTTTAGTCATCCGTTAAATTGTCTGGCTTCAGTCGGAAATTTAGTATTATGGCCGTATGACACCGGCAAATTCTCATATTGATTTTGGCATTTCAAAATGTTGGTATTTTGTTACTTTTTTCACTAGAGTTGTCGTTCTATTCGGATTTTTGTTGCAGGAGAGAATCTAATTTGCTTTTGGATGACTTATTCTTCTTCACTGGTGACAGAACATCTGAACCATTCGCATATGTTCAGTTTTTGCTTTGAACATTTTTTTAACTGCTCTATCAGAAATCAAAAGAAAAGACATAAGACAATTTTGATCCAAATTTTTAAGAATTTTACGAATACATTTTTCAGAAACTATCGATATGGGTTTCATAGTCGTATTCATATACTTAGTCTTTGTATCAAATTGTTAAAAGTCTTAGAAGTAAAAAGTTTTCTATACAAAAATGGTCGGTGGGTTTTTACTGCGGCTATGTGCATATCCAGCAGATAATCTGGATAACTACAAAAAACGTATAAAACAAGAAAGAATGCTGCAGTCGAGTGTGCTTGTCTCTTGTGTTTTGTCGAATACTCTTTATTTAAACCATAAACTTGTATGAGGACTATATTCTACAGTGGTCTGATGTGAATCTCTGTAAGAGTTTTTAATACTAAGATACACCAAAAAAAAAAATGTATAAAAAAATTCAAAATGGAGCCGTTTATTATGGAAGCTACACTTAGTGCTCCGATCTCCGACCTTATGGTCCAATCTGGACCTATGTGTAATATTTTATAAGGATTGGCGTTTCTAGCTTAATTAACAAGAAGAACGAAGAAAAATGTATACAAAAACTCATAGTTAATGGAGTTGGCACTTAATACACAGTATGTGAAGAGAGAATTGAAGAGTCTACAATCTCTCATAGAGTCTCCAAGATCTCTTTGTTCAAACAGATGGCCGACTAGATTTTTGATGACGATTAAGAATATACTTTATGGGATCTGTCACGTCTCCTGCTGCCTGTTGCATATATTTGCACAAACTTAATACACTCTTTTATCCTGTGGGTACAGTGTAAAAAAGGGTTTGGGCGTCTTTCTTTAATAAATAAAAACTTACAGACTAACTGATACTATTTTCACCCAAAGTTTATGTGAATGATATGACAACAAAATAAACTTCGTTTTAAGTCAGTGTATGTCAGGTAATGTACTGTTGGGTATTTTTTGCCAATAATACACAACTCAATTCGTAAACGATGAAGTTCATACATAGTCAATCTAAATAAATATTTAAGTCATAAGATCCGTCTGCATTTTCTTTATAACTATATATTGTAATAGGCCACTTGAATCCATCAAATTATTTTGCAAAATTCTATTGCACTTTAATTGATTGAGTCTGAACGCGCCGAAAAGCAATGAGTTATAAATATGTACTTACGTTGTTTATTGTAAATATTGACTGCTTGATTCAATTCAGTAGAGAGCAGTACATTCTTGTTCTGGTTTCGACCTCTTCACTTTGTTATAAAGTATTTTGCAGCTAATGAATAATTATTGCTAATTATTGTCGATAAAAATTCATTTATTAGTTTTTATTATTGCAAATTTATACACACACACACACACACACACATACTCACACGTTAAGTAGTATATTTGTACATTATGCAGATGTCAACGACGACAGCAACAATGAGATGCACTGCTGTCTACATTGGCAATTAAAATCGACGATGCATGGATGCATGTATGAATGATGGATGCATGGATGCATCTATTCATGTATAAAAGTTGCATCGATGCATATGTATATTATAGATTCAATGCTGCTGCCACCAATTTGAATATTCTTGAAGTAGATGTGTATAAAAGTCTCTATAATATATATTAGCATTATTTTTGTATCTATTAATTTTTAGTTGCCATTTCGTTTGTTCGATTTGCATTCTATCACGTAAATATGCAAACAAAATTGAGTGAGTGATTAAAATTTTGCATTTTCCCAAACACACATATTGTACATGCAGATACACGCGTATCTATGTAATTGCGCAACGTACATTCATTCATAATTCGCAAATAATTTGTGCATTTGTTTTTCTTGCCTCTACAAAAACAATTAGAGAAAAACTTGCGGTCAGCTTTGAAAACGCGCGTGATGTGTGAAACTAAAGAACATGTAAGATACAAATGCATACATAGATATCTATATGTACATATGTATTGTAGATACAATCACAGGCACACTAGGCAAGCAACCAACAATGAAACGACGAACATATTTAATTTGAAGCAAACTAGCAATGATTAGGAACATCCGGTTTACTAACCGAAAAACCATGCGTAGTCGTGGACGCTGTCTCTATGATTGTGCATGTATTTGTATCTGTAACTGTGTGTGAATGCATCTGTGAGTATGTTCTTCGATCATTCGTTCGTTTGTTCGTTCGTTCGTTTGCTTGCTCGTTCATCGACTTCGTCGTCTGGATAAAGCAGAGATAATGACAATGATGCTGTGTACCCTGCTGCTGATTGTTGTTGTTGTTGTTGTTTGTTCGTCCGCTGAAACTGCTTTGCGCTTGCATGTATCTGTATCTGTATCTGAGTATGTTATTTGTTGCTGCTACTTGTGGCTACTGTATTCCGCTTTATTTGTTCGTTTGTTCTTACAATGGAGCGATTGGAGTTGGGAGTTTTAGTGTTGACGACGATGGCGGGCGGAGAGTTGTTGGCGACGAAGGCGGCACTTAATATGCCAGAAAGGCGGGCAGCATCAACAAAAGACAACATCAGCATCATTATTATGTACAAGTTGTTGCTGTTGCTGTTGCTGCTACTGCTATTGCTATTGCTGATGATAATGATCATTGTGATGAGCGGCTTTGCGTTCAGCGCCAGCTTGTAGCCGCTTCCTCGATTTGCTTCTTTTGCGTTAGTCGGTGTTGCTAGCGCTGGTGGCGACGGTGACGGCGGCTTCGCTTGTTTTACGCTTGTCCATGTGATTAATCTCAAGTATGAATAACTTAATGAATACTGTTTGCGTTGGCTTAGGATGCTGCACAGCCCCCTTCCTATGTACTCCAGTTAAACCTTTATATTTTGTTCACATTTGATTCTAGCTTCCTTAAATAGTCGTATGCAAAATATAAGTTGGCATGGAAGTTAAGTTAAACTATGTAAATCTATTTTTTGGTATTTAGAAACTATCTATTAATACGAGTTACCTAAATATGTACGATATTTTTATATGTTACAAGCGCATCTTATTCTTGGAGACCGGACTATAGACTAAGATTTGAAGTTTCGCAAATTGTTCATAACTTGCTCAATTTATCTTTAACTTGAATGTTATAACATCATTATAACCCATCCATATTGGGTAAATTAGTATAAAATTTTTAATAAAAATTTATGTAACAGCAAAATTAGGCGTAACAGACACAATATAATACATATATTCTAGATTAGTATCAAACGTATAAAAGAAACACTCCTAATACTATCAGTCGATACAAACAAAGTAACCTTGACACGTCTCCATACATGGACGAAGGGTGTATCCCTAATGTACATTCCAAGAGACGAAATTACATAGAGGAATATATTTGATCGGAGTTTTATCATCAAATGGTCCGAGAAAAAATCGTGGACTTCGGAAACTTCATATGTACTAAAACCACACACCATCAAGTGGTATACGGATGGATCGTTGACGGAAGATTGTACAGGCCTAGGAATTGCCCTAGAACTCACTATTGGGAGTCAATGGGTAAACACACCAGTATCTTCCAAGTAGAAATGTGTGCAATTATCAATTGTGCGCACAAAACTCACCCGAATGCAGATTCTGTAACCACGAAGAGGAGACCCCTCTTCACATTCTTGCTGAATGTGAAGCTGTAGCTGGAAGCAGACTGCAGTTGCTAGGTAATCACTTTATTAGAAAGGATCAACTGTGAAACTTGGATCCTAGGAAAGTACTAAGATTCATTCAACATATAATCCTAGGGCAGGTCATCTTACTCAGTAGGACAAACAATAGACCTTTTAGGTCGCAGTTTTTATATGTCCACATCATAAATAATAAATAATAATAATGTTGATGTAATCTTGTCTATCAATTCACATGAAATATGTTCGATTGGATCGTAGCTTAGTTATAAAGGGTGTACCGTTAAGAAAGTCCGAACTTTAAAATGGAATTAGACAAAAAGTATTAAACTAAAATGCAATCGGAAATATTTATTTAATGGATAATTTTTACCATTTAAGATTTAATCAAGAAATCATTCAAATGACCATCGCGACTTCTTTTGTACTGAGCCTGTTTGTGCTGAGCCTATAGCACAATTTTCAATGACAGTGTGGTACATTTCCAGCAATGGCTGCTCAGATGTTGGCTTCGAGATCATTCAAAGTTTTGGGGCCTTTACTGTAAAAAAGCGATTTAATGTAACCTCAAAAAAATAGTGCAATATTATTAGTCCAATGGTATTAAATCATATGATCTTGGTGGCAAGTTGTGAAGTCCACTTTGGGAAATATGCAATTTAATTAACTTTTGGCGCAATACCTAAATCCATTGTAACGCGATTTTTATGGTTAGTTAGCGCTGCCTTGTTGAAAACGAAAGTCGTCCCCATCGATTTTATCAAATTCAGCGAAGAACTAATTCGATATCATGACCCGATAATGATCGCCATTTACGACGATCTCCTTCCTCATTAAAGAAATACGGTTCGATGATGCAGTCGTGCCTTAATTCACACCCTTTGTGAAAGCAAGCGCGATTCATGAACGACACGTGTTTTTTGAGCACGAATCCATGCAGCCAAAAAAGCGTCTTAACTTCCGACGCCAACGATGGTCGTTAGACTTCAGCTCTTGTGACAACACAATCTTATACGGATGCAGACACAAATCCAATCGTAAAATTTGTCAGCCTATCAAATGAGACAAGATAAGTTCTGCGAAATTGCGTGAAACGAATAAATTTTGGTCGGCTACAACATTGGCTGCTATAGCGGTAACATTTTTTCACCTCGCTCATTTCGTATATGGGTTGTAGGCTTATGGTCATGTAGAGTAAATTCCGATTCAAACTCATCCACTAAACGGCGTATAGTCCGGGCTTTTTCCAGATTTTGTGGCAGTGTGAATTAATTCAAGGTGAAATGGCAAAACTTACTGAATACAAATGATACTACTTGCCAAATATTAATAAACAAATATGGCCGTCAGAGGCCCAGCCAGAAGACAGGCCCTTATTGAAAGACTAAAGTTTATAGCACTAAAACAAATTTAAGGATAGAAAAAACTAAAGAATCTTTGGCTAGCTGCGGGTCATCTAATAATCGAGCCGGCTCATAGTTAGTACAAAAAAGATAAGAAGCATTTACAAGAACATAATACTCGTATTTATGTTCTAGTTATGTGAGTCACAGAGATAACAAATAATTTTTCAATAATTTATCGCCTTTAATTTTAAGTTTTTCTCGTGCTTTACGTGTCACGGTACTTTTGACATGCATGCGATATAAACGCTTACTTACAACTAATATTTTTTGTCAGAATTCTTCAGAAAAATAATCTTTAACAAGGAAATGAAAGCTGAAAAACTTTTTAGGCGTCCAAAACGTTGAATTCTTGGACCATCCACTAAATAGTTCCAATTCGGGAGTTAAAGTTTTCTTTTTCTGTTTTCATAAGCGTAGCACTAACTGAATGGAGTTTTTAACGATGGAAGCAGTGTTCTGGAACTATTCGAAATCCATTCTTGGAGATACCTGAAATTTGTTTTTTATTGTAGTTTAAATTTTATTTCGCTGTGCTTCTGTGCAACTAAATTAAAGAATTATTGAATTCAAATATGTAAACTGCTACAGCATCAATTATCGCACTTCATTCAGTTTGATTCGGTGAAGCGGCACTCTTTATCAAAGGCCAAAACACTTACCGACACTTTCGTATATTTTTATTCACACATGCAGCCAAACACACACATGACACGCGTAGATACAAAACTTGAAACAATCTCATTCGGGATGCATAAACAAATCGGGGTGTTCATCGTCAACGAAATCATGCGAGTCTATAATCCTCATTTATGATTGCACTTCAAACAGTTGTTGCCAATGAGTCTGTTTGATATCAGACTTTTAGTTGCGTCTCACTTTAAGCCAATGTATAAAATGCATCTCATAGATACTACATAGTTGCCTTTCCATATTACAACAAACATGAAAGAAAACTCTTTGATCCCATCCCATCACTGCAATGCATTTTTCACATAGATAATTTTCTTTCTCTTCACTGACAGCGACGCATTATGAGTTGTAATTGTTAGAAAATGTTTTTAATTGCGGGATTTCCCGCCTCATAAAATTGTTAAAATAAAAACTAAAACAAGGTGTTCGTTCGGCGGGGGAAAAGAAGCTAAGAAAAATATTGGAAATCCATTTTCATTTGTAGCCCAAAAGGCAAATTCATAGCTTTTTTTTTTTTGCCTCTGAACTTGTTTTGTTTTAAATTTTTTTTTTGTCGTTTTGATGTTTTCTTACTTTGTGAAAATAAAAGTCAAATAAACATTTCAAAAAAGCGCGCAAAAGAAGCAACGTTTTTTAATTTAGTACGTATTACTATGTATTTTATTTTGTTAGGAAACAAACTGATGTGTTTTTTTTTTCTTATACGAAATTATTTCGTTTAAAGTTCCCAGAAATTGATATTTTTCAAAAAGCTTTCGTATTTGTAAACATTGCAAGTTCCGTTGAAAACTGATGCGTGTTTTTACGTGTTTTACGTGTCTGCTTTTGTTATTATTATTTTTTTTTTCGCATTGAAAGTAAAATATTCTCCCCGCCCAATGATTGTGAAATAAAATCTAATAAAGATACATTCGAATCTAAATGAATAAGTATATAGAAACCTCTTTTCGTTTTTCACTGAAACGTTTCTCTAATTATAGTATTAAAAAGAAAAGTAATATTATTTATTAACTTGGCTTGTTAACTGCATCTGCCATTTTTGCCACATTTATGTGTTCATTATTATTTGTGCTCGCCGCCTTTTGGTTTATTTAATGTGTAAGATTTCGTTTGATCATCTATTTTATTGTCCAAGTTTGGTTTTTCTGAATACGTTTTGCTTTAGTTCAGCGTTTTACAAATAAACAAATTCAATCGAATTTTATGGCTAATCAACATTTGGTAGCAAACAAAAAAAAAAAGTTTCAATGCATTAGTGTATATGTACTATATCTAGTCAGTTTTTCTAATTTAATTTCAACAGTAAAGATAATCCTGTTTTCGAATACGAAAAAATGGTTCGGATTCGAATTCGTTAAACTTGTCGATATTTAACTTTCGGTAGAATTTGAATTAATTTCGAATTGGCACTAGGAAATTTTTTTGAAAGTAAACAACGAACGGATTCGAGAACCGGAGCACGGGGGAATATATGGAACTTATAGTATACTTGTATTAGCAAAAGAAAGGTTCTTTTCGGCGTTTTACATCAAGTTTTAAATAGTTTCCCGATTTCAGTTCTTTCTTTTAGTGTGTAATGCTCGATGGTGAAAATTTTACGTTTTTTGATCTTTCCAAATCTGACGTGACAGCTGATGGTCATTTTAATCGAATTTCACATTGGATACCACAAAAAACAGCACCCTGTATAACAATCAATATATTTTTTTAATTTTTTTTGATCCTTTAAATCACTCTAAAAGTTTGCCTAGTAGCAGTTAGTTATAACATTTTGGGGTCTATCTAAAATAAGGATTCGTTTTTATTAAATCTTGAAACAATTTCCAAAATCTAGAAATATTATTACAAAATGTTATGGCAACTGATTTTTAAAATTCAAAATTTTATGCTGTTAATATCAACTAAACTGTATTTGAAGCGTTATTTTGTATTGAGAGATACTTCTGATTTTTAACTCATATATTTTTAAAAAAAATATATGGATTAATTTATAATATTTCAAGACCTTTTTACTCGGCATCGTTGATGTTTACTTTAATTTCTAAACTTTTTAAGCTATGCCTGAATATAACAATATGTATTTAGCATGAAATTCACATTTTTGGCGATTGGTGCTGGCATAAAAGGTTGTGGATAGTTTTGTTGCGCATGAAATAATTGGAAAGAATTAAATTAAAAATTAAATAAAAATTGGATCGAGCATGAGTTGAAGCCAGGTTGTCTGGATTGTTTGGCAGCACGGTCGACAGTTGAGCTAGCGATGCCTCATACATTCACTGATATAAGTGTACAATTTATACAATGTCTGCTACTATTAATTGGATTTACCTTTTCTGTGTAGTTAAATAATTTAAAAACAATAATTATTTTAAAAATAATTGCTTTACTTCAGACATGTTCGATACAACAAAATAAACACAAAGTGTTTTTGTATGGGAGATATACATTCTATTAATTAAATCACGGTCATTTTGAAATTTGTGTTGCTCACGGTTATAAAAAGCGTCCTTACCAACCTTCAAAAAAGAAGGCGCTGACAAACACACAGCCAGACACCCAAACTAACATGGCTAGATCGATTCGTTTTGTCGTGCTAATTACGTATATATATATGTATAGTATTTTATGGGGTCTCCGATGCTTCATTCAAGGCGTTGCCTACATTTTGACTAACTTATAATACTATTAACACTCTGTAAGAGGATTATAACACTTTTATACTCGTAGTCATACTCGTATTCACACTCGTAGCCAATTTTAGAGAGTTTCTCAAATGCCTTAAGCCTGTGCCTGTGTAAGCGCGAATTTTTAGAAATTCATGAGTTGAAAATCACAAATATGTCTCTCGCACAAACTGCGTAATAGTCTCTGCAGTCTCGGTCAAGAAGCATCTAACACATTGCCCTGCTGAATTACAAGCGGTTGATTCTTCTTGATTATCACCGCAAATACAAAATATGTTTTTTTTTGTGTATTTTTTTTTTCGTTTGTGCTTTAATCTTTACTTTCTTCAAAACAAGTTATTTTCTAAACTTAATGACGATTTTAAACTAGGATTAAAATTTTCTAAATTTTGGATAAAATTGACCGCATTAGAAATTGAAAGTTTTTACTAAGAGCTTTAAAAAAATATTTTGTATGAAAAACAAACCAAAATTTCGAATTCTTAGCAAGTCTATATTTTCAATTCTTGCTTGAGTACTTTATCTTGATTGTAGGATGAAGTAATTGTGTTTTAAAATTACAAGATATTTGATATGATAAACTTCTTAAGTTAAGTCAATATCAGCTTGACATTTCTCATGAACAGCTTCACATATATATAATAAAGGTCCCTTCACTTTTTGTGGTAGCCCCTTACAAACCCACCGAATACTTTTCTGTTTTTGCATGAAAAACTTCTTTATTTAAATCAATACTAGCTTGAACTTCGATTGATGGTCGCTTCACACTCATATACTCATATACTTGGGCGTGTCCCGCTCACTGTTCAAACCCACCACCCACGTTTATGTTTCACACTACGATTTGAAGTTACGGGCAACCTTTCCAGTTCCTACAAAAAAAAAGAAAGAAAGGATAGTCCCCTGTGACCAGCTACGCAATCACCCAATCTAACTATGTCCCAATAATCCTCAATGGTAGTAAGCCATGGTAATAAATGCGTTCGAGTACTGCCAACTTGCGAAAAAATTCCCATTTATTTTTACCGACCATTGGGTGATATTGGTTGCATTTAATGTGCGATTTTTCACAAAAATTTTTGAAAAAAAAAAAAATTTTTTTTTTTTTAGCAAAACTTTTCTTTAGTAATTTGTGGTCGCTAAACACGAATCCGGTATTGGATTCGCGAATTTTCACAGGTCGAAAGATTTTAGTGAGTTCACATAACTTTCTTCCGAGCAGACATAATCTAGTGCTCTGAGGAGACTAAATCTAGAATCAACATTTTCGGTGTAGTTCTTCAACTTAAAACCATTAGTCTAAGAATTCAAAACACATCTTTTCACTCTACCATCTCACCTTCAGTTTATGCCTCAGTAAGAAACTCTGTAAAAAATTTACTTATCACATAGTCTGCCCGCCCATCTAGTTCAACTAAATATAAAACTCTTTTTGTTTTATTTTTGAACGATTTATGAATTTAGAAATCGGGCTTGAGCACTACAATATGTGCTCAATTAACATACTTCAAACTCCGTTTTAAAGATCACTGAACTCAGTCAAAAATCTTTAGCTATCTCGCACAAAATTCTCATGAATGAAATTTACTACGAAGACAGCAAACATCGCACATTAAAATGAGCTCATCGATTATAATATTTGCATAAATTATAATTACAACATGTGAAGAGAAAATTTAAGCAAACTTCCTGTAGCAATTAAATATTAATTAAGTAGACGATGCGCGCTTGCGTGAGGAAGCAACTTTGCTACTTTGCTAGAAACAATATGTGCAGAGATACATTTGTAAGTGGGTACGAAAACCACATCCCCTGATAATAAAATAAAAAATGAAATAAAAAAAATCAATATGCGCGAATTTCAGCACAAATCGATTTACAACGGTAATTAACAGATGAACAAGCTGCGGCCCAACCTACAGAAGAACTACAACCTGCTCGTCAAACGAGATCTCAATGATTTCGATCGATAGCGCCTCATCACAGTCTGAGCATTCATTAGTAGCAACAAATTAGAAGCTAATTCTCAGGTTCTGCCAGTTCTCAGGCAACAATCACTAGCTATCCCGCTTCCGCGCATAGATAAAGATACACATGATACGAATAGAGCGACCGGAAATATATCCTGTGCGTCAGTGGAGCGCTTTAACTGTTTTACATGTTGGCAACTTCCGCAACGCAAAAAAAATTTAGAAAGAAAAAAAAAAACGAACAACTTATCACTAGGCCTCCTTTTTTTTGTAATTTTTTGCCAGTTGTGTGATTCTATCTCGTTCACTCCAATCTACTCTAAGCTTTCGCTGCGTCCTGGCTTGGTTGGTTTGTGCATGCGAACGGATGCTGAACTGTGTGTTGTCGCACTGGACTGGACTGGACTGGACCGGACCGGACCGCATCGCTTCGAAGCACTTTGTGCCCCGGCAGCCACCTTTTGCTACCAAGTGAATAGATTTGAATGGCAGATAGCAATGGGTGAGTTGACCAACTTGTTGTAGTTGCTGCTGTCGCTGCATGTTGCTGCACATGTGCGATTTCAAAGCGCTTGAAATGTGTTTAATTTTTTCAAACCAATTTTTTTGTTTTGTTTTTCACATCATTCACTTATGTTCATAGTAGGTTTGTGTGTGTATGCACGATGGTGCTAACAAAACTTTGTTGAGCTGAGAAAAAAATAGAAACATTCAGGCTTGTATAATCATGATTTTGAAGATTGCGGCGCAGTTCATCATCTTCTTGTTCTACAAAAGAATTTAAAAACTTTTGGTAAAAAGATATGGTAAGAAGTAGATTAGTTTCAAACGGAATAGCTGCGACACTTTTAATGCTGGTAAAATAAATCTGCAGCATTTAATTAATGCAAACATTACAATGGATTGTAGTTTGGTGTTTGGATCTTACTTATAGAACCAAGCTTAGCAACCTTTATTAATCTTATTAAAGATTAGTCTAACACCTTTAATAAAATTGATAAAGGTGGCTAAGCTTGGTTCTATAAGTAAGATCCAAACACCAAACTGCAATCCATGGTAATTTTGTAAGGAAATAGAAAGCAAAGCAAACGCCTTCTTATTTTTGTGCGTCACTCAAAATTTGTGGATCCATCTAGAACATTTCTTTTTGCTAAACAATTACTTCAAATCAAATAAAAAGTGAAAGCGTACCTGTAACTCATAATATTCTGATATCCATTTTGTGATCAGATCAGAGCTTATATATCATTTGGGAAAAATATATTATATCTCATATCTAGAGAGCAGCGGGAGAAATAAGATCCACTGAAAAAATTGGAGGTGCTACAATCCCATATAAAAGAAAAACAAAAGGGGGCTTACGTAAGCTAGTAATGTAATAAATGTATATGGTGAACAAAAAAAAAAGTGCATACAATCACTTGGTAATAAAATAAAAGACAATTAAAACACTGCCCTAGCGAGAGTTAGGAAATTGCCTGTTGACGAACGAAACAGGCAATTCAATATTTTTTTTAGTTCTTACCGATGAGTGAGGAGATTCGTTCTCTTTTAGTTTTCATCAAACTTCATGGAGAATTACATATCAAATTGCGGCAGTTATTGTGGCGGCTTTACTTTACCATTTTAGGTTTTTCTAACTTCATTCTTACTGATCTACATTAAATTTGTTAAGGAATACATTTGAACTACAATAATATATCGCATTGACTAAAATGTTTTGATTTGTGAAATATTTCTAAAAAATATATCGAACTTTTGTTAGCTCCTTAGTATTTTGTATCTGGCCATGTTGATCAGAGTCAAACTACTCTGAAGCGCTGAGCATAGAAACGAATGCGACGCAATTTCGCAGGCTGCCAACGAAAGCAAATCAAGGCGAAAAAGTTTATTCATCGAACGCTTTCTTGACTGGAAACGATCGAACGAGTGGTGTGTCTATTTTAGCTGTCTGTCCGTCCGTCCGTCATACCGTCACACCGTCCAACCGTTCATAGTCGTCGTCGTTTTTCTCACATTGACCGGATGAGCAGCTGCTGGAGATCAGGTGAGTATGAATATAATAAAGCCCCCAATACAACGGTTCACAACATCAGCAACAGCAGCAGCAGCAGCAGCGGCGGCGGCAGCAATTACAACAAGAGCGACAACAGACGAAACCAGTTTCATTGAGAAAAAAGAAAACTTTGTTGATTTTAAGCAGTGGTTGAGATAGACGGACAAACGGTCGGACGTACGGACGGACAGACGGGCGGGTGGCCACTACATGAATTAATCACTCTACACACGGGCAGCTCCAATATGAGTGTAAATATGTTTGTATCTGTGTGGTGGACCCCAGCAGAGGAAGGCTGCGGTGAGCTGCTTTGCGGCTTTAGTTAGCGTGTGCAGCGCACTTTGCTTTGTTACTTTTTCTTGGCAGCCTTATATTTTTTTGTTGTATTTTTTTAGGTTTTTTTTTTTGCGAGTATTCAAAATCATTCAATTTCATTCATTCAGCGTTTTCTGTACGCTGCATGCATGTATCTCATTCACTCGCTTGCGCTCTAATGCTATTTGATAGATACATAGATACACACATAAACTTGTAGTAGATACATTTGTATTTGTTTATGTCTGTATGTGAGTTTTATGAATGAAATGATCGACAGATGAATTGCGAAATTGTATAGCAACGTTAAGAGTCGAGTGTCGAGATGGCAGGTTGTATATATACATACTTTTGTATATATTGTATCTATCTGCACTATATAAAAAAAAAAAACGGCAACAGTTGTTATTGTAGCGCCAGTGGAAACATAATTTCTCTTAATTATGTTGCCCGACGATCTTGTAGAGTTAATGAGTGTTGATTAAAATTTTGTTGCTTTCAGATTTATGATTTGCTTGCGTTCTGTTGTTGTTGTTGATTTTACTTTTTTTTTTTTGTTCTTCATTTATTGATTTCCTCTGTCACTGATTGCCTTCGAAACGATTTGAGTTTACGAATTGATAGACGAATCTGACAGATTGCCAATTAATCATTCAAATTGGAACAACGAATATGACAAAGTGCTGAGCTATAGAAAAGCACGCTGAGTTGGCTAGCTTGCACTAAAATCAGTACTTTGTAATCGGGAATATGATAAGCAATTCTAAGTTTAAAAATTAGTAACATTGAGTGAAGAGTTGGCGAATTTAATTAGAATATTAAAGATTATTTGGTCACTTTATCTAACATTAAGATGAATGGTCTTTCGAGTTGCATGAGTCTGCATCTGCTGAGAGCGGATCAAGCGCAGAATAGATGCCGCTGTGTTGCTTAGACGGCTGTTTCTATGCACTTCCTGTATGATGCAAGGCTTCCTTGTATGGGGAGCGGTGATATTTTAGTATACCACCAGTGTCCCGTAGTCCCTTCTTAGTAGTACACCTGATGCGAGTTTTTGTTAATATCAAGATGGGGAGTTCGTCACAAACTTGGTATTTGCAACGCATATTCTTTTGCGGCTTTTTTTGTGGTGGATGAAATTAAGTTGGTTGCCTTCTCAAATTTTGCTTACCTCGGAACATATGTTCAGAGACTACCTAGGGGATATCTCTCCTGACGAACATTTGTGAGGACCGTTTGCAAAAGAATCGTTTTTTTTTTTATTCCCGAGTGGCAATCCATAACTTTTCCAGAGAAATGAGTATATTATCAACATATCTCATCTATAGCCTGGCTTTAACTTTTGTTAATTACGAGTAGTTCGTCATACTGCTATGTCTACTGGACCTAATGCTTTATGGCTTGACTAACGACGAAGATTTTGGTATGTGAATAGTGTTTTTTCATCATATCAATAAGTACGTTTAGTATTAAATTTTTGACCTTCCGTTTAAAAAAAAAGGTCTTAAAATTAGACCAAAGTCAACCGAAAAATCTTAAAATAAGAAGAATATTCTTAAAACTAGATTAGATTTTTAATTTAAAACTAAAAAGCTTGATTTAAGAAAACAAATCCTTATTTTATAATCCTACAATGAAAATTGTTGGTCTTAAATCAGGATCATTATTCTTGTTTTCAGCCCAAAATACTATACTCTACTTTCGTCACCCGTTGGTCTTGATTTGAATATCATTTTCTAGATTTTAAATCGTTTTTTATGAGTGTACTCGTGTGTGCAATTCCGTAGCTTTGTGTATGCGAATAATCAATACCTAACCCCAACATGTAACATTAAGCCATTTTTAAAAAAAGTTGATCCTTTCTGCTAATTCTATGTTTTATCACCGATCGTTTTATGTTTTATCACCAACGTCGATGTCTCCCTAATGCCTGATGTCTGATGATGTTTGTAGCCTTTATTGGCGAATGCGTTCAGGGGACTATTGTCCAGATTACCATTTACTATTAAATGAACTTGTGTAGCCCAAAGCAAAGCAAAGCAAAACAAAACAACAATCAGTTCATTTCTAAGCACTTCTGTGCACTAATTGTAAGTTCAATTCATTATTGCTCCAGCATTGTTGTAAATTCAATTAAAGCGAACGCCCACAAGCAATTAAGATATGCGTTGCCTGAATGCATTGTTGCGACGCTTGGCAACAATTAAGAAAACGCCGAGCCATACAGATTTTTTTAGTTTAGTTTTCTGTAGTGACTTTTGCAAATTAAAATCGAGACTGCTTGACGATTTCAATTTATTAATCACAACTCATAAAATACAAAATGTAATCTTGTCGCCACCGTCTTCATCATCATCATCATCATCATCATCATCGTCGTCGTCGTGTTCTTTATTTAGTCTTATCTTTGTTTGAATTCTGCTGAAAATATTTCGCATGAGATACAATATACATTCTAGTGGTTTTTTGTTGCGGTTTGTTTCGTTCTTTTACTACGAAAATATGAAGCCCGAGAGAAATACAGAAATAAGCTGGAAACTAAGAGAAAAATAGTCTGCATATCAAAGGTCAAAGATTTATTTGTTTTAGGTTAAGGCAGCCAAATATTTTAGTTATCAGTGAATAGATTGCCAAACTAATAAATTCTTACTATACATATGTACTCGTATATACATATGTACAGGTAAGATTCGTAAAAAGAAAAGCGTTAGTCACCATTGAGACAGCACTCAGCAAGTATTCCACAGCTAGAATTTAAATACTGCTGAATTATATTGTAGTGGTTTAAGTGTTATCAGTTGATGAGCAAAATTTTGCTACCTAAATGTTATTGTTCAAGTATTTGAACGGGCAGAAGATATTTAAATGAGTCATGCCAGAACTTGTTACGGTATTGGAGTATTTGCTTCAGCGCTTCTCAAGGAAATGCTGTAATATATTTGATTTCGGAACTGCCGGACTTATATATTTAAAATTAAATATTTCTATCTGGCCTGTGCCGGTTTTTAGTTTTGTGAAGATTTAAAGAAAGTGAACTCGTAAAAAGTAGCATACAGGCCACAGGTTTCTTCACAAACGGCAGTCAAGACGGGTTAGTATACGATGGTACTTGATAAAGATACTTTCCCTGTATTCTACATCACCACCGCTACGACAGAAGTTCTGATGAGTGACATGCATTGTTTGAATCATTTGGTCAATATAAGCACAGACGTCAACATGCTGATCCTGTTTTTGTTAAAGAGTAGAAACATAGATTTTCGATTTGGTTAATATCCCGGCCAGAGTCCGTTTGAGACATGACAGCCCACCGTCTACTCACTGCCATCTCGTCCAGCATCTCGCAGGCAGCGTTGATCCATTCATGGCGCACAGACGAGTTTAACAGGGTGTTATTGGACATGGTGTGCCAATCAGTTTAGCCAACTACCAGACTGTATAGAACACGCTGCACCAGGCTTGTAGGCTGTATGAATTTTGTGTTGCAGTTCGTTCGAAAAGATGCCTGCGCCTGTGCCTTTACCCGTCTTAGATTCATCGGTGTAGCTTGAAAGCTCGTCCCAACTCTTGGGGGTTCCTTGCGTCCAGTTTCCATCGCAGGGAAACCTAGCTTGAAACTGTCAATTCATTTGAGCTCTGGAATACAGTATTCACCCTACTTGACCTCAGTCGGGTTATGGGTTAAGTTTAGGATGGAGCTGTGATCTCCAGCACATGACATAAGAAGGAAAGCAACTGGAGGAAAACAACAATATATAATGGAACTTTTCATAACTGACATATCTAATATGACCTATCCAATATAGCTACCGAAATCCAAAAGAAAATTTGAAACTTGCTTTGCTTGATGGTTGATTTGTGTATAAAAATATCAGTATTTAAGAAATAGTTGTTATTCTTAAGTATTCTTTTCGCTTAATTATTATTACTACATTTAAATTAAATCGTTTCACCAAATTTTTTGGGAAGTCCCTAAAATATTATATTATTTACTATACTATCTTATCAAAATTGAAAATAAAAATCGAAAAAAAAACTAATGCTAATCAGCTTATCAAACAATTCCGTAATTCACAACATATTTATATTTATATCCAGTCATCAAATAATTACAATTTCCGATAAGACTGAGACAAATTCCCGGAAAAAAAATCAAATGACAAGAGGAAAGCAACAAAATATATATTGAGTTGAATATATATAAAATGCATATGAAAGGCGCAGACGAATGACAATATTTAGTAGCTTTTCTTTAAGATTTCTACGAATTGGCAGCCAAGAAAAAAAATGGAAATAAAATTCTACATAATTTTTATGGAAGAGAAAAAAAAGCACACAGTTTATCGAAAGCAAATAAATCAAATATCAACTAAACGAAAAAAAAAGAGTCCAGAAGAAACTCTATAATAATAAAACCAAGAAAGAACGCTGCAATCGAGTGTGCTCGACCTTGAGATACCCTATACCTTGTTTATGACTGCTTATATGAACAATAGATTATATTGAAATTAGATTAGAAATTGGATTATATTATAAAATTAGAATTAATTAAAAATAAAAACAAAAAAAGGCATATCTAGCCTAATTAACAAGAAAAACAAAACATTTTCACTTTAAAATAGGTAGCAGTTTCGTATGGGGACTGAAACTTATAGTGGTCTGATCTAGAAATGGTCGATCTGGCTGTGGCATATTAGGAATAACATAATATGCGCCAAATTTTGACATTGCTAACTATAATTAACAACAAAAAGAAAACAAATTTCGTACAAAAACTTGAAAATGGCAGGGTGGGCTTGTATGGAGGCTATCCCTAAAAATGTTGCTGGTATGTTCTTTTAATATAATTTATCGAAAGAGGAAAAAGCAAAGTCTAAAACTATACAAATATCACTATCTCTTATAAACTTCGAGATTTCTTCGTTAAAATAGATGGTCGGTCGGTTGGACATGTCTATATCGACTCATCTTTCGATGTTGATCAAGATTATCTATATATTTTATGGGATCTGATACGCCTTCTTCTGCCTGTTACATAAATTTGCACAAACATAAAAATCCTTTTACCCATAGGGTACAGGGTACAAAAAATAATATGTACAAGTATAAATTCAACAGTGGTAGGCGAAGTTTTATTGAACGATCGATGGAATGATGAAGCGGGCGTACGTTGGAGCGTTTTTTTTTTTTTGATTTTTTTTTATATATGAATATATAGTGGTATAAAAATAATTGCAGAATTTGTATCTGTGCGTGTGTATGGAGTATCTGACGACGTTGCAGCAAAATACTTGTTGTATTTGTGGAGTACAAGTTGCTGTTGTTGTTATTTTGCAGCTGAAACAGCAAAAGTGGCAGCAGCAACAACAACAATAACAACAACAATAGCAGCAAGTTGCAGTAGAATGAATATACGAAGACAGACAGACAGACGGACGGACATATTGTGAGGCGAACTTACTACACCGGAAATATAAAATTACATACTCAACACTTGAATTGTGTTGTAGTTGTTGTTGTTCTCGGTGGACTTGCTGCACAACAGCGTCGTCATCATCAGCTGTTTGTGTATGTGTGTGTGTGTCGAGGCGGATTTTATCGGTGGCAAATGCTGCACGATGCACATGTTGCATGTTGCACTTGCAACAGTGTCAGAGATAAACACACACAACACAACACAGCACACACATGAAATGAAATGAATCACTTCTGCACTTTGAGGGCAACGCGTAAAGCAGAAATTATGTGTGACACTATTAATAACGAAATTTATGAACATTTTGAAAAATGAATTGATTTTTAATTGTGGAACAGGCGTCGCTGCCGCTGCCGACAGCTGGCGATTTGCACCTGCCACCACAGTTGCCTCTGGCAGATTTATTTAATTTTTTTTTTTTTGTTTGGTCTTGGTCACTTTGTGATGCCCACCCACATGGAACTGGTTAACTGTTTTAGCCTAGAGTGACACGTCGCATAATGAATTTGATTGTCACCACCAACTTCCGTTCGCGAACGTGCGCTATTAGAAATTGACATATTCGGAAAAACATTGAAAAATATAGGTTCTGTGGAAAAAAAAAGGTTTTTTTTTTTGTAAAGAAATTGTTATTTAAAAAAAAAAATCGTTATAAAAAACACGCATTTCATGTCAACATGCCAAATAACACGATTCGCTGTCAACGCTAACAATTACAAAAAAAAAAAAAAATATTAAAAAAAAAATAAAAATAAAGATGAACCACAAACCTGAACAAGACGATTTCAAGAACATTTCGCAGAATATGAAATTCCCACGGCACTTTTGCTTTTTATTTCATTCGATCGAAATCTTTTCTTTCTTTCATATATTTTTACTTTTATTTTAATATACCAATCAGAATTACCCGCCATTCCACAGAAATTACGCAGTACAAATAATTTATTCTGCATTCGATTTTTAAACCTAATTTAACGCATGTAGATATGCAATTTCGATTATTTTACAATATTTTTCAGAGAGATATGCTTTTTAGACGCCTATGTAGGTCGCGTCGGAAAGGATGCTTTTATACATATGGAATCATGTACAAATGAAAACCCACAAATGAAAACAGTTAAATAACAGCTGAAATAATTTGAGGAAATTTACAACACTATATCAAAGTGTTTTCGAGCATTTAAAGTAAGTCTATGGCTAAGGTGAGACGAGCAATTCATTTGTATAAAAACAGCTTAAAGAGCCGAAAATAGTACGTTCGTCACTTGTGTGACTACCAAAAGTTTTTGCATGCAAACATTTTAATCAGTTACTGAGTTTGGCCATGTTTGCGAACGGGCTATGCTTATGCCAAATTTTTTCATATTCTTTACATAAGTATATAACAATTCTAGAGTATTAGTCGTGCGCTGCTTCGTCAGAAACATTGAAAATGGAGTTGTCTTATTTTTCATGTATACTTTTATTTGGCTTAGATTTATTAAAATGATGAATGTAATTTTCGATTTTTATAGTTTTGACAAAATGGTGCACAATCTAAACTAAGTGACACAACATTTGTTGTAGGTCTACTCTCAAACTGGGATTTGTCAAAAGACATCCAATTTTCAAGCAAATGATTTAAACGTCTGACCATAGCTTTAGCGTATTTTGTTGTTGGTTTTTGCTATACATTTCCCTCGTGGGCCAAGGTATAAGGTTGTGCAAATGTATTTAACAGACAGAAGGAGGCGTGACAGACTTCATAAAGTAAAGATATTCTTGCTCAGCATCGAAAGCTGAGTCGATCTAGCTATGTCCCTCCTTCGTATGTTTGAACAACATCTCGCAAACTATAATAGATAGAGCTTCAAAATTAGAATTTTTAGATGTTAATTTTGTATGCCATGCCCAATATAGGGCTAAATATCCTTAAAAAAATAAGTTTTTCAAGGTAAACTAGTTAAAAAAACTCGTTTTGTTGTTTTTATTGCATTTTTATACTATTCACACAGAGTGTGAAATGATATTGTCAGTTTGTCTGAAAGTTTGCAACGCATTTATGGAGGCATCGTACACCCCATAAAGTATATACATATATTCTTGATCAGCTCGACGAGACGAGTCGATCTAGGTGTAGCCCCCATTGAAACTTTTCGCCCAATTATGGAATTTTGTATGAAAACTTTCTGATAACAGTAAATATCAACATAAAAATTAATTTAGTGGCTTCTTATCGACGAAGTCCCCACATATGGTGGCTTCATATGGACGGACGCTTCCCATTATTATTAAAGGGCGTCCCACACCCACTTTTAGAAATAGGCTTCTACATACTTACATCCCACGTATTGGTTGTTAGATTTTACAAACTTCTTATGAATGGTATTAAAACTTCGGTAGTTAGAAATTATTTCAGTTATAAATTTCATAGTAGTTAGTCAGAGCATTTCGAAGTAGTTAGTTCACAATTGTAGCATTCTTTTTTGTTTTTTACTTTCGTTGATCTTCAGCGTACGAAACATGATTTATCTGCATCGAAAGACAAACATGGGTAGAAACTACAATATACACTATTAAAATTGCGTAAACAACGCCAAATTGTTCTTTTAACAACGTTTTGTTGTTGTCCTCATTCTCGTGGTGATTTTCTACTTCCAACTGTCTATGTTTCAAGTTTGATTTAGATTCAATACAATAAGAAGATTTATGCACAGTAGAGAAACTCCTACAAACGTACACAATTTCATGTTTTCAATCTTAATGTATTCCCTTAAATGATTTTCATTGAATATACATATTAGCGGAAAAAAAGTATTGCAATAAACGACTCAAATTACAAATAAATTTTTATAACTTATTTTATTTTTATTCGCTTTACCCATGATTTTTTATCAAATTTCTGCAGTATGTGTATATAGTATGTATGTAAATGTTTGATATACCTGCCTCTGCTGTTGCAAAAAGGATCAGTTCTTGTCGTTGTTGTATCTTGGCAAACGAGACAATGATATTTAATTGTGCGCCGCCGCCAACGCGAACTGTAAACCTCCTCGCTGAACTTGAACTGCAAATATCTTGAGAACATCAGCTGCCGTATACAGCATTTCTTAAGACTCTATTTTCGGTGCGTATGTGTGTGTGTTTTGTTAGAGGGGCTATACAATTACAGACAGCAGCAATTGCCGAAATTTTGCGACAGCAATACATGATATTCATGTTTAACCCTTTGATTGCCGATGTGGAAAACATAGGAGAATTTTTATATACTCAAGATATTATATATTCTAAGATTTGTACTAACAACAAATTTGTTTCGTAAAGCAAATCATGTTAAAAATTATTGATTACACTGGTTTACACCAAATAAAAAAATCATTTTTGGAGTAATTTGGGTGCGCTGAACACGGAAAACATACTGATTTTTTTCCATTTGGGTCCTTTTACTTAAACCAGCGTCCAGTGTGAATGACAAACCCGAGCTAAGTGAACTGACTGAGTTACAGCTGATGAAATATGTACATAATGATTT
Organism: Leucophenga montana; assembly: GCA_035044765.1. Classification (NCBI taxonomy): domain Eukaryota; kingdom Metazoa; phylum Arthropoda; class Insecta; order Diptera; family Drosophilidae; genus Leucophenga; species Leucophenga montana. The sequence continues at coordinate 423,084 of JAWNNQ010001269.1, read as the reverse complement.
TCGTACATTTTTATCGTTTGAGTCCCTTTTATCAACAACAAATAATTCCAGTATTCCAAGTTTGTAATACATTGAAAACCACAGATAAACCGTTATCTAGGTGAATGGCCCAAGTGGAAAAAGCAGTATGTTTTTAGTGTTCAGTGCACCGAAATTAGTCTAAATAAGCGTAAGAGAAAGTTAATATCGGTTTAAAATTGAAAGCTGTAAAGTAGTGTTATAAATCGAGCATAAACTACCATGACATTTGAATATTAAGAAATTTTACACAATATTATTATATCTAATGTGTTTGTAATATTCATATGGTCGGTAGATATTCTGGAACGTTTATATAATTATTGTACAACTCGATTACAACCAAAAATATTGATAACTATTGAATCCGATCATTCTTTTAAGCAGTTCTTATCTTGGCTTATTGAGTTTTTTCTGAGAACCATTTTTAAAATTTAGCACTAAAGCCATTGACGGATCCAGGAGGGGAACTTGGGAACGTCCCCCTTCCCAATAGTAGAAACAAATTTTGTTTATTCGTTTTCATAAAATAAAAATTTTTTTTTTTGTAGAATTGAGACACCAAGACATAGAATTCCACAACAAATCCCCTCCCCCCGCAAGGCGGATTCTGCATTCGCCACTACTAAAGCACACATTTAAATTGTGATATTCTTATCAACGTGTTTTAGGTTTTGATAATTTTCAGACTATTGTCAAATTTCTACGATCACAGATCTCAAAGAAATACAAAAAGTTCGTAAATAAATTGTATGAATTGTATGAATTTATGTTTTAGTGGTAGATAATGGGTTAAAGCCTTCGTTTAGCAAATTCATCAGTAGCCGCGTCGGCGTTGATGACGCCGTCCGTCTGTTGTCTGCTGTATCTGTAGCGGTTAAGCGTTTTGAATGCTATGACCAAGGCTACTGCTTAACTGCTGAGCTTGAATTCGGGGCAGACTGTCTGCAAACTGACTAACAGCGGTCGTGGGAATTTCATTTTTTGCTTTCATTCTGCGACGCGAAACTCCTTTCACAGTTGTTCACTGTACCATGTATCTGATCTGTGTATCTGAAAGTTTTAAATTCATGTGTAATTTTTAAATGCATTTTGTATAGAGCAATGCGTATCCTTATGCGACTTGCGACTTGAGCTTGCATTGACATTTTTCTGCATTGTCATAATCAAAGTTTTTCACTTTGTGACTAGTTGCATTGTAGATCTTATTCAGTTTACATGATTACACATTTCAAATCAATTTCAAATTATTTCAAAATGTCACAATGCAAATGAACAAGCAACTTTTGTGTACTGTAAGCCCCGCGGGAACAATTGTTCAATTAAATATCAAAGGACACGCACAGAGATAGATAGATAGATAAATAGATAGAAAGTAATGTTGCAACTTCATTAGATGATGACTTACAAAGTAATATCAATGAGAACGATGAAACTGATGATAACTTCTTCTCAAAGGTATGAGCTAAACTGAGCGACAAGTGAGGCAGTCAGACAAACAAACAAACAAACAAACAAACATACAGACAGACAGACAGACAGACAAGCGAACAAATAGACAGAGTGGCAAGTAAATCGAGCGAATGCAGATACTTTATTTATTAGAATATTTACACAGATACATTCAAATAGTCGGGGGAAGCTGAAACTAAAGTTGAAGTGCAGTGGAGTCATTTCACTGGCAGCTGCCAGTTCAACGCGCTGGAACGTTGAAACTGCCAAGAAAGGAAGTCGCTGCAAAGTTGGAAAATGTTTTAGAAAATAGCAGAGCAGAGCATGCATTTTTCATGTACAGATTGTTGACTTTTATTTTTTTGTTGTATCTTTTTCTCTTTGTGTCGATTTTTTTATTTGTGTGGAAAACTTCCACTTCGGAGTTGGTAATGAAATATCTAACGACCGGAAGTCAATGGCAAATAATTATGTTGTTGTAGTTGTTACTTTGTGCTGCTGGATACATTTTGCCAATTTACAATATACTCAGCCATTGCATAAGTGCACCAATTAAAAATGTGTGAAAAATCGCAAAATGTTAGGCATAAAAATAAAAATAATTGCGTGAGTGAAGTGCAACACTTAATTCTATTTATTTGAACACTTTATGAATTGAGAAATTTTGCGAGCGCGCACTTTAAATCAATTACAAACTGTTTAAATAATGTTAAAGTTATAAAATAATGTCTCAAATAAAAAAAAAAAATGATAAGAAACAATATTGCTAGCAAGACAATTCAAGCGAAAAATGTTTTTTATTAATAAAATTCAAGGCTAGTTGAAACAAGAAAGAACGCAACAGTTCGGTCTGTCCTGCAACGAGATACTCTATGTAAACCAAGTCTAAGCGTCTTTATATGAGCCATAGAATTGTATGCGACTTATATAGTGGTCCGGTCTGTGCCCATGTGCAACATTTTTCATCGATAGCAAATTTGATGTAACAAAAAATTTTACATACAAAAAAGTTTTACATACAAAAATTTGAAAGTGTGCCGAAAGATTTAAATTGGACTATCCTATATAGCGAGATTTGCACGTCCATTTCGCATGACCTGACTTTAAAAGAATCAAAATATTCAGTCTCTATCTTTTTTAGACTTTAAGAATGTGAAAAGAGGCACATCTAAGTATATAGATACATATATCGCTGTCTGTTTTATGGTGTCTTTTGGTTGTGCCATACATTTGAGCAAAACTAATATACTCATTTTCGCTATGTGTACAGCATATTAAAAAAAAGAAAAAGTAAACAACTCTATGAATGAATTTGTAAGCACATATTTCCAGGAAATCAATATTTTATGACAATGGCAAATAGATTTTTTTATTCAATTGCATTTAAAATTTAGTGCGCAGTTTTTGCATTCATTCATGGACAATTCATCAATTTATATTTATACCTACAATCACCTTGTGTTCTTGAATTATAATCAGTACAAACAAATTGTATAACCTGCCCCACCAATAAAACCATTCTCTGGGATCATTTAGAATTGTTTCCTAAAAAGACAACGCCAATATTAATAAGCGTTTCTAATTATTTGCTCATTATTTATAGATACGTTCATGATTACGCTTAATTGTGTTAGTCATAATGAATTTAGATACGAAGTGCATTTCGTTGACATCATTTTCGTTCGTTAAATGGCGCTAGGATCGTTTGCTGCAAGTGTTAAGACTTCATATAATTCATATGCATAATCCTAATAAGATCATTTATCCGAGACGATCATTTACTTCTACCTTTCGTTTCTTATCCTATTAATTTCTTAGATATTTAAGAAGTATAAATCAATTTAAACAAGTTTGTTTTAAAATTATTCTCGTCCTTGCTTCGTCATTTTCTTGGTTTTTGCACAAAACAATTTTCCCATTCGTAAGATGTCCATCTGACTGTCAGACTATTATTTATATTTTGCTTATAAGTTTTAAACAGGACCAAGCATATTTGGAGGGGCCTTCGAACTTCAAGTATTAGTTTTTATAATATTTCTTAAAACTAAACATCGTCTTAAATTCATAGATACAGACACCCAACTCATCCTCGCTGGTTTTCATTCGTATCTCTATAAATGTAAGACTTAATACATCATTGAGCGGGAGTGGTGTTCATGCCCTAAATATTCTTCTGGATTATATTTTGGATCATTTCGGTTGTAGAGCCACCTAAGTAAGTAAGGATTATATTTTGTTTAAGGCACCCGTTATTAATGACTGAAATACTCGGCGGATGAGCTCTCTTACTCCATTTGTATTATTTTTAATGTTAGTTCAAGATCATTGTTGTACGGGATCATCCATTTTATGGTATTCTAATCATTTCAGGCGCTATAACGGCTATAATTTGACAAATGTTAGATTTGAAGTACTCCAAAATTTGAATATTATTCACATAAATAAGGCCTTTCGCGTAGCTTCCACAATAAAAGTCTAATGGCGTCACACCGCGTAATCCCGGCGGCCATTTGACATTGCCAAAAACTTGAAATGAATCGTCCTTATCAGTGCTTATGAGTTGTATGCAGTACCAGTTGAGAACATACCTCTACACTATTTATTACGCCACCGTTTCTATAGGTAGTCACAGATAGATGCTGTTAAATGTCTTTTTTAAGACAATTTGTGTTTACTTAGGTTGACTTCAATAACATTTGACAGATGACGTTATTAGAATTATGCGTAACCATTTACTTGTATTTGCACCTAATTATGTATACAAAAAGGGATCGCTGAAGCACATTTTAACTTTGTAACTAGTAAAGGCGATGTTAGAAAGTATGCTAAATAAATATGACATTTTTAGAACCGTCAATTCGCAAACTTTTTTGACTGCTTCCTTTACCTGCTCAATGAGGCATGTCAGTCTAGACATGCGCTGATAGCTTAGGCCATCGATATTTGTACTCATAAAAAAAATTTTGGAATCGATGTTATGAGTAAGTATGAGTACTTTTATATACCCTGCATAGTTTATTATACCATTCACACATAGTTTGGAATGGTATTGTCAGTTTGTCTGAAAGTTTGTAACGCATTAAAGGAGGCATCGTAGACCCCATAAAGTATATACAAGTATATTCTTGATCAGCTCGACGAGACGAGTCGATCTAGCCATGTCCGTCTGTCTTTCTGTCTGTTCGTCTGTATGTTGTTGCGCATTTTTTGGGGACCAATTTTAATGCAATCCAGTTGAAATTTTGCACCTACACTTCTTTTTATTGCAGTTTAATAGAGTATCAATATTGACCCGCCAAGCTCACTTTTTGGGGTAGCCCCCATACAAACCCATCGCCCACTTTTGACTTTTTGTACGAAAAACTTTTTTATTGTAGTCAATATCAATTTAATCATTGATATGGTAACTTTTAGTGGACGGATGCTTGACATATACATTAATGGGTATAATGAGGTAGCCCCGATAGAAACCTACTACCTACTTTTGAGTTTTTGTATGAAAACTTCTTTATTAAAGTCAATATTAGGTTGAAATGCAATGTGGTGCCTTTTTATGGTCAGCCGCTTAACATACATAGACTAATGGGCGTGTACCGCCCACTTTTTGGGTTAACCCCCGTACAAAACCACCGCGAAATTTTGTGTTTTTTATGAAAAAATTCTTCATTTAAATCAATATTATCTTGAAATTTAATTTGGTGGACTTGAGTGGACAACCGCCCACTTTTTGAAGTAGTCCCATATAAACCCACAGCTCACTTTTTTGCATTTGAAACGTCAATATCAACTTGAAATTCGATATGGCGGAATCTTACACTTTGCGTCATACATATCTGCTAGTGGGCGTGTACCGCTCACTTTTTGGGGTAGCCCCTATTTAAAACGCCAATTTTTATGTTTTACAATACTGGTTAAAATTTCGTGTGAATGGTATTAAAGCTTCGGTTCAATAGAAGTTAACGTTTCTTCTTGTTTTTGAGATAATTTTGTAGAATACCAAGTAGAAAATGTATTTAATTGGAAAAATATTGAAGTACATATATCTACTTACGAATACTGAATCTAATATTAATCCATTGAAAGAGTTACAACTGGGGAGGAAGTGGTGATTCAGTTTATTATGTCACATTTTCAATTTTTTATTTTAAGAATACCTCTTAGAATTATTAGGTTCCAATCTCCATGGATCAAACTAGAGCATAGATATTTTCAATATTCATTGAGGCTGATTATCGATCCAAAAAGTACTCACTTATTGGAAGAAAGTATTAATCTCGAGTACAAATTCAAAAATTCTCATTTTAATAAGATTTTTTTCTGTGGCTTATCGCTTTTGAAATTCCATTGCAAAACGTTTTTTTTTCTTTTTTTTGTTTTATCGCAAAATACTTATTACAACAAATGTATCCATTCAGCTCGACGTTACATTGAACTTGAAAAGCTTTTATGTATATGCCGCATCCATTTGTAAATCATTATTCATTGCAATATTTGCCTACGTGACTACAAAATAGTTTACCAATTGCAAGTTGATGTCATATTTATGGTCTGATTTAAATAATAATGGAAACATATTTTCTATTAAAAAGAATTTGAAACTTATTTGATGTATTCAACCCTTCTATTCGAAATATTGCGCTCAAATATGCTTTATTTTATTGCCAAATTATGATTCCCGGAATTTTCCTTTTCCTTGAAAATCCGGAATGCATTCTCGGCAAACATTTTGTAAACACGCTTTACTGTGAGCGGCTAACACCCATCACCAAGAAGTTGTAAGCGAGAATGTAAAATTTGTGATTTAAAACGTTCTCTTGTAGGAATTTTTTCTTTTGATCGCTTACACCTATTTGGCGGTTATGGCTCGATATACTAGTAACAAAAAGAAGTGGGTTTTAGCCCGATATCTTAAGTATATAAGAATAAGTGTATGTAGAGATGCTCATGAAATCAAACTATATTTACAATAAATTTAAGACGTTGAGTAAAGAGCCACAGCAGATTAAATTAAACTAAATTAACACTTGGTATATACTAAGTAGTAGCTTTAATAAACAGTCCTTACTACGCCCTCTACATCTTTATTATACTAGTAGCTTGTACCCTGCTTGTCGTCTTATTTTTTTTTCTTTCTTTCTTTCTTTTTTTTACAACACATCTCAGAGCCACAAATCTCAAGCGAACAATAACAGCTTAAATGGACTGATAATGTATTTTAAACACGCAACGACACTTTGTAATATGTATCTTTAATTTTTACGTCTACAGCACTGCTATAAAGCATGATTAAATGAGCATGTAGTATCTTGTATCTACAGCTACTTAAACAATTTTTACACTCGCGCATAATAATAACAATAATACAATAATAAAAAAGTTAAGTTTGAAAAAAACTAAAAATGAAAAATATGCATGTACAGCAATTTGTACAAGAAGCGTAGCTAAACTTGTTGCATGTTAAGAGATATTGTATCTGTCAGATATTGTACGATGTAGTCGCTTAAAGCCATACAGAGTGCGAGTGCGAAGGGTTTTCTCACATATTGTTGTCGCCAATTATGCGGTTTTGTGATAATGACCAAATGATCTCACTCACAGAGACGCCTTGGCTTTAGTTCAAATGTAGCTGCAGTTTATATATTGTGTACAGCCCGACAATCTGGCAATCATTTGTGTGGCTCCGCACGTAATTTCAATTCATTCATTGATTGTTTTTGCTGTTTTTGCTGTTGTTGTTGGTGTTGTTGTTGGTGTTGTTGCTGTTGCTGTCGTTTGCCGTTTTGAAGATAGTTCGTTCATTCATAAATTTACCTGTAGATACAAGTAGTGCTATTTCGTTCACGCACAAACATGATACTTAAGTAGTTATAATATCTTTATCTTATGATGCTGTATCTTTTCTTTTGATATCTTCTATAACATTCTTCGCTGACGCTCGCTCTCTCTCTCCTTTCTCTATTGGCTTTGATTATAGTTCGATTTCTGCTTGTTGTTATTGCTGTTGCTGTTGCTGTCGTTGTTGTTATTGTTTTGTTGTATCTGTCTTGTTTCGTTCGGAACGGAAGCAGCGGAAGCCTCTCCGTTCTTCTCTTGTCGTTGTCGAGTAACAAGTATTTCGTTGATTTTCTTGCTGCTATTTTGCTTTCCTTCGGCTTCCCATTCATTCATTCTTTCATTCATTCCTTCATTCATTCATTCATTCATTCATTCATGCATTGCATTGTTTGTGTAACTTGAAGGCGAACGCGTGTGGAGCAACATGAGAAATTCATTCATAAATTTCGTGTTTATTACTACGAACCAAGACAACGACGACGACGGCGACGTTGCCGCAGTTAGCGGCGTCGACTGCTGCAGCGACTTCGCTATGCGCAACTTTCCCTTTGCTCCTTCGTATGTTTTTCGTTTACCCGTTTGTCCGTCGATCGTCTGCAACTTGTAGATACAATTTATAGCATGTTGCAGTTTTTTTTGTATCTTTTTTTGTACTAATACAAACTTTTTTTTGTCAGCGCGTAACTTGAGCATACATATGTTCTTTGTTTTTATGACACAATTTTTTTGTTTTGTTTTTTTTTTATACCCTACACTCATGTTTCAATGTGTAGTTTATGCATTTTGTTTGTTTCGTTTTACCATAATTACTTACAATTTAATGTTGGGCGCATTATAAGCATTGCATGAAATTCAAGAACATACAATATCAGCCTATGTGCCGAAAGCCAACAGGTTCTGCAAATTCTAATGAAGAATATAATTCTGTTATTTGTAAGATTTTGATTTTTCTCAAATTTTAAATGAATCGATTCAAACATGTACTTCTTCTTGTCCATCAGTTTCTATTGTGTTGTATATAAAATAAATTTTATGATTTCGCTTTAAAATCGGTATGCATTGAGGTGATTATTAAAAGTTCTTACTCTTTATCCATTATAGTATGCCTTGACTTTCTTTGTGATACACATAGTTTACATAAATTGTTGCGAAGAGCGTTTAAGTTTGCGGAATATTTTGATTTTAGAAATACAGCGTATTATGTCTAGATATTGATTTGTATAACCAGAGTATCCAACGCTAGATAAAATTCTTGATTATTGATGCGCAACAGTTTTCTGTCTGTTGGTGCTAAAACTTCTAAAGTCAAAACAAGAAAAAATGTTATCTTCAGTGAAATCGAAGCCAATACTTTTTACACGCCTTCATTCCAGTTTTAAGTTCGTTAGATCATAGCTATGTTAAGTTTCCGTAAATTAGAGACCACAATATCGTGTTTGAACTTAACATAAAGTTTAATGAAAAAGCTTGACATATAAAATCAGAAAAGCGGCAGAAAAGCGGGTTTGTAATGGTATTACCCTTGAAAGTTGTCGTGGCATGGCAGCAGCGATATACCTATGTTCAGCATAAAAACTTAAGAAGTCTTCAATCTCAAATTCTGATCGATATCGCAAAAAGTGAGCGACTTGTTTTGATTCATACTGACAGCGGACAGACATGGACGAACAGGCGGATAGACAGACAAGGCTAGTTCGATTCATCTCGCCGATCAAGAAAATATATATTCTTTATGAGGTTTCCGATGCTTTCTTCAAAGCGTTACAAACATCGTGACGTAATTATAATACTATTCACTCGTATTATCAGCTAAACTCCAACCTTCATATGATATTGTATTTTCTGTAGATTGACATAACTTTCATTGTTTGAGTTATGATCAAATAAATCCAAATTTAAAGCGATACAAACCGCATTTGAGTGTTCTGATTTTATACACATACAAAGCGTCCTCATCTTAACCATAAAAAATATTTACGAAAATATGACATTTGTGGCAGAAATTTTGTAATTCTGATCCAGTGTGCATTGGAAAAAAATAATCTGCATCGTTTTGAACTAGTTTAGAGTTCGAAATTGCTTCGGATTTAATGATTTCGACATTCTCTTGCCTCAAATTATTTTTTGTTATGTACGTGTGCATATTTAAATGAATTAATCTAAGCAAAAAATCATAATTTAAACAAGAAAAAATGTCCGGTTGAACCGAATCTTCAATATTCAATACGAAATTTTAAATCGTATTGTAAAACAAAAACGTGACGTATGGGTTTTGTATAGGAGATATCACAAAGAGTGGGCGGTACGCACACATTAGCATATGTGTGTGAAGTGAAAATTCAGAAGAAGAAGCCACCATATAGAATTTCAAGCTGATATTGACTTAACTGAAGATGTTTTCCATACAAAAGAGGCAGTATGTTTGTATTGGGCTACCTCAAAAATTGGGCAGCCGTTCATAAAATTCCACCACATTGAATTTCAAGCTGATATTGACTTAATTAAAAACAATTTTTAAACAAACGCACAAAATTTGGACATGGGTTTGTATGGTGGCTACCCCAAAAAGTGGGCGAGACCCCCCATTTGTGTATGTATATGAAGCGGCATTTCATGAAAGGCCAAAACTTCGAACTTCAAGCTAATATTGATTTAAATAAAGACGTTATTCATACAAAAACACAAGAGCGGGCGGTGGGTTTGTATGGGGGCTATCTCAAAAAATGGGGGAGGTTTACACCCAATGATGTATATGCGCAGCGTCCTTCCAATTAGAAGCTACCCTAAAAACTGGGTGTGGTGGGTCAATATTGATACTCTATTTGACTGCCTTAAAAAGAAGTCTAGGTTCCAATTTACAACTGGATACTATAAAAATTGGTCCCCAAAAATGGGCAAACAACATGCTGACGGACAGACGGAAATGGCTAGCTCGGCTCGTCTCGTCAAGTTGATCAAGAATATATATATATATATTTTGTGGGGTCTACCATGCCTCCCCTAATGCGTTACAAACTTGCAGGCAAACTGATAATATCATTTCACACTAGTATGTCGGAATGTTATAAAAATGTATTTCTCGGCAATTGGTTTAAATTTTGCTTGTCGCACCTGCTGCACCCTGTACTTCAAATTGGCTGAAAAAAAAGACACAAGTGAATTTTGGTACTTTTCCTCTCTATCTCTCTCTCTCTCTCTTATATATGTATTTGGTCTTCTTGCTCTCTATTTCTCTCTCTCCCTCTCTTTCAATATCTTAAATATATTGCATGCTTTGGCAATGTTCTGCATATAACTTTTTTATGTCATTTTGCTTGTTTTTCATTCGTTTGTTTTTCTCGTGTTGCTCTTTATTTTATTTTTGGCTGTTTTGCTTTTGTATGTTTGCTTTTGCGCGGTGTGTTTTTTTGTTTTTGCTAAACAAACAACAAGCACTTTCTTGTGTTTGTTGTTGTTGCTGTGTGTCGGCTTGTATATATCTATATGTCTATTGTTGTTGTTAATGATGATGGCCGTTTCCGTTCCAACAATTGCACACAAAAATGCCAATTGTTCCGCTGTCGCTCTTTCTTTTGCTCTGTGCGCTCACAGATTTTTATACTCCCGCATGGCTGAGATTTGTGTTTATGAATGAATTTCAATTTCATTTTGTTCACCGCACACTTTACTCATGTCAATGCATGTAAGAGAGCGTTCATGCACACGCATGCAAGCACACTGTTATGCATGTTTCGTTTTCATTTTGTTACGCGCGATCTCTCTCTCGCTCTTTTTTGTTTGTGTTGGTGAATTTTTGTATCTCTGTTTAGGATATCGACATCGAGACGATCGTTTCGTTTCAGTATCCAATAGATACAGAACGAACTAAACTAAGGAGCGAGCGTACGCCGTGCTTGTGCTGTGAATTTTTCAGATACAAATTGTTATTAACAAAAAAAAAAAAAAGATTTATACTTTACTTTTTTATTGGTGTGTTTTATTTTAATGCAATAAATAGCAAAAGAAAAAGACAACAAATTGCTAGTGTATAGTAAAGACAAAGATAGATACATTTACATAAAATGAAACTTGTTTTATAAAATTGCGTTCGATGTATGTTGAATTATTGTTAATTATTATTATTATTATTATTATTATTGGATTGTGCTCTCTCGTGTTTTGTGCTGTATAATTTACAGTTTTAATTAATTCAAATTAAAATACACTTGTCGCAATTACTGTGTCTCTTTAATAATACACATGCATGAGAATGGTGAACATGTTGCTGTTGTTGTTGTTGTTGTTGTTGTTGTTGTTGTTGTTATTGTAGTCTCATTACGCGGTGCCGTGCTTTGCTTAAAGAATTTTATTTATAGCTACAAAATGCAGTAAAAATGTATCTAAAGCTATAAAATTTGTATCTGTACGAGTCAAGTTTTTATTGAAAGTGTTAAGATTAGAGAAATGAGCATGCGCTGCTACCTGACCTTGAATAAATTGCGTATCTGTGCATTACTATGCGTATCTGCAGCTAAATTGTTTACGCACAATACCATAATCCCCTTGATCTCATTTAATTCTAATGCAGACGAAAGCAGCTTAAATGTTTTTTTTTTTTGTTTTTTTTTTTTGTTTTGTATGGCATAGCAAAGTAGCTGTGTGTAAAATGTAAACCATAATGTTGAAATATATATCTGCTACAGAGTATCTGCTGCAGCTACGCGTGCGCTCAATTGATGCTGACGCAGCCCCCTCTATTAGCAGCAGCAGTAGCAGCGGCAAAAGAAAGCAATCAAATTGAGCGAGAAAGGGTCGCGACTTTCGCTGACATTATGGGTCAAATGTGTTTTCGTTGTACTGATTGAGGTTGTATGTTGTATATTGCATTCAATTGAATTGCTGCTGTCGATAAACAAGCGTGAACGGATAAATGAATGGATGAGTGAATGGGTGCAGCATTCTTTAAGATACTATTGTATCTACATATATGATGTGTTTAATTGCGTGCTAAGTATCAAATTGATATTGTATGCAAACAAATGGTTTGACTTTTGCACCCAATAATAACAGCAACAATAAGCACACTTCTATGGCAATAAAACAAATTCAATTTGATTTTTAGTTTGAATTATATGTTAACAGTGACAATTTGAGTTTAATTGATTTAATACATTTTAAAGATATGTTTATATTCATGGTGCTAACTCTTTAAGTACAATGTTGCGTGATTAGTGTGCTTTTTGTGCGTTTAGTTATAAAATTTAAATACGCATCTTATAAACTGCTATAATATGACAAATGAGTGGATCGATTGGAACGATAGCCGTCTGCGTGCGCCACTGCGTGCTGGCTATAGTAATCATCAGAGTTTTCTTCACAATAACTATCAGTGCTTTTCGAGTAAATTTCATTTAAAGGCGCATAAATTGCAACAATTGCATACAACGAGCACAAAACTGAAAGGTAAAGTTGAATGCAATGTTAGCATTTCAGAAATTATGACAGAATATTTTCTATATATTTTTTTCTAACATGATTCTAACTTTTTTCTTTTTTTTTTTTTGTTTTTGGTTATCTTCTTGCAGATGTTCCCACACAGATACCGCCATTGACGCCGGGCACCAATCGTAAGGTTGCGGAGGTGCTAAAGGCTTCATTTGCCTCATGGGAGAAAGAGGTGCAGAACTGCAATATTACCAAAGGTAAGTTTTATAAGGGATTTACACATTTATAGTTTACGGGGCCTTATGTTCGATATAGAAATTTTAAATAAAAACAAGCGAACACATTAAAAATTTTCCATTAAGCGTGTCTGAACCCTGAGATTTAATAAAAAGAGTTAATACGGATTAAAGTACATTCAATAAAATTATGTTTTGAAAATTATATAATTGAAATGGCCTCGTTCACAGAACACGATACGAGGGGTCCACATTCGTATGACTTTTTTTGCCATAAGTCGGGTTGGATCTCAACATTTTAGAAAGTCTTCGTACCAACTTTTAAAACAACATTTCAAAGCACATGGCTAGATTGACTCGTCTTCTGTGCTGTTCACGAATGTAAATGGTGTTCAATTTAGGCGCCTGGAACTTTGTTTTGTAATAAAACCAGCCAACATTTTTTTTTTTGCGTTAGAAAGGACATAGAACAGGACTATTTATGAAAAAAAAACTCCCGGATATGACTTGATTTTTTGGGCAATATTTCCGTTGAAATTTTCGAGAATGGCGAACGAAATTGCACAAATGTCCTGAATAATCGATGTAATGTTCCGTTTCAAGGCTGTAAACGTTTTTGAATCAGATCTGATTCAGTCTTTATCATGCGCGTAGCACCACAGAAAATAATCCAGCGATATTAAATGTAGATGCCCAATTAATTTCGATTTTTGGTGTACAGATCTTAGCGTATTTTACCATCAAGTTGGAATTTAAAATACAAAGTTCGATGATTTCGATGCGTTGTTCTTTTGTGTAGCTTTGGGTATATTTTGTTTATGTAAATCTATGTAAAAGCCTAAAACTGTTGTTCAAGAAACCATATCCAAACAAACTGCTAACCCTTATATACAAAGTTTTAGACAATGGTTTAAACATAATTAAGTACCAATCTCTTCCTCTTGTGGAGCTATCAGAAAACAAGGATTAAAAAAAAAATTCTGGTACACTTAAACATGCAAAATGTGCTAAAATGAAGACTTGTTTACAATGTTAGCCTCATCGGACCCTTAAATAGCTTTGTTAGATCCAACATGTTAGAGCAGTGTCGAGTGTGCTCGACTTCGAGGTATCGTTTAACTTATTCTTTAGTGCTCCAACCTGGATATATGCGATATATTTTATTAGAATTAATAAAAAATTAGAATTGATTAAAAATAAAAACAAAAACTTTTCAAACGAAAACTTCAAAATGCAGGACAGGTTTACATGGGGGTTCCTCTTACAGTGGTCCGATCTGCGCCTATTTGATCCTTAGTGCGAAACATTTATTAATTGAACATTAAAACAACAAAATAAAACCAAAGTATTTTGCTTTGGGAGCTATACCTTCTAGTGGATAACTTAAGGTAATTCTTGAACAGACTGATAGACAGACGGACATGGCTAGATCAACTCAATCAGTAGCCTAGCTTTTGGGAATTTAGTCGCTATGGAGCGTTTTTCGGGAGCGGACCGTGCGTTGTGCGTACGTGAGTTTTACAAAAACGGTAATTCAGCGACTGTAGCGCGTAGAAAATTCTGCAGTCTTCGACATGTTCCTCATTTAAATGATGCGCCAAGCCCTCGACTCATTGGAAAATGGGTCGAGAAGTTTGAAGAGACCCGTACAACGCTGGAAAAATCCAAATCCGGGCGTCCAAGGTCTTCCACAACGTTCGAAAACGTAGACAGTGTTACTCAGTCTGTTCGTAACAAACCGGACCTTTCGATTCGGAAGCGTGCTATTGCTTTAAACGTGCATAGATCATCATTGTTCCGCATTTTACACAAAGATTTAAAGCTGCACCCCTACAAAATTCAGTTGGTGCAAGAATTAAAGCCTCTGGGTGAAATTTTTCCTGGCAAATTGATCTCCAGGAGAGGTGACATAAATTGGCCTCCACGAAGTCCCGATTTAACCCCTATGGACTTTTTCCTGTGGGGTAACGTCAAATCTAAAGTTTACGGCAACAAACCGACTTCCCTGGCACAATTAAAAGGAAATATCCGTCACGAAATGGCAGCCATCACGGCAGAATACCTGCCGAGCCGTCATAGAACGTGGACACAACATTTGGACAATATCATTTTTAAGAAATAAATTCCCAAAGTATGTATTTTAATATGTAATAAACATTTTTTTCAATGAACTACTTACTTTTTCTTTTATCGATTTTTTAAATGTGAACTTTCTTTTGAGACACCCTGTATAAAAGGTGAATCCAATCAAGTTTCTTATTAAGATTTATTAAGAGTAACTGATAGATATTGTATAAATTGTACACTTATATCATTAAATATTTGAGACCTCGATAGCTCACCTGGCCAACATTGCGGACGTGGGTTCATCAACCGCTCGATCGAAAATTTCTTTTGTTTTTAATTACTACTTTTATTTCTAATTATTTCATATAGGCAACAAAATTGTTCACAGCTTCTTAATATACGAATCATTTTTTTGAATAATTCTTAAATCCAAGCATCCTTTCAAAAATTTAAAAAGTGAAGTCTTGTAATTCCTTTGTTGGCGAGCAAAACGACTAAATGTGAAGAGTACTAAAGCTTCGGTTCGACAAAGTTAACGATTTACCTAGTTTTTTTTATGACGATTTGGAAAAAGAAACTTGTATGTGACACTTGAATATTATAATCCTTTGAGCTTCTAACAAATTGTCATCCGTTTATGGCTGTTTTTCTTTTAATCATAAGCACGACTGTGGGCATATTTCAGAATAATTAATATTCCGTAGCTAAATTTTTTACAAAATTTTTTAATCATACATCCAAATACTTCAAACTTCCAAGGTGTGTTGTTCTACTAGTCGTTTTGAAAGCCAATCGAAACTTAATGCTCAATGTTTTTCGAACTGATGGAAATAGAAAATTGTTATTATTGCTGGAGTCAATTTTTTTCAAGCCCGAATTCACTGATTTACCTTTCTCCTTATTGTAAAGGATGACGCTTTGTGTCTATGTAAGTAAAATAAAAATACTTGAAGAGTTAAAAGCGAAATGAACGAAACCTATCTGCAACGTAAACTATATGTGTTCAATTTTTAGCCGTCTAATATTATAATTCCATGCGACTCCATCGTCGCAACGCGATTAACAAGCATATTAACCATGTTAATTTAACAAATTTGCTACGCCAATGAAATTCTAATTTATCAATTCGAACAACAACTCTCCAAACAACAAACCAAATTGAGAAGAGCGAACCATAAATGAATATTAATAGATTCCCACAATAATAATAATAATAATAATAATCGTTAAATACAAAAATGAAAATTTCCATGCACTCCCACACTCGTCAAACAAAAAATTAGTAGAAAACAAAAACAAAAAAATGAATAAATAAACGCCGGAGTATTTATAATTCCAAAAACATATAACATAATTAAATTACCATTGACAACTTCTCGTTTCTTTTAGATCCCCGCGAATGGACAGAGGAGCATGTAATTTACTGGCTAAACTGGGCAAAAAACGAATTCTCACTGGTCTCAATGAACCTGGAGCCGTTCTTTAAAATGAAAGGACGTGAAATGGTTGAACTAGGCAAAGACAAATTTCTGGCAATAACGCCGGCATTCACAGGCGATATACTGTGGGAACACTTGGATATATTACAGAAGGGTAAGTACAAAAAGGCAAATGTTATACGCGATTGAAATATTAATTAGCAAGTGGCGCCAGTGAAAGAATCAAACTGATTCTTAGAAATTGCAGCTCAGGTCGAAGTTGAAAAGCGCAGCGCATATAAAATTGCTCATTAAATGAAGTCGTTGTCAACTACTGTATACGCTATTAAAGTAGAAGTTTGTCTGTTTTAAATATTCTATCTATGCATATGCATTTTTTTTTTTGTTCGTCTATTTTAGTATTTGTATCTTTTTTTTTTTGTACGTTAACCTAATTTGCGCACATGAATGACGCAGCTCAAAGCTTAAAAGCAGCAACTGCAACAGTGGCAGCAATATTGGTTGAATATAGAACGGAAAATCTGCTCAAAGAGCGGATGTCTTCGAGGTAACAAAATCAGTGCGGGTCCATTTGGCGTTTAGTAGTCAGTCCACCACCGATGTTGGCTGGCTGGCTGGCTGGCTGGCTGACGTTTCGCATAGAAAAATCATAATTCATGTGCTTCTGTACTGTTCGTTGGTTGCCACTGTCGCAGTGTGTGTAGTTGGGTTAGCTGCTTCAAAATGTATTCACATCCACACTACAAACAGTGTACAGTGGCTTAGGACGGCCATCCGGCCTGCCAATCGACCCCCAATCGCAGCCCATTCGACTGTTCGAGTCGAGTCGAGTCGAGTCGCGTGTTGCTCGTTGCCGTCAGCACCTTTAGCCTTTTTTTAAATTTATTATTTTATATTTTGCTCGGTTCGGTCAAAAAGGAAGTCGACAATATACGCAAATCAGTTGAAATTCTATTTACAGCATAGCTGCATTTTCTTTTTCCGTATAACAAGATTGTTTTCTCTTTTTTTAATATTTTGTAATTTATTAAATTTATTTTAATATTAGATTTAGTTTGGGTTGACTTTCAGTATGCGAGTTGCTTTCACATTCGAAGTATAATATAATTTTTACTTTTATTACAAAGGATGTGTAAAATATTGCAGGCGATTTGATTAGCTTGGCAAATTACTGCGTTTATGTCTAAAATCTTTTTTCTTATAATAATGAAACTAAATAAATATATTGATGTTTATTAGGCATTGACGTAGCAAAGGGTTGCCGTGGGCGTTTTGCTTCCTTCCCCCGGTTTACAGAGCATTCAAATTTGCGTTATTGATATGAAACATCTTTAATTTCGCTCCCGGTATGGTGCATATTCAGCGTCTGATCACAAGCGCATGGTTGTATATAACTCATAGGTACAATAGTTTATCTTATTATCTTATTTTCTTTTAAACATCGTTCTTGCAGGTATATCATTTGATTTGACGATTTCTTCATTTACTCCTCAAGACTCCTATAAACAGATAAGAAATTACATTCGAAAAATTAGTTTTATGTATGACATCTAGAGATTTTGAGCCGCAGGCGGTTTATGTAACACCTCTGTATTTGTTGATATGTTTACTGTTAAAATCACCTGTCCCGGCCCTTACTTTCGGAGAGATTTTGCAAAGCCAATTCGATAAAATGATACATATTTCACGTATGGGAAGATTGCGTGGTTTGAATTCACTTGCCATTGATCAAGTACAATTCATAGTATTACTCTCTTACCTGACAAAATTTACCATTCTATCATTCTATCTAATTCAAAATGAAAACCAGAATAGGCCTGTATGAATATATGTTTCACATGAAAGCCTCGTCTGTGTTCACCACTCACATCTTTTTTTTTATTTTGCTGCTGAATTTGTAATTGTTAGACGTTTGTAGGTTTGCTCCTCACATTGACCTTCTCGGGTTCCAGAACTATTTGTTTCTTTTCATTGAAATTGTTCCTATTGTTTGCTCTTTACTTTGGCCTTAGGGGCCTCAGAGCTATTTTCTTCTTTCCTAGCTTTTTGTTTTAATTTCGACCCCTTCCCCAAAAGGTCTTGTTACACCACTGAGAGTAGGTATGCAAATCTTTAAAAATTTAATGTCGATGTTATAAAATTGATCTGAATGAATTTTATTATTCACAGTTTTCAGCTGAATTTAAAATATAGTCTGTTTACATTCTTACAAGTACGTGACGAGTTGAGGCATACAGACTGGGATGTCCATACCGCTTTCTCTCATCTTTTTAAATTGAAATTGTTTTCAATAATTATCGGTCTTATTGACAATTTTGTCGAATAATTTCAACTTTTTCGTCAATATTACACACTGAAGTATAATAAGTTGGTATTTTTGTCAGGAATTATGCCACTGATTGCTTAGGTTTTGTCCGAAATTTTGACAGTCGTAGTCAATATAGCTGAAATTTGTAGGCATAAGACCCTTAGGCGTTAAGACTTATTTAAATGTTTTTGTATGTGAAAGATCATTTCTGGAATTTCACACAGAAACGTTTTCAGGGTATTAGGAAATCAGAAAGTGTTCTAACTAATTCCCTTTGTTACCGATGGAAAAGTAAGCGTTGCAACATTTAAACTGTTGCTCGTTGGTAACAGAGTTGATATATCTCGTAAGCAAAAAGTGGTTTGCTTTGAAGCTGATAAGAAAATAATACATACTACATATATGGAGCTGACGATACTCAAGAAGGGGCTTCTTAATCAACTCTAAATTGATTCTGAAATGCTTTGGTTTAAATACTTAAACATTTAAACTACCATGAAATTTTCTTTATTTTCTATTCCGAACTATAGATATAAAAAAAAAACTGGCATGTTTTTATATTCTGTAAAATGATATATTGAGTTTGTAAAAATGTTTTTTTTTTTCAGTCAAATAGAGGGCGTATAAAGTACATACATATATTCTTGATCAGCATCAAAAGTCGACATATAGCCAAATAGTGCATTCGAAAATATGAAACTTCTCAGTTTAAAATTTTACAAACATTCTTCTGCCTTTTTGTGCCTATTATATGTTATTCTAGGTGCGATCTAAAATTAGCCGAACTTTCAAATCATAGAATACGTAGCGCCATCTAGTAAATGTTTTCAGTGTTTAAAAGGTACATTTTTCTCCTTTCGAAAGCAGCTAAGTTCATGCTAATCGTTTGACAAGGTGTGAAATGACACGATTTAATAACAGCAGTTTTTGTAGTTATGTCGTAAAAACAAAAGAGCAAATATTAAATTTTGTTTTAAACTTGGTAAATAATTGGCTGCGACTTACGCATTGTGAAAAATGTTTATGATGATGATTGTATGAGTCGTACTCAAGTTTACACGTGGTTGACACGATTTAAAAACGGTCGTGATGATTTGAATGATGGTCCAAGACCTGGAAGACCCAAAGAACATAATTGTGCTGAGTTAGTGGAAAAAGTTTGTGAAATAATCGCTATTGATGCAAATTTCACTATGAGAATGCTGGCAGAAGAATTAAATTCATCTTACTGTACAATGTACAAAATATTAACTGAAGATTTGGGTAAAAGAAAGGTGTGTACACGTTTTGTTCCATCAAAAAACCGCTCGTGTAGTCAATGAATTTTTTATAATAAAACAGATTTGTCTCATCGATCACCCTCCGTATACGCCAGATCTATCACTGTGCCATTATTTTCTCTTCCCCGAAAAGAAAACTGCAATAAAAGGATACGATGATATTCCAGCCATACCAGCAGCCGTGACACAGATGCTAAAGAACATCCCAAAAACTGAGTTTAAAAAGTCTATGGATAAAATTGTTGAGCTTTCCAAACGTTGTATTGAGTTAAATGGATCGTATTTTGAACAAATATCAGTTTGAAAACATAAAATCTTGCTTGTTTTATTTTATAACTAAAAAGTTCGGTTATTTTTAGATCACACCGTGTTGTTGTGAACAATTTTGAACCAAATTCAACAACAACAGATGTTTAGTTTTTTTTGTTTTTTTTGACGTGATAACGTCTATGAAATCGGTTGGTTTAGCGCAGAAGCATGACTCATTTCTGTCGTTCCGTTTACAGTTACGACACGACACGACACTAAACGAACGAAAAGCCAAAGGCGGAACCTGTAATCGTACACATATGAATACACGTGACGATTGTGTCGTTCCGCCTGAACAAGCAAACGATAGACAGACCAGCGTGCATTGGCTTGTTGAAAGCTATAGCTATGTGTGTGTGTGCGTTTGCGAATTAGTGTTATCTAGCGCGGTGGGGTGTGGTATGAACATGGGAGAATGTATGAATAATAACATTGTAAGTGTATAATAAAGTTTGTTTCAAACAAAATACATGTACAAAGTAAACAAAGCACGCACACCATAGATCAAGGAAGACGAAATTAACAGTTACTTTTGCATTTGAGTACCAAACACAACAACAAAAGGCTTTTAAAGTTGCTGGTGGTAAGTCGAAGAGAGAGAGAGAGAGAGAGAGAGAGAGAGAGAGAGAGAGAGAGAGAGAGAGAGAAATAGCGTATATTTCACTCTTTGTTGTTGGTAACGAAACTCTTTTATATGACAAGTTGTTTGTGTACTGATTGAATTATTGGAATTACATTAGAATTCAATTCACAAAAGTATGCAATTTTTCATCAATATTTTCTTATGACGTTATCACGTAAAATTATCGTCCGCAAACCGACTTTACAGACAACCATTTTTTTTTTTTGCAAATAAGTTTGTAGCACGAATGAATTCAGCACACTTAAAAAATCTTAAAAATATCATCATCTGCAGCAAAAAATGCATAAAGAATAATTTTTGCGGACTAAATTTATCTCTCATACCACTGCGCGGCGTGGTGCAGCATGCTAAGACGCTTGACTTATGTGTATGCATTATAGTACAAAGGCTCCAGGTTCGAATGCCGCACTTGGGCATAGTAGTTATGTTTTCATTTTTAAGAGTATTTAGAGAGAAGACCAACGGCAAATAGCCAGTGCCATAGGTGGTAAATGTTTGTTGTATCGTTCTTTTTTTGAAGAGCCATCATACTTGAATTTGTAGACTTTCCTATGCCTGAATCCGACAGAGTTTATGAAATGAATGTGCCAACTCCATTAACAGAAGTAACGCCCATACAAATCTAATTTTTTGTATAAAAAAACCTTTGTAATTGTTGATAATTATTAACTATTTACATTAACCGTTATAAAATATTCCACATATGTAGATCCAGATCGGGCCTCTGTACAATATTGTCCCCTGGGTCTCTCAAACTCGAGCACACTCGAATGCAGCTTTATTTCTTGTTAAACTTAATTTAAAGCACTGCAAGCGCAGTGATATGATTCAAGGATGTAACAACAATTTTATCAAAATATTCGCTTTTGTTTCTTTAATGTTTCTTCCATTAAATTTGTGTATAATAAATTATTTTTTGTTACTTCACATTTTTATATATTGTATTTTAATAGATTGCGAAAAGTTCAGCGATGATATTGTGCATATATCTACATCATTTGAGTCAGCAACAACGACAGCATCGATCTGTGGATCAGATCATCAAATAGGCAATTATTTGGGAAATAGTAACTCCAACAACAACAACAACAGCCACAATCACAGCAGCAACAGCAACAGCAGCACAAATTCCAACAACAGCAACACGCGACTGACAATTGATTTTGGTGGAACGTCTGCGAACAGTGACAAAATTAATTTCCATACACCCGCCTTACAACAACAACAACAACAACATCAGCATCATAATGGTAAGTACTGCAACTATCCAAATCCATATATGCAATATATATATATTCTAAAATTATGCCCAAAAAGCCAGAAACCAATTAAACTTGAGTACTATTAATCTAATCAACCGATTAGCACAAGCAATTAAATAAATTTATGCATAACAATATGGCACATTTATCACTTATAAGGCTTATAAGTTTGTGTAGGCAGTCAAAATGGCTAATAAATCTCTTAGTTGCTAAAAATGTATCTATTTATCTGCGTGCGTGGCTGTCAATCTGTCTGTATCTAAAAGGAATATTGCGCTAAATTTTAGTGCATCCGGCGTGTGTCAAAATTGTTATTTAAACAATAATAATTTGTTAAATTTACTAGCGTTTAAATATAGCGATTCGAATGGAATTTATGCATGTTGTATGCGAATGAATGACTTTGTTTGGACAAACGATTAATTTAATATCTCTTTGGTTATATGTATTTATTTTATTAGACTGCAGCAGCATCTTTAACTCTAATTTATTTATGTGAAATTGAAATTGAAACGGAAATTAAATTTTAAAACAAATACCAAGCGATTGTAGCAGTAGGTATGTTGTATCTATGCTGTAGTTGGTGGCGCTTTTTTTTGTGTGTGTGGCGCCAGCGTAGGCTGCCACAGCAAAATGTCTGTTTACATGCATATATATACATTTAAAAATTCATAAAAGTCGACGACGACGACACCGACACCGACAGCTTGGCTCCTCCTGCTCAGATTCGTTCAGCAGCATTTAGTGTTGTTGAACAAATTGAATCGGCTGCTACTGCTGCAATTCGAAAGATACTTTGTTGTAATTCAAAGATACTTTGCTGCTGCTGCTGCTGCTGCACTTTTGTTGGTGTTAACATGATATAATGTGAGCGCTATAAATTTATTAAGGCGCAAGTGAAAGATTCGAGAGTGGGCTGATCGTTTATTTGTATGTATGTATATGCATAATTCAATGAGAGTATCTTGCGCTCAAATCGCATCATTTGTATCTTTCATAAACCGCTCGCCACTGACCGTCGACGTGCTGACATTATAATAAATTAATTGAATTTATGGTCTTTGACACATTATGATTATTATGCTGTCGCTGTTTTTAGTAGTAGTAGTTGTTGTTGTTGTTGTTGATTCGATGTGAACAAACCTTAATGAAACAATCAACCAAATTGACCAAAATCTCTAATGCGCAGCGCAGCCTCAGCATAGATACATTAATTTTTTATCGTCCAAAATTTCTGTCTGTATGTCTGTCTGTCTGTCTGTCTGTCTCACTGGCATTTTTAATTCATATAGTCGCTGCTTTAGTATTTTGTTTTTTTTTTTTTAATTTGATTTAATTTTATTTGTACTGAATACTTCGTTGCCGCTGTTTTCAGTGGCTACCGTCATCTCTTGTAAAGTTCGAACGGCCAACCGGTGGCGTCGTACACCGATCGCCAGTCGCCACTCGCCATTCGCCGCCCGTATAATTGTTATTCTCATTTTCTCAATGTAGATTTAGTATCTGTGTACTATTTAAAATACGTCTCCCTCCTGCTGTGTTTGTAGGTTGTTTCTTAATTCGTTTCGATTGTCTTTTTGTCAGTCATTAATTTGCTGAATTTACATATTATTGATGTTGATTTTTTGTTGGTTTTTTGTTGTTTTTTTGTCCATTTGCATATGACAGTGTATATATGTATGTATAAAATGTTGCTATTGTCGTTGGTTTGCTTATTAAAACCACAGTGGTAGTCATTCTTGTCGCTCGTAGTTTGCTTCATTCTATAACACTTATGTATCTACGTTTTTGTTTTTATTGTGTGAGAATAAATGATGGCAACGCTTTATTAAAACCGTAATCAGTGCTGGATTCAGACTCGTACGAAGAAAGGCGATGTTTTATATCTTAAGCTATGTTTAAGTAGAACTTTTGCTATATCTGGATTCAAATCTTTTGGTTCAAGGTAAGCTGTATTGCACACATTACACAGTCCAACAAAAATTTTTAACAATAACATGTTTTGAGATACCCAATAGATTGTGAAACGCTAAATCCAAATTGGAACTCAGATTCACTTTTAGATGTTGCAATATATCGAATCATATGAATAGAACCTACATTCGCTAAGAAAAAGCTGTGCTAATATTTTGTTTGCTGCTATTGTTTTTACGGCTTACAATCGAACATAACTTCAGAGATTTTGAATTTGTGAAGAGTTTAACTTCTGGTCAAACTTCTTTTCTAAAGCGACTTTTGAAGGTTTGATATGGAAAAAATACTCATTGGAATCATCAACAGAAAAATACTGTTTTCTTAATAAACCAATGCCAAGGAAACACTCAAAATTTAAGTGACCTACGCTGACAAAAAGCAGTCGAAAGTGAAAGAAATGAAATTTCGGAATACGAAAAATACGTAAAGTTTTATTTGGCTACGTGATGTAAGAGTATTTATCATCAGTTAACATAATTTATTCAATATTTACGAGTATAGTCTATACCATCTGTTCAAAAAACAACATTTTTATGCATTTTAATACAAATCTTTATTATCGCCTTCAAAATAGGCTCCTTTTGAGTCAATGCAAGCATGCCAACGTTTAATTCAGTTTTCCATACACTTGTTATACGCCTCGGCCGGGATGGCCTTTAGTTCCTTCATCGAATTTTTTATATGTCCTCAATAGACTCATGACACGTTCCCCGGAGCAGATATTTAAGTTTCGGAAACAGAAAACAGTAACACGGTGCCAAATCTGGTAAATACGGTGGTTGTGCGAAGACTTTTGTTTCATGTTTGGCCAAAAACTCCGTCACAATCACGTTGTTTATTCAGCTCTTTCGGTACGAGTCTGGCGGCGACGCGTTTCATATCCAAAACTTCAACCAAAATGTGTTGAGTCGATCCATAAGAGATGTTGAGTGTCCCTGCTATCTTTCTAATGCCAACACAATGATTTTCGAGCACAATTTCCATCACTTTTTCGATGTTTTTGTCGTTAACAGAGGTGGATGGACGACTTGCATGGGGCAAGTTTTCTACGATTTCAAAAGAAAAATTTGCCGATCCGGTTTACCGGTTCGGTTTAAATCCACCAGTCCGGGTCAATTTGGATCGAATGGTATAAGCATAGTTTGGTTCCTTAGGAATATTGATCCACATTCTGAAACTTGTTGGAAAATTCCCTCGACTTAGTAATAAATTGCTAAAGAAGAAGAGCTATTGCTGGTACTAAATGTCGAAATATATCTTTTATTTCATTTCTCACCTTATTAACAGTGATAAATCAAAATTGTAGCAACCTCCCTAGTTTTTGTTCGCTCTTCTTCTTTATTCACACACGTTATATATAAATATTATACCCTATGTCATTTCCCCAAATAAAGAGGATTAGAATATGCCAAAATCAATCAAGCCGTTTAGGCTACAGAAATATTAAAAATGATTAAAATACTTTATTTTTGTTTATTGGCGGACCTTATACAGACCGCATATATATATATATATATATTATAATACACTATATATATATTCTTCATCAGCATCGGAAACTGATATGATGTACGATTGAGATTTAGATTCTCCTTGAGCATACGCAGTTTAAATTTTGTTAATGCCACGCCTACAACATAGTCATGTAACCCGCATAGTCATGTAACACATTTCAAGGCCGGAAAAAAGTTTATGTTTATAAAATATTTACATAAAATGCGCTCCTGACCAGCACACGCATACACACGCGCCGAAAAACAGCAGATACATTTGCGCTTGCGCATTAATAGCTTAAGCATACACACACACACACACACACAGTAGTGCGTGACTTGTATGACATACTCAAGGTGAATTTTATACATACAAATGTATAGCTTAACTTTCCGTTTTGTTTCCATATTATTATCCTTTTTACATAGTAAGTGCATGCCAATTTCAAGTATATCAAATCATTTGCAATTAAATTGCTGCCCTTTTAACCGGACTGTCAGCCCAGGTGTGTCGCATTCTTTGAAAAGAACTTCAGATAAAATGCAATCAAAACGTTTTTTTTATGTTAATCACTGTGCCTACTATGTAAAATTATATTCGATTCAAGGCAATCGAAGATAAAACAAACTAAAAACACACGTGCAGAAATTAAATGACAAAAAATACTAAAGTAAAACTGAGAGTTGTAATTAATTATAGGTTTTTAAAATAAGTTCATGCCTTGCAAATTCCGTAATGGCAACAGCATTCACGGCACAACTCATGGCAGACCGGCAGAAAACAGTGTCATGAACATTAATTTATAATGTTGGCTTGTATTTTTTGAATCTTCACCGCTGCTGCTTCTGCTGCTGCTGCTGCTGTTGCTGTTGCTTCTTCATCGCCATTGTACACACTTTATTTCAAAGTCAACCAAGCGCAAAAGAGCTGAAAATGTATGTTTCGTCATCATCGGAATTGAGGTAGCAGCATTTTCGAAATACATAAATTAAAAAGCAAGAAAAGCTTCGTCGCACCTACGCTCCCTCGTTCGCAGCTGCAGCCCTTACGCCCCCAACTGAACAATTCTGTCTCTTAGAATGCCGCCGACGTTTTTGTCTGTCAGTGGACTGACCAATTCAGTAGAGCCTTTTGCGCCGTCAAAGTGTGGAATCATAATGAAAAACTACAATAAGATACACAGATATAACTTACAGATACATTCAACCAAGTTGGCAGTCAGGCATTCAGGCGCTCACTCAGTCAGTCAGTAGATTTGGCTTAGCTTGGCTTGGCTTCATTCAATTCGCGATTTAATGAATTGGATTTTATTTCTCTACCTATGTGTGTGTGTGTATGTTTTCTCTTTAGGTTTCATATATTTCGTAGTTAAAAGTTTTTTTTTGCGCTGCGCTTACTCATCACCTTTTGTTGCTGTTGTTGTTGTTGTTGTTGTTGTTGTTGTTGACGGCGGCTCTGAACAAACAAACGTAACAACAAATGAATACAAAGATACATTCGCACTCGTCTATACAAATAGTTATAGATACATAGATAGTAAATTTTGTATAGATACATACTTAGATAGATACTCGCTACTCATCCCAATGTATTGGACATTCAGGGTCTTTATATGTTTTGGTTGAGAGCATATCTAGGCTAGTGTATCTAAGATATTTACACGCAAAATTGTTTTTTATTGTTATTGCTATTCTTTTTTTCGCTGTCTTTTGTTGTATTTGTTTCGACTGTTCGCTCCTTGCAGATACAATTTGTTGTTACTTTTGATTTTTTGTTTTTAGCAATAAATTAAATTTTTGTTTCTTATGATTTAACGTCTGACTGCATTAATTAACAATGACTAAAGGCAATTTGGCACTAATTAAATTATATATTATTATGCTATTATTAAGCATTTTGATAGCGGTTTCATTATAGTCTGTGACACATACATAGTTCTTTGACATTTGAGATATACACATGAGTGTATTTTTTTAAAAATTTGTGTTTAAAAATGAAGTTGCACAAACTACAACAAATATTTTATTTAGAAATACGTAGGTAAAAAACAATTATTGTGACAGAACGAAATTCAAATGGTTATACTTGACTTGAGGTACTTTAGATTTAAGTGTGAAAATAATTCAGCCAGGCTATTTGGCCTTTTGAATTCACATACAAACATTCATTAATTTTCAGAAAATTCGAATTTATTAAAAAAAGCGAGAACAATATTTAATTTTATTTGCATTTCACAATAGTTGCATTTCATAATAGTGAAGGTATATTCGAGGTTTAAACTTAATCATTTCGCTACACAAGACATTTGCGAATGGACAGCTAAAAACTAGATCAAGACAATTTCAGGATCATCTTCGATATAAAATGCCGATGAAATTGATGCCAAAATAATTTAACGACTTAGACGAAAATATCTCTTTTTCTTTTTCTCTGGCACAAAAGCTTCCATCTAGTTGCTAAATTATAGAAAATACAAGCCAGAATACATTAAAAGCTCAGCTGAAAGATCATTTCTATAGCTACAAAATATTTCATATCTATTGGACAAACACCAGGGAGGTATAGAACTTTAAATTTAGATAAAACACATACAAATAAATGGAATGAATTAATTAATTTATGAAATTAAAGATAGAAAATGATTTTGTGCATATGGCCACCAGGGGAATGTCCGACGTATTGCATTCTGGAGTCAAATTTTAATCCAATTTTTCAATCATTTGAGGACGTAATCGATGCTGGCTTCTCCACATAGACCAAGGATTTCAAAGTAGTCCAGCGATAGCCAATCCAAGTCACTGTTGCTGAACACATTCTATTTCATCGCTGTTATTACAGCTTCTAAGGAGATTTGTAAAGGTGGCTTTCAGTCTCCTGACATATATGCCTATGGGTCAGTGACTCTTGCTGTATGCATATACATATCTGCTTTATCCATCCTCAGTGGTGTTTCTACATTCGAACTTTGGAGTTGGGTAAACACCTTCCAAATTAGTTTAGTGGTTTGAAATTGTTTATCAGAATTCTTCAATTAAAAATTCTATTCAGATTAGAGCTTACAATCGAAAATACTGTTAAGTTCCAGTACAAAATCGGCTACATCTATTTAAATTTAACTTTGATTTGGCCGAAAATGACTAAATCTAAGTTCATCCACCTCGCCTTTCAAACTATTCCGAATTGTTTAACTTTAGCACCTAAAAATAAAAAATAATAAAAAAGTACGACATGTCGCCAGTTTTATTTATGGTGCTTTGCAAATTTGTAGATACTCTCTTTTATTACAATATTATTATTATTATTTATATTTCGCTCTTCTTTTCACCATCTTTCCCTCTCACTTTAATCGCTTTTTTATTTCGAATAATAATATAAAATGCATGATGCGTGAAATGTTTGTCCAAGCTTGAAGTTGAAGACCCATTGTTGTTGTTGCTGCTTTAACTATTATTGTTGGATCGTACATATATCGTATATATATATATATATATATATATATATATATATATATATATATATATATATATATATATATATATATATATACGATATATATAGATACTATACATATCTGCATAAAGCAAAGCTCATTCTGCGCTTCGTCAGTATTCAGTCTCAGTTTGTTCGTCTGACAGAATGTTCGCCAGCCAGCCAGCCAGCCAGCCAGACCGCCCGCCCGCCCAGTTGTCCGTCCATACTCGCTTAATGCGTCTTACGTTCTGTAACTGAAGTTTAAAAGCGCGCGTGCGTAGGCTGCTTCACAAATGACACTTTTAATGCACATTTGACTTGTAGATACATTTGTTGTATGTCCGTCTGTCTGCCCGTCCATCCGTGTGCCGCATGTGCGCTTTCAACGCCATCTTCTCAAGCGTTGATCGTCACATTGCGTGTCACTTGCGTTTAATACACTTCACGATGACAATACTACAAGTACAACAATAATATGTATCGCGATTTTGTCTGTCTGTCTGTCTGTCTGTTTGTCATATATGATTTCTTGTTGTACAAGTATCTTGTACATCAGTGTCAGCGCTGCTTAGTTTGTCAAGAATTGTGTCATATTTCTGTTGCTTGAGTTTAGTTACAGTTTGTTGATTTTGAAAATGACAATGGAATGTTTTATTTTTAAGTCATACTTTTCTATTTATTTGTATTTATATACATTTTTATTTTCTGTAATGTAGCGTTACAGATTTTAAGGTCAATTCACTTTTGCGCTACACTCTGTCTGTGATTCATAATTAATTTTATTTTTGTGTTGACTTATAAACAAAAACTATTGTAGTTTTTTTGTCGGGCGGGAAGATGCCTGCGATGTCTATGAATTCAAGTGAGATTAAGAATCTTACCTTGGCTGTTGAATTGCATGAGAAACTTTTGTATATTATTACATTTTGTTTCAATGTCGAATTGGGTTTTGTTATTTTTCGTAGTTTGAAAATTTTCGTTTTCATAAAAGTTAATAGCAATGTAATTCCAGACAAAATATATACTTGCTTTTTTACAAATCTGATCCGACCGGAGGCGAAGATATAACACTAGCAATGAGTTGAACTCATTAACTAATAAGAGCCAAGCGGTAAATAAAACCATTCAACTCTGAGAAGGTAAAGTCGGACAATGATAAATGTTGAAAGTCAACAGTATCAAATTTATATTGTCAATAGGTCATACACATACAAGTATATATCACGAACCGACTAGTCAACACCTAGAAACAATTGCAAATCAATAATATTTTAACAAAAAAAAAAAAAATATATGTACTCATATTTACTTAAAACAATAATAACGAATTCACAATGTCTTGTAACAGTGCAAAAGTGCAAGAAAAATGTTGCACAACTAAACATAATTCCACTAAAAAAAGTATTTTGTGGCAACACTGAATAGCTGATATTTCACAAGAAAGCAGTTCGAAACAATCAAACCAAAGTCACAAACAGCTGACTGTGAAACTTTATTTTGCACAACGCCGTTTTTGAACTTTTGCACTATTGTAAGAACTTGTGAACACATAATTGTCTTATAATCAACTTCGTCATCTTATATTTCTCAGTACACTAATTCGATTTTAACACGATCTAATACGATTATACGTATATTGAAAGGTTATAAATTTATGAAAATAAAATAGATAAAACACAAAAGGGAATCGAAAAAAGTTTGGGTGATATATATTAAAGACATAGAAAGCCCTTCTAGCTGCTGGTTTTTTATTTATATTTAAAAAATCCAAAAAAGTAGACGCTTCACAATTGTTTGGAAACATTAAAATGTGTTAGTTCAGTAAAATAGATCGGCATGGAGAAGAGAAAACGTAAAATTACTGATGCAAGGTCGGAAGAAATGTCACCAGCACCACAACAAGAATTTAGTTATGCAATTCTTAACAGCATTCGGCTTCAATTCAAGCCTGTACAAATTTTCAATGAATACCAAACTTCATATGAAACAAATGCGCCATCTTTTCAAACTGCTTCCAAGTGGTTTCAAAGATTCCAGACTGGACATTTTTCGGTAGAGGAAGTGTCTGGAGCAGGGCGCTCGAAACATTCAACTGTCGAGAGAAATGTGGCCCTGTGAACCGTGGAAAGGTTAAAGATCCACGATTGACACGCAACTGTGATAGCTGAGGAACTGTGATTAGAAAACATCAAAAAAGATTAACTAAGTCTCACTGCTGAAAGAACTAGCAACTTTATCTCTGTGATCTCTGGCGTCGAAGAAATTCGCACAGCACCATATTCTCCGGATCTTGCGCCTTGTGATTTCAGATTATATCCAAAAATTAAAAAAAAAAAAAAAAAAAAAAAAACATTGAAGGGAAAAAATCTTCAGTAACAATGTGGAGATAAATTGTGCAGTTAATGTTTTGATAGCTATAAAAAATCGAACGTCTTGCTGCGTTAGTGATAGCATTCTCGTCTCCATGTAGATTGATTTTCCTAACAATTTAATATCGTAAAACTATTGTGAAGCGTTTTGTTTCAAAACGAATAAAATACCAACAACTCTGCAGACTTTTGTTAGACCTCTCCGTATATTGTAGATGAAATGGGGCACACCAATTTATTGTCAAAACATTCGTATTTCAATTGAAATTTCTTAAGGTTAAAATTTCCAAGAGAAATATTGCATTCAATTAAATCCTTTTCATACCTAAAGTTAAAAATTATACTAAAATAAACTCTTCGCATCAAAAGTTATTCCACATAAATCCAAAAATCTTCAACTTTACAAAAATACACATTAAATAATTAAACAAATTTCACTCCATTCTTTTAATTAGCACGCACACAAAATGCGGCAATTAGTGCAAAGAATAATTAAACGCCCAAACTCAAATCAAAACGCCTATGGCATACAACAAACTTCCAAACATACGAAAAAATTCAAAAAGTATCTTATAAAACCACCTACATAGTAAATTTGAACACACTTCTCCCCAAAAGCGAAAACTTATAGCAACTAACAGGTCATAACTTGAAAAATTATGTTGATTGCAAATTTGTTAAGGTCATAAAATAGATTTAAGTTTTAATTTTAACGCCATTGTTCGCCGAGCTGAAGCTAACGACATAGCAGAATACATTTTCCAACTACTTTGACGTTGGCTATTATTAAAGCATTTAGCAGCAAGTTTTTCTTCAGTTTTTTTTTTTCTCCACAAACCAGCACAACGCAATTCACTTAGAACGAGGTATTAATCATTTACACCAACCCACCTAACACTTGTAACAATGACTAACAACAACAATCAGTCCGCGCCCCTCCAACATTTAACTCACTTGACGCATCTTGCCCAAAGTCCAGCTCAGATTAATTTAGCTAGCTGGGAGTAGCTGAAGATCGACCCGCAGTTCACTGCCGTGGAGTTGTGGTGTAGTGGAGTGGAGAGACGAAAGCCTTCAAGCCAGCAATCACATTGTTGTTGTTGTTGCTAATTAACATAGACCATTTCCATTTTTTTTTATATTGTAGCGCTCGGTTGGTCAACGTGTCAGTATTGTATATAAAGAACTCAAAGCCCGAGTCACAGTTCGAGCTCGAGCCAAAGCCATCACATTACGTTGAGTTGAATTTCAAAAAAAAAATAAATAAAAAAAAAACAAAAACAAAAGCTGTGAACAATCAGACTTCTTCAGTTCGCTGGACTAGTAAATAGTATGGTTCAAAAACCTTACAACCTAGAATAAATAACTAACTAACTAACTAATACCATCACAACCAGCAGCAGCAACCACAACAACAACAATAAAAACTAATATGTATTACAATTGTGCTTAAATGCATATGTTGTTTTTGTTGTTGTGGCTTGTAGTTTTCTGACTAACGTTCCAAAAAAAAAATTAAAAAAAAAAACACCACCACCACAACTTGCGTAATTCTCTATTGTGTTTTTTTAGTTTTAAGCTATTTTCCTTATTTTACGCTTTTATTTCGTTGATTTAATTTTAATTTATTACCATATTCAGTTGTGATTCTAACGCTAGCTCAGCCCAGTCAAGCTGATCTAAGACTTTGTTCGAAATTTTCACATGTTCCAGACAGACCAGACGCAATCTGTGATGCAAAATCCGACACAGACTCAAAGAGAACGAACTTGTTGATGTGTCGAGTTGATTCTGATAAATCTTCTACATAGAAATTCATTGCACTAAATAAAATGTGTATATAACAACATATATACTACATCGAAATATTATACACCATGGCACTACACCACACACCCATTTTATTTACTGCGAGGGTAATTCAATAATATTAAATGTTATGTATAAAGATGCATTCATATTCGGGAATATTTTGCGAAAGTGAATTCGTTTGACGAGAAGGGGGGGGGGGGATGGTGTAATTAACTATCATTCAACACAATGGGAGAGTGTTGCAACCAACAACAACTGTTTTCCAGTTGGTCAGTTGTTCTTGGTTGGTTGCCATAAACCAGCAATTAACGTAGCCCCAGAGAATAAAGTCTAATGGCGTTGAATTACTCGATCTTGGCGGCATATAATATGTTCTGAGAACTTTTCTTGCAATAACTCCAATGTAACGCCCGATTTGCGACTCTTTGTGCCATCATTTTGAAATCACATGTTCTCACGTACGTCATCCAATTGAGTCCAAAAAAAAAGTCATTTATTATGACCCGAAACCGTTCCGCATTTATCAGTTATCAGTCTGGCCATTCTCGTATCCGAAGTTGTATGACCCAGTGCCGCCGCCTGACCAAAATACACAACAAACAATAAGTTTCTCGGGATGCATGAAGATTCTTAATACAGCTGTGGATTACATTTTCCCCAAATGCGGCAATTTTAGTCGTTCGAAAAGCCGTTCAACCAAAAAAATGTGCTTCATTACTGAAGATTAATTTTCTGCCAAAAATTTCGAACGGTTTCCAACTGCTTCAGACCCCAATCAGCGCAGGAAGGCTCTTGGTGGTGGTCTTCGGGCAACAGTTCTTGTCTCAATTATGTGCTCAAGTTGTGGTCTCAGAAAGCCCAGCTTCTTGTGCATGGCGAGGAATCGAGATGTTTGGGTCTTCAGTCACACATTCCCGCTTAACCGTGCTTTTCGGTGTCATATTTCACGACAATTCGTGGCATTGATCGCTCGGTTGGACGATCATTTCATTTTAAAAACAAAATTTTAACAATTTCGAAACGTGTGGTGTGTAGCGGTCCATTGAAAAAATTAACTTCATAATATTTACATTAACCTATTGTACTGCCCTCGTGCCCACGTACGACGTACATATTTCGCAATTTTGTAGCTTCTCGCTTCACTTTTTTGCATTTAGTATTTTGCAAATTAAAAACGTACGAAAAATTTAAATAGGTTCTCAACATTTTTGATTCAACGATGTTCTACTCTGTATAACCCTGCGCCACCGACACCTCCCATCCCCTCTGCACCATACACCCGCACACTACGGCTATGACTTAAATATAGAACGCGCGGGCGCTGCACTCGTTGAATGCCGATGCCTGGTTTTAGAGACATAGATCGGTTCGGTTTTAGACTCACAATAAAAACTTCCTCCTTCTCCTCTCTCGCTCTCATGTACCAATGTATTCAGATATCGTTTAGTTTTAAACGGTGTATATAGTTTTATATGTATGTATGTATATACTAGTGTGTAGATACATATGTATATATGTATATACACTTCTATATAGTAAATTTACGCCATAGAAAATCGTTACGGTCGAGTTCACTTGAAACAAAGAACACTAAAAAGAACAACAAACGACGAAAGAGCAAAAATAACGAGAAACAAAAAAAAATCCAAATAAAATACAATAAAATACAGAAAATAAAACATTAAATCGTATGCGAACTCACTATAACAACAACAACAACAACAACTACAAAAACAATAACAAAAGAAACGTATTTTATCATGCATATATAACACTTTTACCTCGATCAGTTCTTTTCAACGTTTTCTCGTGTTTAAATTGCTTTTTATATGTAGTAGTTACAAATGTATATACTTAATTCTATATACTAAAACTCTTCGGTTGTTTGTGTGTGACTTTTCACAGATTTGCAGCGAAAGATTATGATTTTTTTTTTTTTTTAATTTTTTTTTTATGGTTTTGCATAGTCAAGTTCAAAGCTACGAGTGTAAAAGTAAAATTGTTCCTTAAAAGTTCTTAATTTATAGCCATGACTACTTCTATAGTATTGTAAGTAAGTAAGTGACTACTTCTATATTCAAAAAAATTTCAATCAGTATAAGTACAGACATAAGTATTCCTATCTAAACTCTATTGTCAGAAAACTAGAAGATCCACATTTACTTCGACTTATTATTGGTCAGCTCTCATGGGTATGCCACGCCCAATTTTTTTACAAAAACAAAGAAAAAGATAACTCCCCCCCCTTCTACCCTAGGATAACCATAACCAGTGCGTGCGTGACGTAGTGTATGGGCCAGAGCCGCATGACAAGCAAGTGGTCACTGCGAATCAGGCTCGATCAACCTGTAACGCTAACTAAGACTCAGCGTCTGAGCAAGAACGTCTGAGGGCCATCCTAACGGAAACATGCACTTGGACAGAAAATTATGTCTTTTGTACTCCAGCCCGGATATGGTTAAGTTAATTTATCTAAGATCTTCTCCGACTCTTTATTGAAACGGAGTATATCCTTAGACGAGGTGTTTCTGATCTCATCAGATGGTATAAAGTGTCTATTCATCTGCGCAATTTTGAGCCTGGTCAAGGCCGGGCAATCGAAAAGCAAATGTAAACTAGTTTCGTCATCCTCTAGACAGAGTCTGCACTCTGTTTCTGAGGAGATACCTAGCTTATTTAAGTGATATCACAGTGGATGATGGCTGGTGTGGTAGCCCAAAACCAACCTCACGTCAGATCTGTTGAGATGTGCGTTGGTTTTTGGGTATATATAGGAAAGGTTAGTAGCTTGGTCTGCTGTAGACCAGGATATTGTATCCGGTACCGGGAGGCAGGGATCTACTATGAAAGATTTCGACTTAGCTCACCGAAGTCCCCAAAAATGCTCCGGACCTGTGAAGGAAGTTGCCGAACCAGTCCAGTTCGTTGCTCGCGATACCCTTATGGCCAGGTACCCAACAAATCGCGACTTTACGGCCCTAAGGATAGAATTATGTGTTGAGTATACAAACCGAATTTGAAAACGTTCAGATGATAATAAAATTTGCCACGTATGTAACCTTTGAGCTCTTACCCCCTCAGTCAGTCGGACAGAGTTTTATATACTTACATATATAAACGTATATAAGTATGTAAGTATATATTTGAGGTCGTGGTGCAGTGTTACATTCGTGACATACTATAAATATGTAAATGTTCTACTATCCTTTCTTCCTATTGCACTCAAGCACCACAACACGCCGAACGCATACAAAACAAGAAGAAACGCAAATTTCGGTGGAATCGAAGCTTTAGTGCACTTTACACAACCAATTATTCACCATGGAAAAAACAAAACATAAATGTGGGTGCCGCGTTTGTATGGGACAATCCTTTAAAGTGGGCGGGATATGTTTGATATGTTTGTAAAGTATCTTAAGGATGGTCACTTTACATACAACCATATACCATCATGTCTAATTTCAAGTTGATATTAATTATTGGTAGTTCCAACGCTTGCTCGGACGCCCTCTCCTCTTATATAGGGTTATATGTAAATAAGGTAGTCTTTTCAGTCAAGCTTTCAACACTATTTGTAAAGGATATAACAACTTAAGCTCAATAAATATATAAAATTAATATATTTTATTACTCTTTAGATACCACAACAATTTTTAATATGTTTAACTCCAGACAACTTTATGTGAATTCTTATTTTGCCATTTAAAATGTGTACATTCTTCAAATACGATATGCATTAGCATAATTCACTGTAATGACTTCTATTGAGCACTAAGCATGTTGTCTAGACACCATTTTCATTTTAGGATTTTTATTTATTTTTGATTGAATTTTATTTATTTTTTTTTTTTTTTGTCCAATTCGTCGTCTCAATGCAATTAAATTCAAATCAACTTTAAAGCAGTACGTAGTCGATTTGTTAAGCAACACGACTGCCTGACTGACTGGTTATAGTACATCATTAAGAATTGGGCAAAACTAACGTGACGGGACAAACGAGACCAACTGGCTCAACCGATAGACAAACTACCAAATCAAAATCGAAGTATTTGCCAATTTATACATAATTATTATCTATGTGAACAGTAGGAAAAAAAATAAATAAAAAATCACTCAAAGGCATAAGATATATCCAAAGAACTACTTCAACATCCGGTCAACTGAATGCTTTGCACATTCGATTGCTCAAAGTTTATTGAACGACCAAGTCAATGAATGAATGAATGAATGAGTGGATAAAAGAATGAGTGAATGAACACATGAATGGCGCAAAGCATACGTCCTAGATATAATAAACAATTCATGTTCGAACTTAATGGATTGAGTTGGTTTCGTGAAAGATTATTTATAATACGCCTGAACATAAAAGAATTGGTTCCACCTAAAATGATACGTTTTTAAAGAACTTCATATTCTTTGTTTTAATCATAACTCTTATTGTAATTTAGCCACACTTATTATTTATAGTACAATATATTTTACTGAAACTTGGTTGAGACGATTGCAACTCATGCTTGAACTTGACAATGTGCTTAGAACGAAAAACCCCATAAATAAATGCACACTCACCGGAAATCAATGCTCTAACTTTATAAATATTCCAATGAAATCTTTTCTACATTATTATTTTCTTGTGTTTAATTTTAGCAAAGAATTTCTTTTATATTTATCGTAAAATTCGCAACAGGAATATCCAAAGCAAATTAAAAATACCCAACAATAAAATTAAAGAGAAAAACCTGCAGCAATTTTGTTGTACTTTTTTAACTAAATCAATAGACTAATTGATTTTAATTTTGGAAAAAAAAATATATATTAAATTCATTGTGCCTGGACATCAAAGCACATTGGCGACAGCAGCAGCAACAGTTTACAAAATGTATCTCAGGCGTATATTGCTGCAGGTACTTTTATTGTCGCTAACGTTTTGCGGTGGTCCTTAAAAAGAAATAGTAGAAAAAGTTGATTTAAATTTCATTAGATTTCATGCTAATACACCCACAAATTGCAATTTGAAAACAGTTTCTTTTTAGTAGTATGGTAAACCGCACTTTTTCTCTCACACAGGCAGATAAATGTGTAGAATATATATATATATATATATATATATATATATATATATATATATATATATATAGACCATATGTATCTTTCCAACGCGGTTTCAGAAAAATCAAAGAAATTTTTGTGTGTGAACATCTTAGTGAAGTTCCATGATTCCAATAAGGGTTTTTATGCTGTGTTTTCTGATTTATTTAGTCTTCATTACTATTTTGTCTGCGCTATATGATTACTACAATCTGTACTTCTTCTTTAGGGGAGCTTATGTTTTTGTGTATCCAAAGCTGTTACCTAAAGTAAAATATGACAAAACATTGTTAAATAACGCTAGTCTATAGCTAAAAACTGTAATCTATGCCATATTTTTTGC
The DNA here is from genome assembly GCA_035044765.1 of Leucophenga montana. Taxonomy (NCBI): domain Eukaryota; kingdom Metazoa; phylum Arthropoda; class Insecta; order Diptera; family Drosophilidae; genus Leucophenga; species Leucophenga montana. The sequence continues at coordinate 384,260 of JAWNNQ010001269.1, read as the reverse complement.
ATATAGATTTTGGTTTGTTGAACTCATAATTTTTTAATATTTATTAAAAGGTTGGTCCACTATTTTAGGTATATCTTGTGTGATGAACGATCCATCAGATTGCGATTTGTGTCAAGGTAGAAGTTCAAAACGAACAGAAAAGTTGAAATTTAATCTTTGGAAACTATTCATAGATTTTATTCGTATGTATCTCATTTTCTTTGTAAAAGTTCGTTCTTTATGCAAATAATATAAAACCGGGCACAATTAAGCGAACTCTATTGTCCCTATTTGAAAAGTTAATTTATTGCCCTCATTTTTGTTTAGAAAATTGATATAATTGAAATATTTCCGCCTATACCTTTCAACCGATCTAAAAAAACTGAATCTAATTACGTCTAAAGTCGCAATCAAATTGGTCGTTCCTAACCCAACTGTTTAAATTGTTGTGTCATTTGTACGTTCATTTAATACACTCTATCTGAAGTGGGAACAGTAGAGTCCAAATATCCAAATTTGAAGTCTCTATCTCTTATAGTCTTCAAGTTCTTGCTGTTCAAATTGAAGGCCAGATGGGTGAATGGTATCGACTCAACTTCCGATTCTTATCTGGAATACGAGTTATGTTCAAAAAGTAAGGTGACTTTGTATTTTTGGGAACAAATATTTATTTATTCGTTATGCCTCTCACAAACAGACTAAACATGCTACATAGCTGAAACTGTAAACATATGTCCGTGATGAGTGTACCAATACAACAAAGCAAAAAATCGATAATCGAATGTACATTGCCCGCGAAATTTGAAAAGTCACCTTACTTTTTGTACACACCTCGTATATATACTTTATGGGATGTACCACGCTTACTGTCTGGTACATACGGTTGCTCAGATTTAATATCTTTTTACTCTTATGAGTACAGTACATATATAAAAATATGTATTCAATATACGCTGAATTTATTTGTTTGTGCTCTAGTATGTACGAATAACACAGTCTCACATGTATATGCAAATGTGTACAGAGATAGAGAATAGTTTTTTCTCTATTCTACCAACTGAACTGCAGCATGTAATTAATTTTATGCTTGTAGATTGTAAACGATGCCGCGTCTAAAGTGAGAAAGAGACGGACGGGACAAGCAATTTTAAATACTAAGTGAATCGAATGACAGCTCTTGTTGGAAATTGTTTAATTCGTTTGCAATATTTTTTAATAGATTTTTGTGAGTTCCAAGTGAGCTTTCATCACTTGGGTTGTTCCTCGTCAAGAAGTTGTTATTAATATGATTCAACTTAGAGCAAGACACTGATATTAACAGAAATACAATAACAAACAATAACAACCGCCAGGCAATACTTTACCTGGCGGAATGCATTACTACAAGCGCGCGTATTACTTCTAGAAATTGTAATGCGTGTTCTGTAAATGTTTGAGTGGTTTTCAACTAATTTAATAAGACATCGATTTGTAAAGTAGTTCAGCGAATGAATCCAGACTATGTGGCCATAAATGTCTCACCTGTCACAAGAGCTTGATTTTAAGTATATAAGATATAAATTCATTTTAGACAGGCGATAAACTGAAGGGGAACGCATTCCACTTTTCAACCTACAGAAAGAAGGCATTTTTTTTTTGATAAATAACAAATCAGAATCCGTGCGTAGGTAATTCATGTAATAATTAGTTGATATAACTATTTCAATCAAAATACTATTTGATGTAATTCTTTTGAAATGACTGACAATTGATTTTCGAATTTCCAACACTTTTTTTTAGTTGTTAGCAACTACAAAATATGAATCCAAACTATATTTTATAGGATCATACTTCTGTGATTTAGGTTTCTGATTTTAGTCATTTGCTACGAAGATAACGACCTCATTTAATGTCAATCTTTTTACGATATTCGTTATACAGTCTCGTCTAGGATAAGGGAAAAGTCGCGGCTAACATTCTAAAGGATTTCCTCATTCTAAACTGTACAAATCTGCAATTGATCATTCGAAAATCGGGTTTCCAAAATCTGAAATAACAAAAGTGGGTTGCTTGAATCGGAGCCACTCGGCAACTAGTTTGAAAACAGTCTATCCAAAGATTATCAGGCTATAATATAAATTTTCTAATTAATTAATTTAATTAATTAATTTTTTTATTAAATCTTAAACACAATATTTCTGGTTTAAGAAATGGACGCTAATGCTAAAATTACGTTAACTAAATAGAGAATGTAAATTCCCATAGCAAAGTGTAAACATCGCATTCGATTACCCTTCAAGATTACACTTTACTTTAGAAATTGCGATGACTGAACGATGTTGTAAATATCCGTTTGACTTTTAGCCGCTGATTTTTCGTTGCTCGCTCGACTTGCCTGGATGCCTGAAGCCGCTGCAACTTGGCTGTTTTTAATTTCCGACTATATTTCCGATTTATGTTGTTGCTATGCTATTCCACGGCAGCGAATTGGTCTGGCTGTTTACCATTAAATTCTAACCATTTGGAATACATCTCGGTTGTGCGCTTGTTTATTGGCAAATTTCATTTTGCAGAAAGTAAATGAAGCTTTTATCTTTGGGTTTTGCCCCAGCATATTTCTCATGTTGGATTTTACTGCTGTATGTAGTACTTAGATTTCGTATTTTTAGTTTTTTTTTTTTGTTGTTTTTTGTTGTTTTTTTTTTTGCGCCCTGTTTAACGTATTTCCATTTGGGGCGACTGCAATTTGTATCTGCGGCATACACGCCAAAATAAATAGAAGATGAAAATAAAAATAAAATGAATGCGAAAACATTTTAATTGCTGATTTACGAGCAGTTAATTGAATTGTGTGAATTTTGGTTTTCGCAAATGCAATTATGGCTTTTACCTTCGACTGCGCAGTCGAATCAAGTATGTTTTTAGATACCAATAAATATATGAAAGCAACTTACGAAATGGGCATATTTTACATAAAGCTTATCTATGCAAATTAAAAACCACATTCAGAGAAACCACAGAAGTGAGTGAAATGCAAATAGACCGCGCCCTCTCACTAATTACCTCACTAGTCCTAGTTCAAATAAAGTATATTAAACATAAAAAATTGTGTAAAAAAGAAAAAAAAAACTAAAGAACAGGCGAGAAAAAACCAAAATGGAGAAAAATAAAAGCATCTGCGCATGCGTAGCGACATAAAAAAAAACAAAAAACAAAAAAAATAAAGTCTAAAGACGCTGAACGCAGATCAAACGAAAATTGAGTCGCCGACTTTTCAAAGCCGCCAAAGGCAGCCCGAGACATTTTCAACGAAGCGACTAATGAAAATAACAATTAACAACAACAACAACAACAACAACAAAATTAAGTAAACGCAAAAACGCTGACAAAAAAATTAATTTATTTACACTTTGACGCATTTAAAACCAGGCATTGTTCAAGAAGATACAAAATATTCAACTAGCTAAAACAAGCGAAAAAAAGTGTCCACATATTTGTTTAAAAACACCGAAATGAGACAAATTTATGTACATGGTTGTAAATATATATCAGATTTCCACAGGATGGCCGAGCTGGCGGTCAGAGTTTATTAATGCAATTGCGTTTCGGTCCTTTTTTTATGTATCTATTAAACATCATATGTATTCTTATATAAGTTTCAATATTACATATATTCAAATATTGTATTTTAATTACACATAACCGATTAAGATGAAGTAAGAAGATCTATATCATTGACACAACCAGCTATAAACTGAAAATACCCCATACAGTATATACGAGGGTTAGAAAAAAACAGAAGTATTTTTAGTTTTAATCTTCATTATTTTTGTTCTTCTCTACATAATCACTATTAATTTTAATACAATTCTTTAGTCTGTAGGTCCGCCAGCCAAAACAGTCCCGAAAGTCATACTTTTGTAGCTTCTCAATTTCTACATGAACTGCATCAATTATCTCCGCAATGCTACTAAAGACTTTTCCCCTTACATTTTTATTTTTGGAAACAACCAGAAATCACAGGGCACCAGAATTCTTTCTGGGGTGTAAGCTGTAAAATGTAGCGACGCAATTACTCTTTTCTGTCTTTTTCCAACAAATTTTTTAAAAGTTTTGGTAAGCAGTCTTTAGTATACCATTTTGCACTTAATGTCTGGCCTGCATTCAGCAGAATAGTTGCAACAATTTTTGTTCTTGTGAAGTAAAAAGACATCATAACCGTTGTTTGGTTTTCGGGTCATACTGACCTTCAGACAATTCGCGATGCCTTCCAATAATCGCGACACTGTCATATCATTCATTCCCATTCACTCATTTCTTGTGCCCAATAGTGTCAACTGTAACATTTACCAGATCCTCTCTCAGAAAATTTTGGACAACCTTTCCGAGAACCGCCCTCTCCCGAAAAATGTCCAGTCAGGAATCTTCGAATCCACTTGGAAACAGTTTTAAGAGATGGTGTATTTGACGCTGAAAGCTTACGAATTTCTTGCTGCGTTGATAGTCGCATTTCTTCCGTAATTTGAAATTTTTTGGTCTCCATGCAGATCGATTTTTCTGAAATCACCCCGTATATTAATGAAAAGCTCGACGAAATGAGTCGATCTTACCACACAAAGTGTGCAGCATATGAAATCAGAATCAGACTGTCAGAACCCGTATTCAAAATTCGTATTGGTCCGTTTAATTGGTCTACATAGCACGATGGAAGAAAAAGTTTATTTGAAATTTGAAGCAATACTCGATAATTTATATAATTAATGAAACTTAATATCAAACTTAACTGGATTCACCTATTGTATGTAGTGGATCAATTTCAGACGGACAGACAGATAGACAGACAGACGGGCGGACATTGCTATATCAATTCGTCTCTTCGTGCAGATAATTAATATTCCTTTAAGGCGTTGCAAACATTGTGACATATTACTATTCGCACTCTATCTGAAGAGTATAATAATGTTTGAGATGTTGGATGGGTGGTGCTCTACACTCCTAACCCCCGCCAAAGAGTTTTAAGATACAGCTAATAATTTAATAATTTTACGATCTCCTACTCCTTAATAATTTTACTATATATCAAAAGAGAAGCAAAACTCGTGACTGTTTTAAAAAATAAGAAGATCTACATCATTGACTCAACCAGCTCGAAGAAGATATATGTATGGTTTATGATCTATGTCAAATATTAGGTACCAAAGTGAAAAGTTTGTAGTTCTTAATATTGCTTATTTGGAATCAACTGATAAGTCGCTGTAAAGATCGAGAGGTATTTTCAAGACAGAAAACAGAATACGTTTTAAGATCACTTCACTTCTTTTGACATTCACTCTTTTTGCTCCAAATATAAGCTTTCCATCGTAATCGTTCGTTCGGCCCTCTTTGGAAGTCCTTTTTGATGCCTTGCCGATACTATGTTCGATCCAGAAGCTGGAGATTACATCTTTTTGATATAAATATACGTTTACTACTCGTTACTAATATTATTTATCATCAAAATAAAATCGAATATAAATCTTGTAACTACAAAATACTTTACATTCAAATTGTTAGTTCCTTCTTAAAAAGAGCAGTCGAAGGCACTTTGAAAACCATGCCGATTAAATATTCCCACGTTCATAAACTCAGCTTCAGGTGTCCGGTAGTGCAAATGAGGGAAAAATAAACTGAAAACAGAGAACAAATTATATCATTTTAATAAAATTGTTTATATGTTGTTGCCACCTTAAAGTGCAGCGTGCAGGACTCAATGCGACCGGGTCGAAATGCCGCTGCAGACCCTAATAACTGATTGCTTTTACAAGTTGGTGGTGGCTTTTGGTTCTGGTGCTGGTGGTGCTGATGGTGCTGATGGTGCTGATGGTGGTGGCAGTTCCGTATAAATATAGTTGCAGGATACGATGCGAAACGAATACACAAACGAAGGAACGAAAGGACTTGTTGTCATTGTCACTGCGCTTGTTTTGACTATCTACGAGTATTTGAATTTGTCGATTACAATCTTTATCTTTCATTCTTTTTGTTGCACTTGCTGCACTTTGCACTGGAATTTTTGTTTCTTGTTTGGCATTTATGAATGCTGCTGGTTCTGTTGTGCAACTTTGCATGGTGGTTGCCTTTGCGCTCGCCCGCACCTTTGCACGCACCCTCTGTATCACGGCGGCAATATTCATTGTCAACTGAAATACATAGTTAATTTCCCTATTCATTTGTTGCGCGTTTCCCATTGCCGCATATCCTGATTCCATATAATTTCGTTATTTGCCTGTCAAGTGGCAAATAGAAAATTCCCAGGTTTATTTCAATTTTGTTTTTTTTTTTGTTTTTTTTTGGTTTTTATGCATTAAGAGTCAAAGTCAGGCTTGGGAATAAAAATATTCTTTTGATTTTGACTTTTGATTTTATGACTTTTTTAAGTCATTTACATTTAAATTCTGGAGTAAATTAAGTACAGCTGCATGGGAATTTGTTTGAAAAAGCACATAGCATAAAATTTAAATTACATTTTAGTTGTAGGGAACATTAATTCATAGAATGCACATTCGACCAATTAATTTTTCGTATATTTTATTTAGGTAAGTGATTTAGTACAAAATTTTCCATAAATATTTATATTGCTTCATAAACTGTTTTCCCTCAAAATCCTCACATTAAAATTCTCCTTTTTGACAAACACAATCAAACATTAAATATGAAAGTTACTCTTCACTACATTCGACAATTCTTATGGTCACTTTGAGTACACTAGCTGAATTGCGCTCTCTGAGCGATAGTAAAACCACTGTGAAATACGGAACTTTAGACGACGCAATCCCATTTATATATTATTATTATATTATTATAGGATATGTATATGTCCTTATATGTATACGAAACTATTTAACCCCATGGTTTCAGTTCACTTGATGTGATCTACTTTAATAGCTTTTTATATTGAAAAATATTCCAGAATAAATTGCTAGCTCATAGCATTTGGTTACTTTCTAGATCTAGATCATTGTCCAAAATATCATAATGTTTATTATATACGACATCATTATTAAATTTGAAGTCTAAGACTCTTGTGAACCTATAATATAGTAGCCAATACACGGCACTCTTTCATGAAACGATGAAACTATGTGGAGGATATACCTAATGGCTCAATCTGAATTGGTGACTAATTTTTTCGAAAATTATAAGGCCACTTTTGATAAGAACGAAATTCTTCAAAGCTTTATCTGAACTTGGTATCCCAGCAAAGATCGTTCTTCTTTGCATGATGATGCTATCACACACAAAAGCGTCGTCAGAGTAGGAAAGACGCTCTCCGAGCCCTTTGATACCAAGAGAGATTTCAGGCAGGGTGATGCTTTACAGTGCAACTTTTTTCCTAATTTCTTGAAAGAGTACATCTCACTTTAATACACATACATAGAATGGTCTGGCACGATCTTCCATAAGGCAGTGATGCTTCTCACGTATGCTGATGACATTTACATAATCGGCCCGAACGAACGGTGAGTTAGCAGGGCGTTTTCGGAGAACATATTAATTATATTATCCCAAAAGCCTATTTCAACTTTATCCATTTAAGGCTTCAACTAGAGATTTGCGAAACTTCTTGCAATTTGCTGTGGGCTTTCATAGAACTGTTTACGCAACAGCCGACCCTATTAATTGAGCACTAATTAAATTTATTCTATTTAGTTATGCTAGTTAAGGTAGGTTAAGTATCTGTAAAAACTATTGTGTTCATAGACGAATAAAAAACTAAATAAATAGTTTGCACAAATCTTCTGCAAAAAGAATTCTATTGACACAAATATGCTTTGTGAAACAGTAAATAGAATAATATCAACAATTACCCAAATCTGCACTGACAAAAACTTCCAAATATTGAGCTCTTGGTGCAGATCTTCGCACAGAGAAACATCTGCTTAATTTTCTAAATATTCAAACTCAATTCGTGCAACATTTGAAAACAATCAAGGAATATAATAGAAACTATAGACCAAAAGTAGAAATTAACATGCTGCGCACTGATCTAGAGACTCAAAGTCCTAGAGACAAAAAAACAAAAGCGAAGTCAAACTTAACTAAATTATGGTCAAAGGGTACTCTACAGCGCGCACAAGCTCAAGTCAATTTAACGCTGTAACACTAAATGGCTCATTTGATTCCCACTGCGTCGTTGTTGTCAGGATGAAAAACCAAAAAAAAAAAAAAAAAAAGTGCAGGAGTTCGGTCGTCCGATCGCAGGCGGCGAGGGTGGCGGCATCGGTATTGCTGTGGGTATTGAAGGGAAAGTGCGTTTTTTGTATGTTGCACACCGAACAGATGAGCAACTCAACTGTGCACAAGTGTATGTCTGTCTTATAGACTGACTGACTGACTGACTGACTGACTGTCTGACTGACTGCCCTGCCTTATACATTTAAGCAACATACTAGTGAAAATGCCCCTGCTTATGAAACAAACTAGCTGCCGCTTGGTTACTGAGTGCGAGTATCTGCGGGCTGTCGACTGCTGTTGTGCAGTTTGTGCACCTGTCCGGGTATCACCATGACTACGTTGTCGTTGACGCTGGACGCTGACGTTGTCGTCTGACATTCGAATAACATATGGGCAGCGGCAAGAATAACAACAACAACAACAGCAGCAAGTATAGTAAGGGCAAGCAGCAACAACTGTTCTGTCCCACAATGGTTTTCTTATTACTTTTTTTTTCAATACTCTCCACGATCTTGCGTTCTTAATGTGCCCTTAAATGCTGCCGCTGCTTACAGTCTGCCAGATTGTGCATTTTGCGTATACATTTCACAGCAAACGTACACATAGATACATGTGTAGAAGATACACAGACACAAATGTACAGATACAGCCAGTTGCTTTGTTCGTGGGTGCACATACTCGTATTTCCGAGTTTTGGTTCCGAGTTTTTATGCTCAGGATATACTGTGAGAAATTCCAGCACTTGCCTTGCTTCATACGTTCGTTTGCATGACATAAGGTAGTTTGTATTTTTTTTTTTTTTTTTAAGATACAAGATACTTTCTATATCTTGCAGATACAACGTATTTGTCGTGGCAATGTGATAGCTACCTGCTGCAGCCACTTTTGAAAAAATATAGTTCAACCGAAAGAGAGACTGCGAGTTGAATGCGCTCGCGCTGTTTGCCTAATTTACTTGCGTCCTTCGGCTTTCTATGGATCGGTTCAGATCGTTTTCTCTGACATGCATCGATGCATCGATCTCTTTAGTTGTATTCTCTACATTCATTTCATTCATAAAAATCTTGAGAGTCACAAACAAAGGACTCGAGATGCGCATTAGTAGAGGCAGCAGAATCAGATTCAGTGCAGTGAACTGCATGGATTGCTTTCGTTCTAACAAGGTGCAATGCAATGTGGACAAAAGACGTTCAGAGAGAGAGAGAGATAGCTAGAGAGAGAGAGAGAAATAAAGAGGAACGACCACAGCGTGCTATACGGAACTAAAGGAAGCAAATTACCGGATGTGATTTTTTCATTTGATTGTTGTTCTTTTCTTGATTTACATTGTATTTGGGGGTATCCTGCGGCTTTGTTGTGCATTCGCCCTTTGTGTTCTATCTCACTCGCACTCTGCGGCTTGAGATTGTTCTTTTTTTTTTTGTTTTGGAATCTCGTATTTTGTTGAATTTTTTTTTTGTTTTGTTTTTTATTTTAGTTTTGATGAATGAATGCATGCCTGATGCGCCAATAAACCTTTTTGGCAATAAAATTCTACATTTCATTAGGCTTCTCTCGTATTCTTTTCTTTTTTTTAGTATTCTTAAAGTACTTGGAGATATTTTCTCACATGAATGCATGCATGATTTTCTTTTGGCTCAAGTATCTTACATCATGTTGGTATTCTATGGTGTGCTGTTTGTGTCAGTTTTTAATTGTAATCCCATGGATTTGTTGCAAACTATTTACACTCTTCATTTGAGTATGAAATCCACAAAGGACCAATTGGGTTTTAGCAACATGCATTCAGAATTTTAGAATTATTATTTAAAAAAAAAAAAAATTAATTGCATTCATAGCTCATTAATTTTATTTCCAATTACTTTATAATAGTCAGCGTTTGCTTCATTTTAGTACATACTATATGCAATTATTGTGCCCTTCGTTTCTTTTTTTTAATATCGAATTGTGTGCAATGTTCCCACGCAGGATACTCACTTCAGCGCATTGTCTATAAAGTTTTGATAAATTACACAACAGTCGGCAGCGTTTTGAGCCTTTATACGAGTATATATTAACTCAGACATACGAGAACGTGGAAATATTAGAGTCTGTATAAAAATTGTCATGGCTCATTGCGCGTTAATGTTTTTCTCTTTTTTTGTTTGTATGATACGTAGACAAGTCCTTCGCTAAATTGTCCTTAACCGTTTTCATGCGGGAGTTTCGAACATACAATTTATATTCATTTACGTGGGAGATATTTGTACTTGTACAAGACCCGCAGTGAAAGGGTAATTATTTCACCTTTTAGGTTTTATATATTTTTGAACTATTCCCATCATAATTTCAAGTCTACAAAACGCTGTATTTCGTTTCGTGCCGATTTTTAGAACGATTTGGAAAACACAATTGAATTTAAATAATATATTTTCCATTTTATCGAATTAATTTTAATTGTATATAAATATAAGTATTTCAAAGTAATGTTGCCCCATTGTATCTTAATTGAATCAGTTTAAATAAGTATGTTTATGAATACTTTGGAAAATAGCAAGCTCACCTGCTAATTTATAGATTCTGTTTAAATAGAAGAGCAACTCTGGCTCAAGTACGTTTGCAATATGTACGTTTTCACAATTTACTTTTTCCCCTTCTTGCTCTTGAAAATCTTGCTTGCCAAAAAAATGAAGAAACTTGTTCCAATACTATTATTTTATTTACTTATGCATTTTAATCGATATATCCGCATTGAATGACGTTGACAACATCAACAAAAACAGCAACAACAACAACAACAACAACAACAACAACAACAATGGGGAACGACTACTGCAATTTAGCATTGATGCTCCTGGCTGTCAGCCGCAAATGTGTTTCTGATTACACACTATCCCAAACAGATACATACTCGTATACACACACACACACACACATATCTGGTTTCATTTCCGCTCTGAATTTCTTAGCAGTTTCTACTTTAGCTGCATCTACTCGTACTGTGATTAAACTCACAAATGAACACAAACGAATTGAGCGTCAAATAAATAAAACTATATAATGCCTGTAATAGTAGTAAATCGTTTTATGCTGTAGCTTGAAACAATGCAAGTACGCGTATGTTCGAGTATAAGTATCTTTCAGAACGTACGCGCATCTACTGGCTAAAAGTATCTATGTCTACTCCATATACAGTTGTTGTTGTTGTTATTGTTATTTAGACAAAAGCTGCGCTTCTTCCGCTGCCGCCAACATGCTCATCATGCTATAGAAAATTGCATAGGGAAAATTGATACTATTTTCTATCTGTTGGCCAACGCTGGCTCCTCCGATTGATCGATCCGATGCGATCGCATGAATGAATGAATGAATGAATGAATGAATGAATGAAAGAATCAGTGAGTGAATGGCGAACTGACAAGGTGCAGCAGTTGAGAAGTTGCAGCAAACTGGTAGAATTTATAATTATACCAAAGTATCTGTCGCGGTAGTTAGTAACACTCTTTACCTGTACCTACCTATCTATGTACATTTAACTGCCTGCCTGGAAATTGCTGCCGCTGCTGTTTATGATTTCCTTCCGTTTTGAGTCTAACAGCTTTTTTTTTTTTTGTCTCAGCGCACAGGTTGTAGCTTTTTCTTTATATCGCATAATACAATATATATTTTAACTTTATTTTAGTAGTACATAAGTATCTAACAGGTTCTTTTTGATTGTTTTTTGTATATTTTATAAATGTTTATATATAACTTTTTTTTTATATAATTTATATGCGTCACGCGCATCGTTGCATTGACATCCGATTTACATTAGTGTGGTTCGCTTGCAGCACTTTTAGACTTACTCATAGCTGCGCCACACGCATGCGCAGTGTTCTCATAAGAGGAAAAGAGAGGATCACGCCGGAAGTGCATATTAAACAAAAATGTTTGAGTTTGTGTGTATGAGAGTGAAAGAGAGAAAGAGAGAGAGAGACGCATGTTTTTTTTCTATTTTCGTTTCTGTTTGTTGCGCATGCGCGCGCTCTATAAATTTTATCGATCGATTGAAGTTGCTCCTCTATTTCTTTAAAAATAAATCAAAAACAACTGCGCACGTGTTAAATTTGTATAGAGTATAAAAAAGGGTAAGATCCATTTGTCAGAAAACGTTAAATACATTGAAAAGGACTTTGAAGGCCTATTACAGCATTAACAAGTCCCTGGTGTACTTTATTTTCACATTACTTCATTCCACAGCTGGTTCCTCGAGAGATGAATTCAGTGCAAGAATTTGAGTAGTGTCGAAAGTGTCAATGATTTCAGTGCACAAATGAAAAGTAATTTTGTGACAAACCCAAATATTTCAAGTTATTCATTATGCAATTTTTGCTTTCCTATTTTACATGGGTAAATTTAAGCTATTTACTACCTAGATTTTGAACACGACAGAGACCTTGCGAAAGGGATACCTATATACATACAGCAACATTTTCACGTCGAGTCGTATAGGTCACACTTGACTTTTCTTTATGTTTCTATTAAAATATACAGAATCAATAGAGAAAAGCATTTTGAAAATGCATGCATTGAGTAGATTCACCAATTGCGCATGATATGCCAAAGCAATTATCTTTCCATTATTCATTGTTGCTCTTTTTTCTAGCACTAATTATGCACTAATTTACTTTTTGTGTAAAGAGTGACCGAATGAAGAAATAATTCAAAACACCATAAAAATATAGTTAAATACACTATTTCTGCCGAACTTTTGGTACTTTGTCATTTTTGAGTCCAGAGTTGTCTCATCTTTCGCATATATTTTCATTTAAATATGGTATTTTTTCTGTTTATTGTCCTGTTGGTTTCCGTTTCACTTTTTGATGAAACTATATTTCAACCTCTCGCACCTGTAGAATTTTTGCTTTGTCTACTTTCTGATCTGCTCTAACAGCAATTAAGGGGAAAACAATTTGCTGATTGTATTCGTGTGTCATACGGAAATAAATGTACTAAAATAAAAAAAATAATATTCAAAAAATAATTTGCGATATTAAAAATTTTTACAATAACCAGAAGATCACATAAATTAAAAATCATCGATTTCGTACATATATCATATAATGAATACCACCCATGTGTTAATTTGTAGTCATATATGTAAAAATATCTTCTGGTTACCGTTAAAAAAATTTCTATCATTAATTATTTTGTTTTAGTACATCTATAATACATATTACTGTAGTTTTGGTGAAAGAAATATATAATTTGAAAGGTTTTCATTTGCAGATATATACAATACATCGGTTGAGTTTTTTTTTAGACGTTAGAGACCTGGAGAAAGTAATTTTGTGGTTTGCATTGCAAGATAAACTATTTTTCACTCACAACTATGTCTAGTTTAAATCAAATAGTTTTTCTTGAACAATGTTTTTCACTTATGTATTTATTTTAAAAAATTTTATTACTTTAGAAACTGATTAAATTTTTACCCTGTTACCACATTTTCAGTTAGATTTAACTTCTTATTTTGGCGTTTTTCGCTTTGCTAAGTAAATATTCAAAGAAGTAGCTCACAAAACAATGCATAGAAATGTGCAACTAAGCAACTTTTTATAATAGATTTTTAGATTCTATTGATACTTGCTTGGTTTTTCTCCCAGGAAAGAGTCAGAGCTCCCTCATCTACATAATGTATATAAAATACTTTGTCCGACTGACGCACAGCGTAAACCGGACAGTAGTTTCCATTTATGGCGAAAACGCCCATTTGGGAAATTCCGCCCCAGTAGGAGGAAAAAAGTTGCCACCAAATTAAATGGAGAAAAAATTTGTTCATCCGATCGTTTTCAAACTCGTTTTGTATCCTACTAATATTATAAATTAGAAAGTTTGTATGGATGTGTGGATGTATGGATGTGTCTTTGTTACTCAATCACGCAAAAACTACTAAATGGATTTTTATGAAACTTTACAATAATATAGCTCATATATCAGAATAACATGTAGGCTATAATTTATGAAGATTAAATTAAAGCATTTATTTAATTATTTATTTTATTATTTATTCTGAGTGGATAATTCGGAAATTTCCTTAAAAACCAGGAAAATTTCAATTTTTTTTTTTTCAATAAAATTTTAAATGTTTCTTCATGGTTTCATGATTTTGGACGATGTAAAGGAACAAAAATGTATGCAATTGCTTAGAAATACACGAAAAATCGTAAAATTTTTTGAGAAAAAAAATACATTTTGCGTGATTTTCTGATGGAGCAGTTATCGAGATAAATAACAGTTGGCGCTCTGGTGCGATCATCAATGTCTCAAAATGAAATGTTGTGTATCGAAGGGGCAGGGAAAAAGGGTGAAGTAAGGAGAGGTAGGGGAAAGCGGCAGAGGAATGGGGGCAGCGCAAGTGTGGTTGGAGAAGGGGTGGAAGGGACAAGAAGAGGTGTAGGAGAATTGGTGGTAGAGTAAAGGAGCATGTGGAAGGTGGGGAAGGGGTAGGAGTGGAAGGGGGAAATAGTGGCAGTGGAAAGGTGTGGAAGGGAAAGGGGAGGCAAGGGGAAGGCAGCAACGCGCCGCGTACCATATATATATAAAGAGCACCGGGAAAAATAAGCCCAGCTAGTACTCTATACACCAAAGAATTAAATACGTGATTTGTTGATTTTTGAAAATTTCACCACAAGGTGAGAAAAGTGGGTGAACAAATTGTTTTCAAATAATTTGGAAAATACTAACCCAAGGGGGATAAGGAGAATCAAAGATTATTTGGAGGGAAAAGTGGATGGGGGGTCAAAGGCCTGTTCTAGGGTAAATTCCGTAAGTAGTTTAATATAGTTTATAGAGAGGTTTTTCAACAAAAATAGTGTAATAATAAAATTAAATACAACGTTATATGTCGGCAAACTTTAAAATACGATAAGTTTCTGATCTAAGAACCCCTTTGTGACATTGTGACACAAAGACTAATTACATGAATCGAAAGCAACATAATGCTCTTTGCATTACAAATATAGTCAGAACTGTACGTTTCCTTTTTTCCTTGTCAATTATACTAATTTCGTAATATTATATTATATTAAAATTTTAGTACACATTATTTTTTTATATATACTATTCCATTCTTAACGTGACTTCAAATCATTTGGAAATGTTTCTTTCGAGTACATCCATGTATACGTACAAACCATATTTACTAAATGTTAACTATTCTACAAATTGTAGTTCTCAAATGAACTATTAGTATTCTTTGAAGCGCTATTACAAAAGAAGAATATATGCAAGTACGATTTAATTTGTTTCCTTGAAAGTAAAGAAAATCAAATGAAATAAAATAAAATAAAAAAGGACTGCACACGTGTTAAATCTTTTCCTTTTTATCGAATTGTTATTATTGCTGCCATTTTCATTTGATATCAATTGAAAATTTTATCTCAGCTATTATGTGAAAAGGTTGAAAATGCGATTTCGTTGATCGTTTTAGCAGTCGCATTGCGCTGCTTTTGTCTCGTGCGCCCCCAACACTTCTTTTTATTTGGTAGTTTGTAGTATTGGAAAACCAGCTGCAACGAGAATCCTTTTAAGAATATTCTTTCACGCACTCAACTAATGACTGGCTGTAGGCGCATCCTTTAGGTTACGCCTATTTATGAATGGAAGCTGAGGCGTGTTGTGTCTCGTACTAATGCGACAACTACTGCAATGCACAAGTAATGCTTGCCATACTCAAATTCAAAGGATCACATTTGTTCCAACCAGTTTTTCCGCATGCGCGTTATTGCATTAAATTGTAATCCTTTTTGGCAGCAAATTTTCATTCATTATGTGGCGGCATTTATATTTATATGTATATGTATGCATGTGTGACAGGATATGCGTTGTCTGCCATTGTGCGTTTTTTGTTTTTTTTTTCTTGTTTTTTTTTTTTACTGTGTATGGCTCTGATTTCATTGCTTGTTGAACAAGTTTTAATTGAAATTCTACAAGATGCCATCGCGATGAGGATCATTGGCGGCACACACCATTCATTTCATATTCAAAACTTGCGCCTTATAAACTATTAACAGCACTCTTCGTGCACACACTACCCCTTTAGTCCAGATATCAGTACAAACCAATCAGGGCGGGATGGTTGGAGGGTTGTGCTGCAAGCCAGAAAAGATAATTATTATGTTTTCCCCTTCGACTGACTGAGTGAGCGAGTGAGTGACTGAGTATGTGATTGTCAAATTTATTGAACGTGCATATTTTAGGCAAGTAGTTTTTTAGGGATTCACTTCGCTGCTTCACTCCCTTCCAAGTGTTTGTTGTCGCTCGTTGGCTCTTTAAAAAAAAAAAAATAAAAAAATAAAAAAATAAAAAAATCTTTGCTTCAATTGGCGGCAACAGCAACCGTGGTCGAGTCGAGCAAGTGTGTCTAGAGCTGCTGATTTTTATTCAGCGCCTCAATTCCGATTCGGTCGCCGATCGGCCTGGCTGCCTGATGATGAGTCCGGACGGCGCACGTGCTTCAACCGGAAGCGCTGTTGTTTCTGCCTCTGTACTGTCGTTGCGACTACATACTACTACGACTATACATAATATTTCGATTATATTGTTTTGTATTTCCGCTTTTTTTTCTTTATACACATATATATATATATATATATATATATTTACAGTATATGTTTGTATATTTCGGCTGTAGGCCTCTATCTTTCAATTTGTTGTTGTTGTTATTGTTGTGGCTTTTGGCTGTTCCTGGCACTTTTCATGTGACCATGTGTACTAGTATACAAATCAAAATTATGATGTATAGAAGAATACTTCATACTCAAACTTTTTTGTTTTTTTGTTAGTAATACTAATTATGCGTTATTTTGGCTTATGCCGAATTTTAAAATTTGTCTCTTAAGCACGGCGTTGCTTCGTTTATTTTGTAGTTCCTTTTAAGGCTGTAAGTTCATTAAACATTCAATTACTAATATGGACGACAGCTGCCAAAGTATCTTGTTGGCATATTAAATTCGTAAAATAATAAGTGATAAAAATAAAAAAAAATTAACTGTTAAGTTAATTTAAATTTAAATGGAAATTATAGCTGTTCAACGTTATTGGTTTAATATTTTTTTTTCTTTACTTATTTCTGTTTAAATAAATGCTAGTATTGTTCATACTACATGAGTTGTGGCCATTAAATTTTCCTAGAAATATACACTTCAAAGTGTGTGTTTTATTTTATAAATAAATTTAATCATAACAAAAATCAATAAAAAATAAAAACATGTTCAGTCGCTAGTGATAAGTCAAGTGTATAATTTACACGCTTTAGCCATAGTGTGAAGTATGCCGTAAGTCCAATAAAGTTTACATACATGTACCTATAAAATACTAGCAGCTAATACCTACATATGTATATCTTTAAACCACATCGTTATTTGTTCAGTAGTTTCAAAGTTATGTTATTCAGGTATAAGTTTTTAATGTGTAACATATGGGAATGCCACGGCCTATTTTTTTTTTTGAAGTTGTACATAACCTCATATAATGGTCGCATTTACCTAACCTAATCGAATCTTACGTTTGTATAGTATAAAATAAATTTTCTCCCAAATAAAATTGAAGCTAAAATTTCAATAGTTTCTATATCTATTAGCCTTAACAAGCAAACATTCATTTTAAATGCAAGATATATTTGATCCACTCACAAGAACAAATCTATCTAGTCCTGTTATTCATTTCAAGTATATATTTTTCAATCTATGCGTTCTCTTCGAGCTAAAGGCTAGTGACGACATTTTTAACATTTGCAATTTTTTTATATTTTAATATGTATATCACGTACATTAAAATATAGCGCACATTTAAATCTACCGCACACTTTTAAATTATAAGATAAAACGTTTTAATTGAGGATATAGCGTTGAACTCTTGACTTAGAAAAATACTTTTATAGAACATTAAAGTTTTCGAGAAGTTTTAAGTTTTGTAGAAGATGCTTGCTGTTTGTATCAGTGTCCCGAAATAAACTTGACCCTGTTTCACAATTTCGAAATAGTAAAAATATCGATTACGATTCGAATGTGTTTCGTTACACTGGCATCGTACCGTTTTTTTTTTCTTAATTTTTTTATAAGCTGCACAAAAATATTTTAAGCAGTGTACATTCTTCGAATGTCAAAATATAACTTAACAAAGGAGATATTGACGATATTTCTATTCTTGTTCACCATCAAAAGTCGAGTCTATATAGATGTGTCGGTCCATCCGACCGTCTGTATGTACCACAAAATCTCGGAGATGGAGCCTTCAAGTTTGTATATTTAGACTCTTACATTCCCTTTTCAGTTAAAGTGTTTAAAATGAAAGTGCCCGTACCGCTATAAGGCGTACCTCCCAAACTAACATGAGCCCATGTTTTGATTTTTGTATGAAACTTTTTTGACTTTTTAGTTAATGAAGCTAAAAATAGCAAAGTTGGTTACATCAATTCTAATAAAAATACGGTAGACGAGTATATGTTCAGCTATTTATTTGAACTTTTTTTTGATTTTTAATTAAGCTCAATGCTGAGATCGTAGAAAATTTTTGATACCGAAATATCTTCATATAAAAAAACGCTGCCAAACAACAATCAAAAATTTTCGACTCTGTTTTTCATCGAGTATTCAGATAACAAAATTGTTTGCTACCGAAAATACTTTATATACTCACAATCAGGTGACAAAGAATGTGGTCTTTTGCATTACCGTCAGAAAAGGACCAAAAAAAAAAAAAAATCAATATGTGTGGTCGTTTCACCTAATAAATTTCTGATTTTAGTATTTCATGTTGATTTGGGAACACTGATTTTTGTTTGTTTAACATAGCAGTAATAATTTACAATTTCGGTAGCAAAAATTTTCATCGATCTCAGTATTGGGCGTTAAGCTAAAAATGCCAAATTTTATGTATTTATCTTATATATCTAATAAAATATGCCACATAGATCCAGATAAAACCACTATAAAATATAGCCTCCATTCAAATCTATTATTAAATTGAGTTTATACGAGAGAGCTATTTTCAGTTTTCAACTCTCGCTACCGTTTTCAAAATCACGCCTATAGATTCATTGAATAAGCCATTTAAAATTCTCATGAAATTAGATTATGTTTATCTACACCAGCGGTTCTCAAACGTTTTTTGGTGACGGAACCCTTTTGGAAAGCGAAATACTTGACGGAATAAAACAAAAATGACTTTATGCATTAATAAGCATAATTCAAGTATGTACAGGGAAACTTTTATTGAAACATAAAGTAGACATCATGAGGTTATGTATGGAATAACACATCGGGTAAATAGCTCGTCGGCTTTACTGGCCTATACGCGCTCTTTTTTTCGTGAAATTTTCCATAACCGTTTTGCATACGTTTTGCATACAAAATCATATTTAGTGAAGAGGCTCATTTTCATCTCAATGGCTGCGTTAACAAGCAAAATTGCTGCATTTTGGGCTCAGAAAATGCACGAGTGATTTATGAGAAACAAATGCATCCACAGCGTGTCACTGTTTAGTGTGATTTTTGGGCTGGAGGCATCATCGGTCCATTTTTCTTTGAAAATGAGGCAAGTCAAACACAAACCGTAAATGGTACAGCACGAGAAACAGTTCAATTACTGCATCAGTAGTTTCCCGATCGTTTTGGTGACCAGAATTGGCCGCCTAGATCATGTGATCTGACGCCTCTAGACTTTTTTCTTTGGTATTTTTTGAAGTCACAGGTTTATGTGAATAAGCCCACGACACGTCATTCATCAATGAAGTACCTCGTCACTAAAGACGATTTTGTCTTCAATATCGGCATTTTCTTGTTGTTGTTTCTTAATAATGCCCGATGTGTTATTTACCCGATGTGTTATTCCATACATAACCTCATGATGTCTACTTTATGTTTCAATAAAAGTTTCATAAATTTTCAAAAAAACAACAGTTTTTTTTTATTTTAAATCAAATCCGGCGCAAATCGTGAGACACCCTATATAATGTAAGGTAACAGTTACTTATTAAAAAAAATCTAATGGGAGGTATGAAATTGTTTTTTATTTTTAATTTCGCGGAGCCCTAGGGTTCCGCGGAGCACCACTTTGAGTATAGCTGATCTACGCAATTAAATATTAATTGTCGTGTGTTTCGCATTTGCCTCATTCTTGAGTTGAAAATTGGAATTAACTCGCTCAATATTAGACGCTTAAAAACTCTAAAACTATTTCGAAATTCTTTGGAAGATTGTCGAATCTATTTATTACTCTAAAATCTTGATTCAAATAAAATTCTGACGACTCGATATATACTTCACCAAAGTACCTTTTAATGTTGTTCTTGAGATTTGCATAATTCAGTAATACTGTTAAAAAGATACCGAGACTGATTTAAATTAAATCAAATTTAAAAATTTTAAAGGGAACTCGTGACTGTGTCCACCATTTCACCCACCTATCGGTCAAATTTCACAAAATAATAAAATAAAAACAAGTTAAATTGGTGCCGACGACTTCGAAATGCACTACCAACTTTCTTACAAACTTAAATTTATAAAAAAAAAAGAAAAACTGGTGACCAACTTATAAATTACCAATGAAATTTTGGATGATCTATATTAGTTCTACGATACGCCATATTCCATATGGTGTCTAAATTAAAGGTATGCAACAAAAGTTTGACAAAAGTCAAAACAAAAGTTTTATACTGCGACTCTAAAAATTCAAGTTTGTAATTTTTTGGGTCTGCCACGTATCCTTCTGCTTGTTACAAACATCCTCCAGGACAGTGTTTAATAATGATAAAATCAAAAGTATAGGTTATTACATATATTATTTATTATAGTAGGCTAAGAATTCTTATATATAAACACTTGAATTTCTCTTTGAGTACATACTAAAGAGGCTTATTGTAAATGTTTTTTCTTTTCTGTTTATCTACAATATTTTTTTTTTTTAAACAGAGCAACAACACGTTTGCTTTAATGATAAACGCCATTTTGTACAAAAACTTTTTTTTTGCTATTTTATAATTATTCTTTCGTTATTTTTTTTTTTGTTTGTCTTTTTCTTCTGTGCGCTGTGGCATTTTATATATGTACATATGTATATAGATGTATGTATGTACGCGGTGTAGTATATTACAACAAAAGTATACAATATTTTTGTTGTAATTCGCTACCTTGTCGTCGTCGTCGCCGCTGCCCACGCGCGATTTATTGTACATATAAATAAAACTATAAAAAGAGCACGTACACGCGCTAGAGTGCGAGTGAGATGTATGTATGTTGTATGTGATTATGACAACAACACTTTACATAGTATTATTACTTTTTTTTTGTTTTGTTGCTCTCTCTCACTCTTATGTTTTTTGATTTTGTTTTTTGTATGACCATCAATAAATGCGCAAAAACAAAAACAGCAAAAGAAGAAGATGAAAGAGTGACTTAAGATAAAATTTTTTGCTGTTGTTGTTGTTTCATTTTATAAATATTACTGTTAATGATCTGCCCACATTTTAAACCTACTCTGAAATTGTCTTTTTAAGCGGCAGCCATTTTATTTTTGTTTTATGCTAGCAAATGGGCGACGTTAATTTTCAAATATGTGCAAAACACACAGCATATCTAAAACTAAAGTGGGTGTAGTCATTTACTAGTTAAAATTTTATATAAATTTAGCATTTTATTTATTACATTACATAATTTTAAAAAATCATTTAAGCAGCTGATTAGATAGCATTTAAATTATTATTTAAATTATTAGTTACAAGTGTGACATTAATATAGAAAAGTGCAATAAATAAAAACAATATTTTAAACGAGAGCATTAAATTTAATCAAAGAAAAACTAAATTATTATTTTTATTTAATAAATGAACTCGAACAATTGTAAATTAAAAAATCAAATAATATCGCGCAAAAGCTACATACAAACATACAAGCGAATAAAACGAACAACAATGACAACAACAAACATTGCAATACAAGCAAAATCGCTCAAAAAGCATCGCAAATACAAGAATATCATTTATAGATATTTTTGTTTTTCATTGTATGTAGATACTTTAGCATGTTGTATTGTATAGTCTAGCACTCAATACTTCAAGTTCGTCACAATTGTTCGTTAGATCATTCGTGCGTTCGTACGTTCGTTTGTTTGTTTCATTCGTATTGTATCTGCCGAAGAGTAGAAAACCAAACCGAAACGTATATGAAACGAATGAAAACTTACAGATACAAACCAAACGCTCTCCGGTAAAGAGATCGACAACAAACACACCAAACTACAAAATCAGCAGCCGACACTACTCTACTACCACCAATACATGCAACAACAAGTGGCTGTCGAACAAGAGACTCATTCACTAACTCAGTTACTTACAATACACATAGATACAAACACACACACACACATGCACATGCACACAACGTACTGTGAGACAAACTAAGCGACAACGTATTCAACTTCAACTTCATTTCTTGAACGGATGTCGAAGGTAGCAGAAGTGCAGCACGGCTGAAAATATTAAAACGGCGCGTATTTAGTTGTAGATAGATCGCAACGAACGCGTATATCTTTACAATTGAATTAAATTTGTATATAGTGAACACTTGTGTGCGATAAAAACAGAAATGAAAATTATTATAAAAATTAAAACAGTAAATTAAAAGAATAAAATATCAATTTAAACGTTAAATGCGTTGATAAATATACATTCTACATATAAAATATTTATTTATACTGTATATTGTAAACAAGTATATATGTATATTAAATTCAAGCATTCTTATCTGCATAAAATAACAGCACAAATAAATAAAATATTTCTACATTATAAATGAGCGTGCAGAATTATATCTTTGTGTGCTAATACAGTGAAATCAGCTTCAAAAACAAAATATTATCTGTGAATCAAAATGAAAAGTGCTAAAAATCTAAAACGCAAATACTCAGTGAAGTTTTAAAAGAAGAAATCACAAAAATATACACATATTATGATAATAAATAGAAAATAAAACCCGCATTGATAATGCCAAAAAAAAAAATTTAAGTGTATGAAATCACTTGCGCCCCTCTGGAATACAAAATAAATTAAAATTGAGCTCATTTTTGTTGTAGTGCAAAAATTAAAAATCTAAATCAATTTTAATACAGCTGCAAGTAGCACCAGCATATATTTTAATTAAAGTCACACACATACCACCAGCAGCCGCAACAACAAGATTAACAATAGCAGCAACTGCTTACAAGAATCGACTTAATAATAAATATAATAAAGAATATACACTAAAGTCGCGCAGACGCTGCACAAAAGTCAATGACGTACATTTTCATACTTATTATTACAATTTTGACAATTTCAATTGAATTTAACGCGAAGAAATGCCGCCCTCTGCGTTTTTAGTTGGTTCCAGCATAATAAGCGCAACAGCAGCAGCAGCAACAGCGTCAGCAACGACAAACCCAAACGCAATTAATAATCATATACCAACGAAATCTGTGCTGGAATTGACAAATAAAGATACAAATTTGCATTTGAAACAGCAACTTTTTAGTGGCAACAATAATTGCCAAACGGCGCCAAATTATAATTATAGTGGAACAACCACAACAACATTTAATAAAACAGCTAGTAACAACAATATGGTGCTACAAAGTTATGAAAATTATGCTAGTTATCATCAACAAGCAACACATCATTTGACGCACTATCAGCAACACAATCAACAGCACCAGCAGCAGCAACAGCAACTTCAACAACAATTGCAACTGCAACAGCAACATCAACAGCAATATACGCAGCAGCAACAGCAGCAACAACAAACACAACATATCAGTAGCACTAGCAGCAACAGCAGCATATCACCAACGTTGCATCACCAGCAGCAACATAATCAACAACAACAGCAGCAACAACAACATTCACATCATCGCTTGTCCGGCGGCAGCACCGGCAGCAGTAGCAACATTTCATCATCCGCCTCGTCTGCATCATCTGCTGCATCAACACCATCTTCCGGCGGTGGTATTGCGGGCAGTGGTGGTTTAGCTAATACTTCATCCTCTGCAGCAGCAGCAGGCAGTTCTACTTTGAGTAGCGTTGGAATACTTAGCAGCACAACAGCTGCCACCTTGGGTCTTAGCTACTATAATGATATAACCTCGTTTATCGGTGCTGAATATTCGCCGACGGCATCGGCCAACTCATCTTACTACACAGATTCCGATGTGAATTTCTTTAGTCAAGGTAAAAATCAGTTAAAAACAAAAGAAAAAAAACATCGGATGTCCTTTAAAAAAATGTATAATTCTTTAAGTATTATAAATTAATTAATTCCGTGAATTTAATAATTTTCAAAAATTATTACAGAATATTGAATATTTTAGGATGTTTCTCATTGTTTTTGAAATGTTGTTCTTAAAAAATCTGAAGGAGATTGACCTTATACATATGTATATACGCATGTAGATCATTTAAAGTGATACGATGACAAAAATAATTCCATAAAAATTAAAAATGTATTATTTTAAATGAAGTTTGGTGACAATGTTCGGATGATCTCTAAATACAAGTAAGAGGTCACAGTTTCCTATTCGATTTTAAATTACTTTCTCTATTTATTTTTTTTTTGTTGTTGTTGTTTTTTTTTTTAAATAGTGTTTGCTATTATTTTTGCACAATCAGAAAATTGGCATGTAGCTAACATTTAAGATTATTCGCTTGTTGAAGTCCAGTACTCCATTAAGGGGCCGTTCAAGTATTACCTAACGCCATTTTTAACCTTTTTGGTCCGCCTCCTCTGGTCAAACTTGTCACATATCTGTAAGACCAAATCTTGACAATTGTCATGTAACAAACTGAATCATCCCCTTCCCCATTCTGACACTTCGTAACAAATCGAGAAACTCCCCTCTTCGCGTTATGTAATACCTGAACCTCCCCCCAACCCCTAACTCTGCAATTTTACTAATATTTGAAATTTTGACTTATGTAATACTACTACATATTTTTTGGATTGACAGACAGATGAAGTATGTGA
The DNA here is from genome assembly GCA_035044765.1 of Leucophenga montana. Classification (NCBI taxonomy): domain Eukaryota; kingdom Metazoa; phylum Arthropoda; class Insecta; order Diptera; family Drosophilidae; genus Leucophenga; species Leucophenga montana. The sequence goes on along the minus strand of JAWNNQ010001269.1, from coordinate 359,079 downwards.
ATTCAGTCTGACAACTCAGAATTTATGTAGACTTCCGCTCGAATTAGTTATCTTCTTAACGTAAACTAGCAACAAGAAGATACAATGAGCTGTGGTGTAGCAAGACCTTAACTCTAAGCCGGAGACGAACCGACCACGAAACGGTGGTTATTAGTATAATCATTTTCGTGATGCAAAGGTTTAGTGGAACATATTAAAAATCGTTGGTGCGCCTTGGCTTATGCATCCATGTAACGATTGAGTTAATAAACATCATTCATTAACATTATTTTTGTAAGAAACATTGTAGTGTAATTGCTTGCGAGAGCGACGAAAACGCCTATACTTATTCTCCGGATGTTCGGAGGCGATTGAGCGACCTCACGTTCGTAAGCTAACTTCTCCCTCCATCGATCACAATCGGCATTTTCTGAGCATATACTTCGACTCACTCCCATTACTTTTTATACCTATGCAGTACATACATATGTGCTAAGATAAAACCCAAAGCGTTTTGGCAGAATGTGTTCACATTACAATCCTAAAATACTTATACTGTAGCTCGTCGAAACCGCGATTCAACTCTTCTTTTTTTTACTGCTACTACAAGTCTGACCTGCCGTCTGCCGATTCTTTTTTTTTTTTTGTTTACCCAAACCAAAAGGGTGACTAAAGAATGATATTTTGAGTATATAAATTTGAATATATCATAATAATACGTAATTTCACAGAGACATCTTGCATCTTTATTTTGATAATAAATTACAACGTCGGGTAACAGTAAAAGAATTTGTTCAATACTGCATTCATATTAATTTTAAGCCTTACTTTGGAGAAATCGTCCGGAAAAACTGTAGCCTACTTTTCGATTAATTTCTCGAAAGCTTCTTCATACATGGTTGAAGTTTTATTCGGAAATATATTAGACCACTGAAATTCGAAATAATAATATAAGTTGAAATTCTATAATAAATTACAACATCAGAGTTTGTCATGAAGCTAGTATCTTGATTTCGATATGGTGTTCCTTGGAAGCCATGCTTAAAGTTTGTAAACTTGTATCAAAATTGTTTGTCAGCATTTCACTTCTGTCCACAAACTCTAGCTTTGCAACATGTGCCAACACAATGGCTTCAACTAAATCTTGATTCTTAGCTTGAAGAACTCGACTCAGTGTTAAAGCTAAAGAATGGATTGAATGGACAACGTAGACTGATACTTGGAATTGCAAAGCCAAGTGCTGAGAAGCATCTCTTGTTGTTTGCTTGTCTATCCAAATGCTTAAAATAACATCGAAAGCGTCGATAACTGATGGTTGTAAATTAAGATAGATCCTAACTGACTCGTATTCTTACATCCATCTTGTTTTACGTGATTGTTTCACTTTTCGAACCCCAAAACGACCCACGCTTCCCCGTGCACATGGTTATGTCCATATTATACGCCATGAAATTTCGAACAAAGATATTTCTATTTACTATTCAGTTTCAAAATTGTATTAAATTAGATTTAAATGACCATTTCATATATACCCAAAAATCATTTGAATCTAACCTCAACAAATATTGACACAGATTATTTCTGCGCTGTCGCCAACGCGATAGAGACCCGCGCTCTCTTAACTGCTCTAAGCGCAAACAAGTGACAAACTAATAAAGATGACATCAAAAAGATTTCTTCTTGCTGAGCAAATAGAGATACAAATTTAATTACAGAGCACGCCGCAAACGTTTAAACTACATAATTAAGACAAGTGAGAAAAGTGGTGTGGAGTGGGAGGAAGTACAATAATGGTATGTGAAAAGCAGCGGGGTGGTGGTGAAAACGAAGGCGAAGGCGGCCTGACACTTTAAAATAATTAAATTGCAATTTATCTGAAGCGCAGCTTGTTATTCTTGTTGTTGTTGTTGCTACTATTTTGAAGCAGCGGCGCTGCGGTCTTTGTGGTCGCCCGCAGACATATAACAACAACAACAACAACAACAACAATGAAAGCAACAGCAGCGCAACAAGTTGTCAAACTTATTTGTAAGGGGGTTGGGTGGGTGCTTTGCAGTGGCGGCTTTTGCCACACTTTAAAAGAAGAAGGGCGCCAAAACCATGATATACTTATATGCCGTCTTTTTTCTTTACTTACACTTTTCGGATTGGGCTGAAATTGGACATACTCGTGTGAAGCTCATGATAATACAATAGTATATGATAAACCAAAAAAAAAAGAAAAAACTGTGGACAAAATCGGAAATAATACTGATTAATACTTTATACTCTGGCGAACAGAGCGATTCAAAAAAAAAAATATATATATATATATATATATATATATATATATATATATAAAAATACGATAACGAAAATTCGAGAGAATATTCTCAAACATAAACAAGAATATTTGTTAAATCGCAGAAAACCCCGAAATGATATGACAATCTCATCTCAGCAGAATATAGACTCCTGCCACTATACAACACCATCAATATGAACAGTTAAAGCATCAAACCATATAGAGAGCATCCAAAATGCCTGTTCAAATCCAAACACTTGTGAGAAGAATAGAAAACGCAATCTGTAAGCGAAAGTTCGCTAAGCTTTCCAAAGAAACGTTTAGTTTGAATATAAATTCGATTAACACAACTGACAAACATAATTGGTGCCTTCATTTTGATAGGAGTAAGAAAGAAAACGTAATGATTAGCTCGATCCCATATACATATCGAAAGTACGAATCAATCTATCTATTCTGTCTGGAGTCTGTGGTGTGTCTAATAACTTATACTCATATAAACTCTTTCGTCGTTCCATCTGCCTTCTGTTGCCAATTAATTAATTAGGGAGAAGTATCCCATTCATGAAAATGATCGTGGGACGGTCAATCGGATATACAGTGCTCATTCAAAAGCTTGTTCTAAAATAGTTTTTAACATCGATAGTTTTTTAATTTATGTTGAGTGGCTGGCAAAGGGCGCCGAATTTAGTGTGAACCACTAAATCACAAGACCCTCGCGCCGCCTCTGGTAGCAAGGCATTACTGTATTGGATTGTATACGACGCTCTCCTCATCACTTAATTGCTGTGTTCTCTCGCGTTAATTATTAAACGACTGATTAACATTTTCATTGCAACGTAATTAAAAGCGCGCTCAATTGAGCGTGGGGGTAACTTTCACACAGACGCACACACACACACAAATGCACATAATCGATGCTGCTAATATCTCATGGAGCAGCATCCAATTCATGCATTTTAGTTTATTTGAGTGAATGGAAAGAGAGCAAGCCAGATGAATTGAATGGATGTGCAGTAGCAGCGGTTGCGATAAAGTAGGAGGAGTATCTCATTTGCTGCTGTCTGTCGCTCGTGTATATACGAAAAGTGCTCGTATCTGTGCAACTGTATCTGCGCAATATCAGTTTTGAGTTTAAAATGCTTTTTAGCGAATAGCGAGAGCTTTTCAATGTTGTGCCGAGTGTGTCTGTGTGTCTGTGTGTGTATGTGTGTGTGAGTTCAATTGCATGAAATAAAAATGTGGCAAATTGAGTGGAATGAAGTGGAGTGAGCACAAGAGCGAGTAAACTTTTTTGAGTGTGAGATTTCAACAGGTTTTAGTTGCCATCTATGTATATATGTTTGTGTGCGTGTGTGTATGTGTGTGTGTGGTTGTGTCTCACAAAGCATTTCTTTCATAAAGATTTTTATTTTACATTTTTTTTTCTACTATGTCTCTTTACTTTTTTATTTATTTGTTTGTTCGCAGTCCATTAAACAGTTCATTCGTTTCTACTTCTGAGTTGTTTTTGTTTTTATTGTTATACCTATGTATGTATATACAATATATAAACGTATTTGTCTGCATATTGACGTGCGCATGTTTTTTTTTTTTATATTTGTATCTTTATGAGTTTCTGTGTAGCTTTGAGATTATCTAACTGTTGCCTTGTGTATGCGTGTGTATGTGTATATTTGTCTATTTCTCGTCTTGAGTTTGATGCTTGTATTGCTTTCGTTTTTGATTGGTTTTCGAAGCTCGTCAAATCAGCATTGAAATCTTTAATGCATCTGTGTGCGTGTGTGTCTGTATTTGTATCTGTATATGAGCGAGATTGTGTTTGAGATTGGCGTTTTGCGCAGTAGCTACGCCTACTTTTTTGGAGATAAATCACCCAAGCTTACAGCCATTTTGTGCAATCATTGCAAATATATTTTTGAAATCTTTACTTTGAATTAAAAAAGGGTATATGTAGTTTGGTAGCAAGTTTGTAACATACAAATGACGAAAAGGAAGATGTAGTTTAATGTATTTTAATATTTCTTATTATTGGAAAATGAAAAAATAGTTCTCATTCAAGCACATTTTCGACTTTTTTGTTAACAAAACTTTTAATTCGCAAAAACTTTTTCACATTTTTGAAGTGCAGTCGTTTGAATATATTTTCATACATAAATACCAATCAAATACAAATCATCAAAATTGAACCACAAATAATGTAAACGAATTTATTTTGTATACCTTTGACTATGTTATGTTTAATGAAAGAAAATTTTACTAGAGAATCAAAACGGATCCGATTCCGATAGGTTTATTCGGAATTGAAATTTTAACAGGAGGAATATGAAGGTTTTTCTGTCTGGGCGTACTGGGACTAAATTTGAATAAAATAATTAGTGTTTATACAATAAACTTTTGATAAACTGTTGATTCACAATATTCGGATCGAATGGAAAACCCATTTTTGAATGCATAAGTTAAATATGAAACCAATAAAAAAAAATTAATTGAAATTTAAATTTTTGAAAGTAAAATTTTTATGAAAACAGAATGCTGATATTTAGGACACCAAAATATTTTTATGTTTAAAAGCAAATTTCTACACGATGGAGTATAGTAAACATTTTTGTGAAGCATAGTGTGAAATGGTATTATCAGTTTGTCTGAAAAGCGCATTAAGCGCACATAATCTTGATCAGCTCGATGAGACGAGTCGATCTAGCCATGTCCGTCTGGCTGTCTGTCTGTCTGTCTGTCTGTCTGTCTGTCTGTATGTTGTTGCGTATTTTTTGGGGACCAATTTTTATGCTATCCAGTTAAAAATTGGCACATACGCTTCTTTTTATTGCAGTTTAATAGAGTATCAAGATTGACCCGCCACGCCAAGTGTTTGTGATACCCCCATATAAACCTACTGCCCACTTTTGTGTTTTTGAAAGAAAAACGTCTGTATTAAAGCCAATATTAGGTTGAAATGGTGCCTTTTTATAGACAGTCGCTTAACATGCATAGACTAATGGGTGTGGCCCCCACCCACCGTGCAAGTTTGTATTTTTTATGAAAAAATTCTTCATTTAAATCAATATTAGCTTGAAATTTGATTTGCTGGATTTTAGTGGACAACCTATATACCATATACGAATGGGCGTGTCCCGCCCACTTTTTGAGGTAATCCCATACAAACCCACAGCTCACTTTTATGCATGCGGATATATCCACAAATTAGTGATGGCAGATTTTAAAATTTTCTTTAGTTTGGTTTTTAGTTCGTTACACTTGGTTCACAATTTGTGAGGACATCGACTAAATACCTCAAACATTTTAGATTGACTACCGACATATCAAAAGTACCACAATCCTTTTAGACTCTTTGTGTGAAGACAAAAAAGGAAAGTATTTAAATTAGCTTCAATGTGCTTTTTAGTTCTTTACATTTAGTCAAAAATTGCCGGAGATATATATAACGGATTAAAGACAGAACAAAATTTATAAAAATTCATTTTCATTACTTTATTTAGTGACTATTTAATTGGAAACGGTTCGATATCGTCGCAATAGTTCACGTGATATAAACAAACATAACATTTTTGTATATAACCGTAATAAAAGGTGGAGAAGCTCCACTCCACTCCCCGTGACGGATTTGTGTTAATTTTCTTCAGTACGATTTGTAAGAAAAAATTAAAGTTACAAATTGTTTCAGAGTTTGCAACTAATTTTGCTTATAATGTTTAAACGTACATATATTAGCATTACATACACTCAGGAGTGTTACAGAAACCGGTTCAAAATCTTCAAATTTCATTCAAAAAACTAAATACATATTATGCATGAAAATTGAAGATATTGAGTCGAAGGCGTTTTCTGTAACACCCACTTCTATTATGATGCCATATATATTTATACATTGAACGAACTAATTAGCAACATTTTTGTTATTCAATTAAATTTATAGCAGCAATTTTATTTTGAGTTATTTGTTTATGTGTGTGTTTTTATTTTGTATCTCAACAGGTTATAGCAACAGTTCACATGATCGCAATAACAGTCCACCCCCGCCTCAAAATAATAACAATAGCAACAACAATAATAGCAACAATGGTACAACAATGATGCCGCCTGGACAGCAACAGCAACAGCAGCAACAGCAACAGCAGCAACAGCAACAGCAACAACAGCACAATGTAACAACAACGCCTGCCGCAAACAACAATAATACCAATAACAACAACAATAACAACAACAACAATAACAACAACAACAGCGGGAACAATGCGGGTAACCACAATAACAACAACAATAACAACAATAGCAGTGGTGCAAATTTAAACTATATGCAAATGGCGATGCGAAACACAACCGCTGCCGCAGCACTCTATACACAACATCAACTGAAACAAGAACCGGGCACACAGAATCACACACCAAACAGCGGCAATGGAGGCTATGGCAATACATTAACGAATCACAACAACAACAACAACAACAGTGGCAACACACAAACCGATCCCACAGATCTCTCCAACTATGGCCTACCCGCACATTTGTCCAATGCAACAGTTGGTGGTCATTATGATGACAGTGATTATCATAGCGCATCAATCTCATCGCAGGATCAGCAGAGCCATGCAAGCGGTGGCGGTAGTGGAGGCGGTGGCAGTGTCGGAAGTGCGGCCGCAGCTGCTGCCGCTGCTGCTGCTGTAGCCAATGGCTATGGACTCGATGGCAGCGCCGATTGGATGAGCTATGGTGTACGTCCGCGTTATCATGATGCATATGCAGCAGCGGCAGCAGCATCCGAATATGCGCCATACGATGCGCCACAATTTCAGGCCATAGCCGGACAACCGCCAATGGATCAATGGAGCGCACACGCGCATCAACATCCGGCAGCCTATATGAGCACACTGGGTCTGGATAAATCGCTGTTGGGTAGCTACACGCAGGGCGGCATACCACCTTTTACCGGTTCCGGTCCGATACAGCTGTGGCAATTTCTGCTTGAACTGCTGATGGACAAGACGTGTCAGAGTTTTATATCGTGGACAGGCGATGGCTGGGAATTCAAGCTAACCGATCCCGATGAGGTAAATACTGCATTCAAATTTTTTTATTTTACATGTACTTACGAAAACAATTACACCCATCTAGGTTGCACGTCGTTGGGGCATACGCAAGAATAAGCCAAAAATGAACTACGAAAAGTTAAGCCGTGGTCTACGATACTATTATGACAAGAACATTATACACAAGACGGCGGGCAAGCGTTATGTCTATCGATTCGTTTGTGATCTGCAAAATCTAATTGGGTAAGTGTGCACAAACACAGCCAGAGAGAAAATTGTACACCCAACTAATTTTTATATATATTTTTTTTTTCTTTTTTTGATACACACACAGCTGTTCACCTGAGGATCTGGTTGCCAAATATGATCTAAAAATCGAAAAAAAAGAGATTGAGTAGCTGCAATAACTTCTACTTCACATCTAACGTTTCAACCATCTTCGACACATTGTCTATCCCGGTTCTCGTCGTGTGCGTGGATTCTTCCCGTTGTGCTTAATTTTTTAAAGTACATAATTGTGTCTTTTTTTTTTTTTTTTTGTTTGTTTTGTAGCATAAAATACTTTCGTCGATACCAGCTAAAATTAGTCGATTAATTTTTACTCATACATTGTTAAGCAATTTAATTAATAACAATTATTGTATATTAGAAATTAAGCAAGACAAAATATCAACACAAAATAATACTAAAATTGTAAAAACCATTTCAATCGTGATGTTAACTTTAAGCGCCTCTCCCACTAAATCGATTGTATGTAATTGTAGTGTAACACAAAAAAAAAAAACAAAAAAGAAACTTCCCAGCAAAGGCTAACTGAAAATATATGCAGAAATTATGCACAAACCAACCAATTTAGTGCTTCTACAACACTAGTTTACATAAACAAAACAAAACAAAACAAACAAACAAACAAACAAAAATACAATAGAGACTATCTCTTATCTTTAGGCGATTAATTTAAACTTCTTTCTAGCGATAATCGCTCTTTTTGAGCTGGCTTGCCATTCACTCTGGACGCCGTTTTGAGTAAAATCACAAATGTACCGTTATCTATGTGAATGGCTCAAATGTTCAGCGCACCCAAATTACTCCAAAAAAAAAAGTGTAAGAGTATGTTTCTATAGTTTTAAAGTTGAAATTTGTAAACTAGTGTAATTCTTTTGTAATTATTTTTAGTGATGTTAAAAAAAAACAACAAAAAACCAAGCAAAATGTAGGCCTTTTACACAATATACATTTATAAACATAGTTTTACCTTGAATTACTTTAAATACAAATACAAATACAAAAAAAAAAGAAAACAAAAGCAAAAATTAATTTGAAATTAATTTAAAAAATTAAGTTTTTTTTTCTAGTTTTATCTATCTCTTTTGTTTAATTATAGTTTATGCAACTTTTTCGTAATTTTCACTAAAAGAAAATTCAATTCAAATGCGGAAATAAAAAATATAGACATACTAGAGTATACAAAACAAAAACAAAAATAAAAATAAAAATTTAATTTAATTAATTAAGTTGTGCAATTTTTTAAACACTATTAAAGTCAACAAAGCCATAAACTAAAGAAATGCCGTGCGTGATATTAAATTCATCGAAATTGGAAATTATTCAAAAAAAAAACAAAACAAAACAAAAAAATTTGGCTTTCAAACTTTCTCTTCTTATTTTTCTTCTTTTTTATTCCTTTTTTTTTTTTTTTTTTTTTGTTTTGTAATAACCACCGCCGCAAACGCGACAAAAACATATTTTTGTAAATAAATTTTAAATCTTATTTTTATTGTTTGTACTATCCAGAAATTCTTGGCATTTTGTGCTTCCGTGAGACTCAAGAGTTCTGAATTTTATATTTGAGAATTAAATGTACGAGTACATAAAATATAATTGTAGTAATTGTAGTTTTTAGTTCTCCCTATTTATGTATGTATGTATGTACGTCTGTTGAAAAGAAAAATATACCTAAATAATTTCAGTTTAAATTTTGTAAAATTGTAGTTATAATTAATGAAGTAAAATTTAAAAATTTATTTACATTTACTTCTGTACAATGTAGCGAAAATTTTTCAATATTTATGTAATAAAAACAAATTCATAAAGTTTTATTGAAGTTGTGTTGTAACCAGGGAATGAAACCGGAACCGAAACCGTTAACCGTTAACCGAAATAAACCGATTCAAAATTGAGAACCGCAACCGGAACCGAAATACGTTTCGGTTTTATTGTCTGGTTGTAACATCTTTGTTGGGCTGTGATTAAATGATTATATAACATGATAAGATTGTGCAGAGTAAGAAGTAATGTAAAAGAAAGATAAACCGAAACGTAACCCTAGTTATCAAGTGCCAGGAGCAAGGATACTTCAATTAGACGCATCCATAGATCCACTGGGCTCAATTGCATCGGACGGGACTGGCAGTTGAACAGTTGGGTCGTGCTGTGTGGCGATTGAACACACTTAGCACAGCAATCATTAGTGCTGAACCTGATGCGTTTTCTGTAACACTTGAGTATATTGCTCCATCCGGATTTTAACTGTGATTATTTAGTTCTGGTGTTACAAGGATGACATTTTTACTCTCATCAATAGGTGGCGCCCTGCCACCAAGTACAAAATTGTCTTTGAAACAGTTTATTGACTGTTCAACCGCTTCTTTATGCAATTGAGTCCTACCAGATATGTATAAACCCACTCTATATGAGATAGTATCAACAGTAGATGCAATCTCGGAACTGACTATTACAGCTTCTGCCGCTTTTGAGTGTACTCGGTAGAAAGGTGGTACTAAGCATAACTGCCTAGTGGTAACACTGGCTGTAAAAAATGCTTTTAACACTGCCAACTGGAACATGATCCTTGAAGCTATTGGTTCTTTCGGAATTTCCAACTACCTTGCGAACTTCATCGAGAGCTACTTTCATAATAGAGTGCTTTTGTACAGCACTGATGTTGGAGAGAGGAAGTAAAAAATCACCAGTGGGGTTCCTCAAGGCTCTGTCCTAGGACCCTCACTATGAAACATAAAGTACGACGGCATACTCAATTTGGATCGCCCCAGTGGCATCAAAATAATTGGCCTCGCCGACGACATAGCCAAAACTATCCACCAGCTCGATATACAGGGTTCACATTTGATTTGCTGATTGCGTGAAAGCAACTATTCCGAGGAACGTGAGGGGGTATGTCAATCGGTAGCCTAGCTTTTGGTAATTTAGTCGCTATGGAGCGTTTCTCGGTAGCGGACAGTGCGTTGTGCGTACATGAGTTTTACAAAAACGGTAATTCAGCGGCTGTAGCGCGTAGAAAATTCTGCAGTATTCGACATGTTTGTCATTTAAATGCTGCGCCAAGCCCTCGACTCATTGGAAAATGGGTCGAGAAGTTTGATGAGACCGGTTCAACGCTGGAAAAATCAAAATCCGGGCGTCCAAGGTTTTCGAGAACTTTCGAAAACGTAGACAGTGTTACTCAGTGTGTTCGTGACAACCCGGACTTTTCGATTCGGAAGCGTGCTGTTGTTCGCAAAGATTTAAAGCTGCACCCCTACAAAATTCAGTTGGTGCAAGAATTAAAGGCTCAGGTTGAAATTTTTCCTGGCATATTGATCTCCAGGAGAGGTAGCATAAATTGGCCTCCACGAAGTCCCGATTTAACCCCTATGGACTTTTTCCTGTGGGGTTACGTCAAATCTAAAGTTTACGGCAACAAACCGACTTCCCTGGCACAATTAAAAGGAAATATCCGTCACGAAATGGCAGCCATCACGGAGAATAAATGCCGAGTCATCATAGGATATTTTAGTGCTCGATTAAATGAATGCCGTGAACGCAACGGTTGATATTTGGACAATATCATTTTTAAGAAATAAATTCCCAAAGTGTGTATTTTAATAGTGTGTATTTTAATAAAAATTTTTTCAATAAACTACTTACTTTTTTTTATCGATTTTTTAAAAGTGAACTTTATTTTGAAACACCCTGTATTATGCAACGTAGCTATCCTGAGAGTCTGCGAATGGCTAAAAGTAGCTAGCGGAGTACATGACGGAGCCGGTTCTAATTAGCAGCCGACAAAAGTTGGAATAAGCTTGTGTTCTGGTGGGAGATACCAGGATAACATCTAAGAGAGCCATCAAGTATCTTGGTATTATGCTAGATACTCGTCTCTGCTGCAAAGAGCATCTTCTCTATATTAATGAAAATATTCTAGTAGCTTGCAGATCGCTCGCAAGAATCATGCTAAGCACCCGAAGTCCCAAGCAAGGTCGTAGACTTCTGCTGAATGGCGTAACCAAACCAATTATGCTGTACGGTGCACCTAATAATGAATGTGAAGAGTTACAGCAATGGCCTAGAATCCAAAGATCGACTGGGGGCTATCAGAAAGTGCAGTGCACTTTGCACAGTGTCAGAGGACGCTGCGCTGGTAGTAGCAGGCATGATCCCGATCGATATATTAGCTATCGAAGCTAAAGTTACCTAAGAGAATAGGCAGCAAATGGGCTCAGAAGGAAGAGAATTCCGTATGCAGTCTAAACTGCAGAGCATCGCCAGATGTTAACACGCTACGACAACGCAGAAACAGGTTGATGGACACACTTTCTAATACGTAATTTAAACGAGTGGCTTAGCAGGCCACATCGAGGACTAAACTTCTATTTGACACAGCTACTAACTGGACTTGGTTGCTTCAGAATGTACCTGTATCGGTTTAAACGCGAGGACTCCCTCCTATGCACCTTTTGCATAGACAACCAACAGAAGGATGCAGAACATATCCTGCTCAAATGTTGCAGAATTGATCTTAACCGATAGGTTGTGGGACATATACTAGATGATATCTTCAAATGGCGTATTTTGTATTTTAATGAAAAAATTCCGTATTTAAATCAATATTAGCTTGAAATTCAATTTGGTGGATCTTAGTGGACAATTGCTTCATACATATATACAAATGGCCGTATACCGCCCACTTTTTGAGGTAGGGACATACAAACCCACAGCTCACTTTTATGAATTCGTATGAAAAAATTCAATATCAACTTGAAATTCGATGTGGTGTATACACACACTCACACACACCGCCCCCCCCCCCTTGAAACTTGCGAAAGGCGCTGGGAAGTGTAATCGTCTGAACTATCTCGTCTAAATGGTACCCGATACGTGGTGTTACCGAATCGCATTTACTGTCGGAATAAATGTGAGAGCAAATTGTATTTTCGTCTCAGGTATTTTTTTCTACTTTTAGACTTAGGCTAACTCAGTAGGACAAAACATAGGCCTTTTAGGTCGCAGTTTTATATGTTCCCATCGCAAATAATAATAATAACACTTATTTATAAGAATTTTATACTCATTTCCGCGCTTAATTTATAAATTTATCCCGTTTTGTACTTGATTTAAGAAAGTTTATTACGAATCGTACTTAAAATTTTTTAAATACGCAATCATACGCAAAAACCAGAATTTCAAACCTATTTTTAAAATGGCTTTTTTCAGTGTATAACTCAGAAACGGTACCGGTTAGGCAAACGGCATAAATGGAGAAATTCTTTAATTTTTATGCTTTACCACTATTCTCGTAGTAGTAATTTCAAAATTGAAGCATTTTTTCTTTGTTAATTCAGTCCATAAATGCATCTTCACTTTATCTCTACTATGGTCGAGATGTAAATAGGTATTTTTAGTGGCTAGACCCCAGGCCATGTAGCAAGTACCAGCCGCCCCTTTCTTAGCACCCATTATATAGGCTACACACTTTATTGTCAACTTTTATCGAAATCGATTAAAAAATTTAGTTAACTATTATAGCTGCTAGTTTGTAATATTTTCCAAAGTTTCAGGGATAATTACACATTTAAATAAAACATTTAAAACGGTTTTAGGTTTTATTAATTTAACTACAGTTTTATGCTCATACAAGACAAGATATAATAAGTATTTTACAATGTTTTACAAAACTCGTCTGCACTTAAGCGCAGCAAAATCATTAATTAAATCTTCGCAAGCTAATTTCCTTAAAAAATCAGCAAAGCCAGATCGTTTACCCTTAGCTCCGCCATAATTTTTAAATAATTTTTAAATAATTTTTAATTCGTCGCAAACAAGAAAATGATCGTTCTCCAGAACAGTTACTAGCGCGAGTACATACACACATACGAAGAGCTATATCCACGTTTGGGTAAATGGTTTGAAGACCTTCAGTTCTTAACTATTTCAACAAGCTGATAGCACTGTTCCGATCCTCATTTTTTAAACTGCAGTGAGCACGAAAATGGAGACATTCTTCTGAAAAATTGTCTTCCAAATCAGTAGAATAAACCATTTGCGATGCTTTGGCCTTTTCTTCGACTTCTGACTCGCATAGTTTCGTCAGGTTAGTTATAAAATAAATTTATTATAAAGTAATTTATAAGCATCTCGTCGTTTTTTTGAGTTCTTCTAACAATGTATCAATTATTACCAGAAAAGTAGTGATTCTGAAATTTTCGCGACCATACTTATGTTGCATCACTTCACCAGTATTAGTCTCGCCAGGAAGTAGCTTACGCTTTCGATTGAAAATCTCTTTCATATTCATGTACAAATGACAGTTTTTTGGCATTGTTTTCGAAATCATCGAAGTTATCTCGTGTTTCGCCAATAAAATGTATTAGTACCTCATGGAGCTCTATGACAATGGTAATGTCAATTTCCAAACTCTGAAGTTTTTTACTTGTGGCGCTAATGCAATCCAGTAAACATCCCAAAAAAAAACAGTCATGACGGCCGTTTGAAAACATTCCAGTTTCAAACGAATACCTCTTGCTTCGTATATAACGGCTCTCTTCTGATGTGTCTCATTTTCGATGGAGAATAACGCTCATGGATTTCATTACACGATACGCGTAAACTTCTTGCTGACCAACGAGTCGTTGATAGACTTTTGATGGTGAAATGGCTTTGAAGGAGTTCCCAACGCTAAACTATTAAAAAATAATAATGGAAAATAACTCGGAAACTAGTGTTAACCCGACATATACGAAATAACTTATTTAACTCTATTTTTTATACATAAAATGTACGAAAGTGATTTAGGAAGTTTATTGTTATACGATGCGGTGCAGACTGCACCGTACAGTGCGGCCCGCCATAAGCCATAATGACGTGTTTTATGTCACTTTTGGCCGCCCCTAATATCTGGGCGCCCTAGGACCGGGCCTACTGGGCCTTAGGGCAAATCCGCCACTGGGTATTTTCCTTGAGAACAACCTCACTAATCCCAATTTTCTCACCGGAAATTGAAAGAGCATGAAATTTCACCCTCCGGAGCCATGTTTTTGGCCATCAAAATCTTTTCATCTTCCACTAGTAGAAGAAATCACTAATACCGAAATGAAGCATATTCCCACCAAAGTCATATTTCGGTTTTTTTTTTTCAATTTAAAATCAAGTCTGATGTTTATAAAACTTGAATGAAATATGTTTTATTGCTGTATTCAAATTACTTTATTTTAAAAGTTTAATAACTGTGTCCATTTTTATTCGATTTTGATTATTTAAAGGTCATTTGGTTGAAAATTTAATGTTTTTTCTACATGTTGTTCCCAGTGATCAAGATGAATGTGCTCTTCATCATTTGGAGAAGAATGGATGGCAAATAATATGTAGCCCATAATTTTCTCTAAAAAAGTTTCAGTACGATCTTTCGCGGATCACATTCCTTGTTCGTCGTAACTGTTCTAGGCGCTTCTCTGTGTGAACAGTATAAAAAAAGTATTGTTGTTAAACAGACTATCTCGGAATTCATTGAAAAATTTGTCATACAGTTTGTGAATAGATTATTAACATTATACTCCGTAAAAGAAATTAAAGAGGAGAAATTATTTGAATTATTGAAATTTTGAAAAGATATAAGTTACCAAAATTTGTATTCGTCGCAATTTTGCAAAATAATAAGTTTGTCACAATTGTTAAATTAACGTACGCGGGCATACATCGGTACTGTTAAATAGATTAGCATTCAAAATGATGCTCAATCTAATCAAGTTGATTCAGAAACCTAAGCTGACTTCGGTCTGGCTGAACACGGGCAACATGGAACACATGCGCAATGTTCACGAAATGCCAAAGCATCTGTGCGATGTGCCGGAAAGCAAAGATCCAGATTTCTCAAAAATGGTGCAGTACTATTACCACAAGGCGGCAATGATCATGGAGGACGAGTTACTTAAGGAAATGGAAAAGTATACGTACATGAAGCCGGAGGCGAAGGAAGCGCGCGTCAGCGCCATATTACGTCTAATCGGGAATGTGGCCACAACTGTCGAAGTTAGTTTTCCGATAATCAGATCTAATGGCGAGTATGAGATCATTACTGGCTATAGATCGCATCACACAAAGCATCGCATGCCAGCGAAAGGAGGTGAGTAAATTTATACATTAATAGGCTAGCAGATATTATGTAACGGTAGCTACGGTCACCAATTTTGCAACAACAACAAAACAATATACCATTTGAAAGGTATTCATTTGCAGAGGTGCACAATCTATATTTCATCAAAATCGGTTTTATATATTGTGCGTAAGACGCTCACTCGCACAACCAATCAAACACACATAGACTTTTCATTAAATACAAATGCAAATACTCAAATATATAACGATAGCATGCCAGCAATGATAAATCAGATGGGAAATTATGCATTATACTTTGTATGCGTTTCGCTCTTATTTGGGTGACTGTATCTCTGTTTGTAGATTATGTGAATAGCGGACGGTGAAATAGCAATAATAGCGAACGCAAACATATAAAAAATTATTCTTAGATTGCGGTCGTTTGAGTCAACCGCAGCCTTCATACCTTCATTGATTTTTAGGCATACGCTATGACTTGGAAGTGAACGCCAGCGAGGTGAAGGCTCTCTCCTATCTGATGACCTTCAAGACGGCGTGCGTCAATTTGCCATATAGCGGCTCCAAAGGCGGCATACGCATTGATCCAAAGTGCTACACTGTACCGGAGCTGCAAACAATTACACGACGTTATACCATGGAATTGCTCAAGCGAAATATGATTGGCCCGGGCATTGATGTACCGGCGCCCGATGTTAATACCAGTTCCCGCGAGATGAGCTGGATTCTTGACCAGTACGTTAAGACATTCGGTAAGTGGTGACAGCTGTTTATAATTATTTTAATTTTAATTTGAATTTCTTGAAAATGATTTTTATATCGTAAAATTTGCAACAGGATTCAACGACATAAACGCATCGGCCATTGTCACGGGCAAACCGGTGCACAACGGCGGCATTAACGGACGCAGTGGAGCAACTGGTCGTGGTGTTTGGAAAGCTGGCGACATATTCATACAGGATAAGGACTGGATGGGTCACATCAATTTGAAACCAGGCTGGAAGGACAAACGTGTGATTTGCCAAGGTTTCGGTAATGTCGGTTCGCACGCGGCCTTTTTTGTTCAACAGGCCGGCGCAAAGATTGTGGGCATAATAGAACGTGACGCTCAGTTGGTCAACGAAAATGGCATTGATATTGAGGATCTCATGCAGTACGCCGCTAAGAATAGAACTGTCAAGGGTTATAGCAAAGCGTCGGAGACTACGGAGAATCTGATGCAAGCTGAGTGCGATATACTAATGCCATGCGCAAAGGAGAAGGTTATCAATAGCGAAAATGCAGAGAATATTAGGGCGAAGATCATTCTAGAGGGTGCTAATGGGCCGACAACTCCGGGTGCTGAGAAAATATTACATGAGAAAAATGTGCTCGTCATACCCGATTTACTGGTGAATGCCGGCGGTGTTACCGTCTCCTACTTTGAGTATCTGAAGAACATCAATCATGTGTCCTACGGCAAGTTGACATCGAAAGGCACTACGCAGCTTATACATGAGATCTTCAACTCGATCAACGAGTCACTCTGCAGTAATCAGGATATTGAATTCGTAAGTAAATCAACCAAAAGGCGCTGAGTTAGTAATAATTCCTATCGTCACCTTACACTATACTTTCAGCCCAGCATCGAACCCAACTCACGGCTTCGACAGATCCGCGACTGCACCAAGGAAGCTGAGATCGTCGATGCTGCTCTCCAAACCGTCATGGAATCAGCTGCTACTGGTGTCAAGGCAACCGCAAACAAATTCGCACTGTGCATCGATCTGCGTTCCGCTGCCTATATTTGGTCTGTCTTTAAGATTTTCCGCGCCATGGAGAGCTCCGGCATCTCTCAGCAGTAATATGCAACACTAATTGTTGTGCTATTTTGTTAATCGGTTCATTCATGTAATCGTACTATTTTCATGTTAAATTTTATTTTGGGCGAAATCAACTTTTGTTTTTTTTATTTTGTCCTTCGATAGTTTTAAACACAATAATTTTAGAAAATAGTACCCCAAGTAGGAATAGGGAGGTCCAAAAAAATGATAAAGTTGTAAAGCATCATTCTATAAAAGAAAGTTAAAGAATGACGCTGCAACATTGCGACCATTACTGGGAGTCAAAGTCTTTGGCTTTTTAGTACCTTCTCAGAAGTCAACCTTGGGCCCAATGGAAATTGACACTATTAAAACAACGCCTGATCTGAACTTCGAAGCGTCAACTAGTGCTTCCTCCCTTCTTCTGGTAGTAGTTGAAGAAATTGGCACTTATAAATAATGTAGAAGCTGTGACTGCTGGCCCATCATCTACACACAAAATCAAACTTCTGCCAAAGCAAATATCCCGACCATTATTACTCCGATAACCTCTGTGTTTATCTTTCGTCTTTCTTCTGAAACGACTGAAGATAATATAAAATCTTATATAAATTCTTGCTTTAAATGCTCCAATAAAATATTGGTTTCTAAATTTAACTTCTCCTACTCGCGTTCTATTTCCTCTTTTAAGGTAATTGTTCCGGTGTCCATGCGCATGAATAAGATGCGCGAAATAAGTAAATAGGACAAATAATGCATGACAAGTAAACTGTTTAATATTGTTCCCAAAACCAAATGTTTGCTTAAGTAACAAAAGGCAAAGAACACTTAGCGAAAAATTATTAAAAATTAAACAAAATATTTTCAAACGAAATAAGTAAGTAGGACAAATTCATAAACTTAATATTAAAAGAAACAAAAAAGAAATTATAGTATTTTAAATCATAAAAAATTATTAAATAGAACATCCTTGGTTGTTCAACACCTTCAAGACTCGTTCTGGCATCGAATTAATTAAGTTTTGGAGCATTTTAATCTCAAGTTTTTCCCATTCTTGAATAATGGCTTCTTTTAATTCTTTAAGAGTTCCAAATTGTCTCCCGTTAGCATAAACCCGGTGAGTTAAGATGCCCCATATGTTTTCTATGGGATTTAAAACTGGGCTGCGAGCTGGCCACTCAAAAACTGTGATTGTCGAAACCGAAAAAAAAATCTTTAGTGTATCTTGCACTATGGATGGGTGCATTATATTGCTGAAAAACCCACTCGTCACCAAAGTAATCCTCTCCAAATTTAACTAAAACTGTCTCTAAGAGCAATACATATTTTTGTGAGTTCATTCTATGTGTTATAAAACACATCGCAGACTTTCCATTATATCCGAACGCAGCCATATCATTAAAGACCCTCCGACTTTTTTTGGACTCCGAATATCGCGATAATAATAACGGTAGCCATCTGGACCATCCAAATTTAACTTTTTTTCATCGCTAAATATAATATTTTTCCACTTTATATCCCAAAATTTGTATCTATAGGCAAACTGCAATCGAGCAGTTTTGTGCCTAGGCAGTAGCTCCAGTTTAAGCAGTTTTTTTTTTATATGAAACGTTATTTGAACTTTTTAAAATTTGCTGTACACTTCGGGTGGATATCGGAAGAGACAAATTGCTTCGAATTTGTGATGAGCTGATGTTATTATTAACAACAAGAAATTTAATTCGCATTTTGTTCCGGTTATTAACTAACGGTGGACGACCAGAACGGCTTTTCTTCCCATGATTTTATGGATCCTTTAAAAAATTTTCCATCGTACACTTATTCCTTCCAACATGTCAATAAGCAATTTTGCTTATTGACATCCCCATTTCACGCAGTGCCAATATTTTTCCGCGCTCTTCATCGCTTAAATGGGTGAAACTTGACATTTCTGAATAAAATATTCCATTAAAAATTGTTACAAAGAATGATTTCAGTTAAAACTCACTTATTTTATTTAATTTTTATAGTCTGCACTGAATTTAGTATCAAAAACTTCAATTTCACTTCATAAGCCGTATGCAAATGAATGCAAAGTAATCTGTCCTATTTAGTTTTTTCTTTCGCAAAATTCAACGTAGCCTGCTAAAAATAGACCTAACGGGAAAAGCTTGCGGTACTTTTTCGAAATTCTTTACTCATAGCTCGAGCACATTTCAAACGAAATGTAGGAGGAAGAGAGAAAACGATGCATTGCAGTTTGTAGACAATACAGTGCATTGTCCTAATTACTTATTTCGCACACCTTACGTCTATAAAAATAAACGTTCCCCTGTACAGAATTCTGTTGAATTACCCTCTGTTTCAACTTCTGTACCAAAAAACTAAGTTCTACTTCATTTAAAATCCATTATCAAAAAATAAGAAGGTTAAGAACTAAGCTTAGAAATGATTATCTTACTAGTTTTTCTTTTATTACTGACATCATTGTCTTTACTGAAACTTTTCTTCAACCACACATACTCAATACTAAGTTATTTAATGATAATTTTGTTTCATTTAGAAAAGATCGTGCAAATCGCTCTGGTGATGGTGTTCTTGTAGCAGAGAAATCGTCTCTCTTGACTGAGAAAATTTGTATTTTCTAGCAGTACATAGAATTTATATGTGTTAAAACTTCTTTTCGAGGTTTCAACATATGCATTACTTGCTCATACATTCCGCCTTCGGAAATGAGCATTTACTGTCATCATGCCGCTGCGATTTCATACTCTTTCAAATAAAAAAGCTCATCTTATTGTTTTAGGTGATTTTATCTCTTGTTACCTTTATGCTGATTCTAGTTGTAAAGAATGAGTTTCTTGATGATTTTTGAATTAGCCATGCAACAGTGTAATAATATTCGCAACAGCTCTGGAAGACTTCTTGATCTTGTTTTTGTTGATGCTGGTTTTGATGTACTTATTAATAGGATTCCTCCTATTACAATGCCTGAAGATAATCACCATCCAACCTTGGAAGTCTCTTTTCAGCTTGATTGTATTTGTCGTTCGCATGACAAAAATAAATCTCTTCGACATGTAGGATGTTTTAGAAAAACTGAATTTGTCAAGTTAAATCACTTACTTTTCAATACCGATTGCTCTGGAGCGCTGTACATATATTGAATTGGCAACGTATATTTTTTATTCCATCATCCTCAGTTATTTGACAAATTCATTCCATATACTACTCTCCCTATCTTAGGAAAAAGACAGCCCAAATCGTTTCTCAATTTCGTAAATACGAAACGTAGTACTTCAGCGTATCCTTCACATTTAATTCTTGATGGCACAGTTGCATTCTGTGTTTCGCCCATATCAGATTTGTTTGCCGACTTTTTCCATAGCACTATTATAGTTTCTCATATCCTTACAGCATCACATTATTTGACTTTGTATCTCCTCCTGCAAAATATGTTAACATGCCTTTTATCCATTAATATTCCCAGTTGCATACTAAAACAATGTTCTATCTCCATATGTTTTCCCCTTATCAATTCTATTCAATCTATTCACAAAGTTACATAAATTTCCATCTGTTTGGAAGGAG
Source organism: Leucophenga montana (assembly GCA_035044765.1). Classification (NCBI taxonomy): domain Eukaryota; kingdom Metazoa; phylum Arthropoda; class Insecta; order Diptera; family Drosophilidae; genus Leucophenga; species Leucophenga montana. Next base: position 338,008 of record JAWNNQ010001269.1, on the reverse strand, counting down.
TCTTTTAATGTCCCGTCATATAAAAATTGCAGCAAGTCTGATATATCGAATTATGGAGGTATTGCTAAGCTGAGTGCTATTCCAAAGCTCTTTAAAAAAAAATCATTAGTGACCAATTGCAACAGTCATTAAAGTCCGTTGTCAGTTCTTTGCAACATGGTTTCGTTAGGGTTAAATCGATTACAACTAATCCTTTGGAATTTTCCACTGTTGTAAATAACGGTTTTGAGTAGGGTTTGAAAACTGATTTTATTTATACAGACTTCAGTAAAGCTTTTGATAGTGTGTCTCACAAGCACCTTTTATTCAAATTAAAAACAATAGGATTTCCTCAGTCTCTTTTCACTTGGATTGAGTTCACCACTGATCAGGCTGTGGGTAGGGCCACAGTCGGTCAATCTGGCGACCAAACAAACATTTCTCCAACGGGTCTGAGTGTCTGCAACGTCCTTCTTTTAGTTTTAAGTTAGTTTAGTTAATGTAAGTATAAACTTTAAACCATTGTATAAGCGTCCGTTTTATATGTGTAGTTGCAAGTTCATTATAGTGCTGAGCGATATTAGTTAAATACCAGAGATTGTTTCACAGCGTCTGAAAAATCACTGGTAGCAGTTGCTACTCGATATTGTAAATATCAGTGATTTAGTAGCAGTTGATTATTACTACTACAACTGTTGTAGTCAACTGTCAAAGTGAATTTATGTCACCAACACAAAAAGTCGCAAGTAGAAATAGCAATTGAATAGTATTAGCGATACATCAAAATGAATTTAGTAAAAACTTGATGAAAAACTTGTTCTTTTCTTAAACCACGTACAAAAAATATTTGTAGTAGAATATATTGGGTTTGTTGAGCTATCAAAACCTATGTAACATAGCAAAGTAAGCATCGGAGAACCCGCATAGTATATATATTTGTGATCAGCCCGACAAGACAAGTCGATGTAGCCATGTCCGTCCCTCCGTTCGTCCATATAAAGCAGTTTGTAGAAACTAAAATTTGGAGGCAAATATATACGAAGATCAAGTTTTGGATACCGCGCACACAATACGGATATTCCATTAAAATTCAAGTTGTTTTATTTCACTTCAATGAAAACGTTAACAAACAATACATGCGCTACTGGGCTAACACCAATTCCCGACAACTGCACGAAAGGCGTTTGCATTCACCTAAATTCACAATTTGGTTTTTTAATTTGAAATATTGGACTTTGGTTTTTTTTTTAAGGAAATGAGGTCACAGTGACAGTGAATTCAGACCGGTATGTGAACATTTTGGAGGAATTTATTTTTTTCAACGAATTGATGAAATGGACTTTTGGAGATATTTGGTACGAACAGGACGGAGCAATAGCTGTTTTGAGGGAACGCTTCCCGGAACACCTCATATCAATAAAGGGCGATTTGGAGTGCCCAATCCACTCCCCGGATTTGGCGCCGTGCGATTTTTTTTGGGGGTTTTTGAAATCTCATATTTTTGTCAACCGCTCAAAAAACCTACAAAACCTGAAGGCCAACCATACGGACATAAATTGCCAACATACCCGCTGATATGCTGGTAAGGTTCATGATAAACGCTAGAAATTGTGAAAAACAAAACGTTAGATATTGAACCTATCGCGCTCGACAGCAGGTTCGAAAAAGTATTGATTCCACTCCTTTTAAAAATGTACCAACAACAGCAACTGATGCTCGGCAACATGTTGGCAAATCCGTTTGTTGCTTATTTCTATGGAGTCACTCACTTTAACTTTTTTGTTATAATTTTTTAAAATGAAAGAGCTGAGAGAGCTCAGGTCTTTATGATTGGGTTTTTCCTACCTTCGACGCAATACATTAGAAAAAAATTACATTTGTGTTTACTCCTTTTCACAACCTTTCCAACAAAAAAAAAAGTCAAGGGAATATGTTGCGTTTTAGGGGGTTAAAGAGGGTGTGAAACTTTTGCAATTGTCTATTTATAGATAATAGACAAAGAAAAAGAAAACACTAATAATATAGCATATAAAGTTGTTATATTCTTGTCTTGTCTGGTCTTGTTTTCTCTTCCATTTCACGTTTTTTTTTTTTTTATTTTTATTTAGACTGCTTGGAGATGGAGCTACCATTAGCTGAGCCTCTACCATTAGCTGAGTCTCACGATGTCTTCTGAAAGCGAAAAACAGACAATTTTAATGAAATCACTGCCGAACAAGTTAGATTGACTAAAAGGATTTCCCAATATGCTAAAATTGAATAAAACCAGTTGGGTATATGAACGAATTTATTGTATATCAATGACATTATCGGGGATGTCACCGAAATCTCTAGACGAAATTTCGTAGGTATCAGAGAAATCTCGTAGATTTCATTAAAAGCAGCGTTCAATGCACAGTCGCAGAGTTGTCGCAGATAATAAAAACATATTACAGACTACTTATGTAAATGAAATTTTTTGCAGATTTACTTGGAGCACATTATAAAGTCCCATATTTGGCGTAATGTCCTTCGTTGTTGTTGTAAAGAATAAAGTGATAAATGTTAAAATCCGAAGACACAGTTACGAAGAAAATACATTCAAATTGCACATAAACAAAGTTTTACCTTATGATTTGATGAGTTTTGCAATCAAGAGTTTCTCCTACCAAAATGGCTGGTGATTTCAAACGGTCTAAAAGAGATTTCTGTGACACCCCACAAGAACAATATGACATAGTTCAAATGGCCCCCTCGGCATCGCTTGGTGGTGCACATCCGAGAAATTCATTTTTCTAAACACTGACGCATAGATTAGGCTAAATGTGAGCGATGGAACGGGTTATATTGACTTTAAGATCTTTTGCGACTTATTGCCATAGAACTGCAACTTAAGTAAACTCCACAAAAAAAGTCTAACGGTGTCAAATTGCAGTAGGTAACGTTCTCTGTTAATGGGTCGTTTTCGAAGAACTATAGACCGATACTGCCACCGGCCCATAATCCACACTAAAAAGTGACTTTCAGCGGATGCATTGCCACTTGGTGGACCTAGCGTGTACACACATTGGCATCGTCCCAAATCTGGGAATTTTGCTTGTTCACGAAGCATTGAGCCAGCAATGAGCTTCATCGCTGAATATGATTTTTCTTTTAAAATCGGGGTCGGCTTCCAACTGCTCCAGAGCCTTAGTCAGCGAACACATGGCATTGTCTTTCGTTGTTTTGGATTTTGTACAGATGTACGCCCAAGTCCCGACACAAATTTACCAAATTTCTTGTCTGCAAAAGGCGAGGAATTGATTGTTTCAGGTTATCCCGCGCACTCTCACAAACAGTAGCTATGTTTTCGGCAGTTGGGTTTCGCTGACGTACAGGTGTTGACTGATTGTTCACTGAACCGGTCGACTCGAATTTGGCCAGCAAACGTTAAATGGTCGACTTGAAAAGACGAACACAGCACCCATTTTGACAATCAACTTTTATCATTTACACGTGTTGCTCGATGCTGTAACTTGCCATGGAGTTTTATCTTTAGAGTCGGAAAAATAAAAAGCAGGAAAATTAGCAACAGATAAACCAACATGGCCGCCATGAACTGTAAAAATCTATCCCTCCCTATTGAAAAACTCTGTTTATGTACATACAAAATAAAATTTTTTTGAAGGAATAGTTTGCTTTGACTTTTCTTAATTATTTTGTTTTTTATTGTTGAGTTTTCTTTAATACCAAAACATTTATATATTTATACACTTATGTATTCGTTCCTTTATTTATTAATTTTTATTTTTTGTTATTGCAAAATTTGTGGTTGGTTTTAATATTGTAATTAGTCGCTAAAACAGAAAGGTGAAAACCGATTAATAAAGAAAATGGCGAAGGCATCTGAAACATTCGATAAGAAAACTTTTTTCGAGAACTACCTTCAAAAGCATCGCGAGTTGGGTAAACGACAACGCGAGTACAAAAAAATACTCTCAAGTAAGTTGCAGTCCCGCAAGGAGACAATTATAGAGACCAGCTATGAAAACACCATCGCCCAATTGGCGCAGGAAAAGGATGATCTGCGTGCGCAGATTTGGGTTGCCGGAGGACACACCCACAAAAAGAGCAATAGGCGCTACTTGCAGCAGATCAAGTGTCACGTCGAATGCCAACAGGTGCTGGGCGAGGATATACGCAAGTTGAAGGTATCTATCGGCAACATGGAGCGTGAGATTAGCCGTGTCGACAAACATATTTATGAGCTAAATCGACTCACTGTGCCGGATACGCAGCATCAGGCGCATGTGGGACGCATGCGCAAGAAAATGGGCATACTGGAAAACTCTTTGGAGGTGAGTGTGCGTCAGGAGTGCAGCTTTGCTGCGACAAATTTTGATCTGCGCGAGCAATTAATACGTGTACTCAATCACCGGACCTTCTTCAACGAATCCTACACGAAAATTGTGCAAAAATTAAACAGCGATAAAAAGTATCTACTTGATTTAATTGAATATGCATTTAATACATTTGACGGATGCATCGACGTCTACGAGAAGATCAATAATATGTCAAAGCGTGAATCAAAGGAACAGGAGCAGCGTAAAGTCGAAATGCAGGGTATAATGCGACGTGTTGCGGCTGACGCTGATAATAATGACTTCCTTGAGGCCAAGGCAAAGCGCCGTGAATTGGCCGATCTGCAGCCTAAAGAGTTCAAGCGGCGCGAAGATTTTCGACATAAACACAACAAGAAGATCAATTTGTACAATTCAGTGCTGGAAAAGCTGCTCGAGTACACGCAGTCGAAACGTGTAGAAGAGGTTATCGAGAAGTTTCAGCAACAGGAGAGCCTCTATTACTCGTTCTTCAACTACGCCAATGAAATGAGCTACCACATTACGCTTCTTAATAATTCCGTGAACCTCCTCTTTGAAGACATAATTGCCTTCAAGCGTGGTAATTCCAATAAGTTGCACAAACAAATTGAAGAAATTTCGAATCTGGAAGACCAGGTGCGCACCAAGCAGCAGGATAATCTTGAATTGCTCAAAGTGCGTGAGACCAATGATGCGCGTGTGGAGAATTTGCTTCAGGGCGTTGAGACTCTGTGCGAGATGTGCAATGTGGACTCAACGCCACTGAAGCCCTTGCTCGGTGATAATAGGCATATCAGCCTGGTCAATGTTGGCCGCTTTGCAAAGCTGTTGGAGAAGCGCATTTGCGGGCTGACGTCCTGTGTCTACGTTGTTGAACGACAAGATGATACGAACTTTGACTATGTTGTTAAGCAAATTGAGAAGATTTGCGAAATACCAACTGATTTGAATGATATTGTACTGACACAACAATGTCCGGAGTGTGCCGAAGGTGAAGCCTTCAATATAGACGATGGTGGCGACGGTGCTGCTATCAACACTGTCAGCGAAGCCAAGAAAAAATTATACGAGAAAATCACTCAACCAGAGATGCAGTATCGCCTGCATAGCATCAGCCAGTGTCGCTTGCCAAGATCACGTATCCTGGCTGCCAAACGCCATATGTAAATCTAAAACGTACATATATACTATATATGCACATACTTATTCCTAGCAGCTCCGATCGGCTTCTGAAACATGTTTTATATGTAGAATTAGTTCAGATGCTAGAATTTTTCCAATTCTGCGCAGAAAAAAAATAAGAAATATATATATGTATGTATGTACATGTACTCTTATATATATAAGAGTTGCTAATAAAAACGTTTAGCTATATTATTTCTAGTTCTCGATGGTGAATCTTAAAGGTAAGTCGGGGATTTCCTGTTCAAAAACAATGCAAGACCCAACTGCCTCTTTATTGGTTGGATTGAAGAGGCTGTTGCAGTCGCAAGAAAGAAATGATACTCTAAATACGGCCAACCGTTCCTAAATTTAAAAACAAGTAAATTTCAGGCAAGTGAGAAGAGTATTTAAACTTCGGTTCCACCTAAGTAGCCGTTTTTTCTTATGACGACACCCGGCACAACAAAATATTTATACATGTATACGAGGGTAAATTGGGTTTGTATATGGTCTGCCAAAATACTCGTACTATGTGTAAGATAGCAAAAAATAAATCGGAGACTCCATAAAGTATATATATTTGTGATCAGCACGATGAGACGACTGCATATAGTCATGTATCCGTCCATCCATCTGTAAGTCTGTCTCATCTGAGGAAAGTTCTCTGACTTAGAGAAATAGAATAGAAACTCAAGTCGCAATATAAACAGCCTCTTTATTGGCCGTACTGTTGCAAGTTTATCTTGAAATTCCGTAACTCGAAACCTTTTTACCGCAGTGCTAAAAAAAATATCCTCCAACTTTCTTGCCATATTTGATGTTTCTATTTTTAGTATTGCACTACTCCATGGATACTTACGAATGCCTACGATTAAGGAGCAAATCCAAATCCAAATTCCTGCCGTCCGAGTTGTACTTCCTATTGTTGAGAATAGAGAACTATTCGACATTTACGTAGACTGGAAGCATTTCTGCGTGAGACAATGCAAGTTGATGAATTTTGTCTTTGACCGTGTCTAATCGCAAATCTCGATGTAGGACGTTATTTCGTTCAAACCAGAGCGCATTCGTTATACTTTTAGTTTACTTCTAGTTTTGAAATAGCTGGATGCTTCCTAAGCTATTTTGGCTTGTGCATCCGTAACTCCATACAGGTTTTAAAATTATATTATAAATAGCCACTTTATTTCCAAGTGACAGAGTGGAACGACGGCCTATGAGCCATTTCATTGATTTCGATGCGTCCAAGAACATACCCAGATACATCACCGTATTTGAGTAAGCTACTGGACTTCCACTAATGTATAGTGAGATATTTGTGATATTTTTGTTTGTCAAGGTAATATGCAAAGATTTTGTGCTATTTAGTTCTAGTCCCCACAGTGTACACCATTCGAATACAGAAATTAGTTTCCGCTTTGCAACTTCTACTGAATTGGTAACTACAAGTAATGCAGTTTCATCAGCAAATGTTGCTGTTTATGAATTCGGTCGGAGTGGTAGGTCGTTGGTGTGAATTAGTTATAAGAATGGACCCAAAACACCATCTTGAGGAACTCTTACCTCATTGCGGCGTAGTGTTGAGTACTCATTATTCATCTTAATTCGAAAGTGGCGGTCTATGAGAAAGATGTCATAATGTCGGACAATTCCTTTGGCAGAGTGGAATGCATTTTATAAATAAGTTTATTATGCTAAACCTCATCAAATGTCTGTGAAATGCCTAGAAAGACTGCTGAACAAATTTTCGTTGATTAAATTGCATCTTCAATATACTTTGTTATGCGATGTACTTGATCAATTGTTGACTGTCTTGCAAGAAATCCAAACTGATGTATTGGTATTATATATATTTCTCCAATACATTATTGGCTCTATTCGCTTTATGATGACTTTCTGAAAGTCATTATACATGATTGGCAGTATTGATATAGGTGTGTATGATGAAGCGTTGTATGAATCTGTCCCATGTTTCAAGATGACCTCAACGACCTCTTCAAGATGCCAACGGGTGGGAGTTGCCTTAGTAACAACCAGATCAAAACCAGGTTATTTTTTTCATTTAAACTGTTTAGATATCACATCCATAACCTCTTCCTGATTAGTTGCATAGTATAGTTCAGTCGAGTTGTTCAAATATATTTATGTTTTGGATATCACTTCTTGCCCATTCGTTTGACTCTTCACGAATAAGGTAGTTCTGTGAGTAGGACTTTTCAGTTTATGTGTTCACTTCCATAAAGAATAATTTGAGTAAGGATAACTGGAGAGCTGTTGCAAGTAACTATTGAACTTGATATTTTTAAACTACGTAATATTATTTGTAAGCGCGCTATTTAATCGGTTTAATGTGGTTTTGTCAGCCGGTGTTCGTTTTTAGCTGTCACTTTCGAGCTTTTTGTTTCATTTTAATTAGCTATACAAAACTTCTGTGGTATTTATGAACTTTTGATTTGAAACTTATTAGATAGAAGATTGCACATCAGTAGTAAACTGAAATACTTCTTCAAATTGTTCGATACTGTGTATATTGTTATTTAAAGATATAGCCATTCTTAGCATTTGACGAAAGCAGTTCCAGTTTGTTGAGCTATTATAAAGACTAGGTAGTGCTCATTTTTGAACGGCTTGCTCGTGGACTGTTAGATACACCGGAGAATGGTCAGATTTAAATTCGTATCCATCTTCTATTAGAACATTTTGAAGTGAAATTTTCTTTACAATAAAGAAATCGATCAGGTCTGTAGTTTTTCGTGCGCCTGTTGGCCAGCATGTTGGTCTTCCACTTCATAAACAGCTACATACGGTTTCATCAATTGCGTGAAGTAGATCTAGACCTTACTTATCGAAGTAATTACAGGTAAGTCCGATCGAAACGAGTTATGTACCATTAAAAAGGTCTTGAATTTGCATTTGGATTCTGGGCCAAACCGACTTAATATTTTTCACCATGCAATAGCTGGTTGGAAAGGTCTTTTGAATACCCCATGATGTATATATATTTAGACCCCATAAAGCATATACCTACATATATACATCAGCATGGAAAGACAAGTTAATATAGTGCTGTCCGTCTGTGGCCGTCCGACAGTCTGTTTGAACGAAAATATCTCGTAGACTATAAAAGATAGAGACTTCAAGTATGGATATTTAGACTCTCCTTTTCAATCTTTAGATAAAGCGTATTAAAAGAACATTTTAAGGGGTAGCTAGCTGCCATACAATTATGGCCCCACTTTTAAGTTTTGAAATAAAAATTTTATTTGGTAATGAATTTATTGTAATTTTTTTTTTCAATTCAATTGAAATGTCCCACATACGTTCAGAAGGGACAACTTAAAAATATAGCCCCACACAACTCTATGGTTAATTTAAGAAGCATTAAGCAAGGTTTAGATTTCATATAAAGTTTTATCTAAGCACTGTATCTTCTCTATTAAAATAACTGATACCAAATAAAAAAAACCTCTTGACGAGGTATAAATCAAGTGACGCAATAAAGCAATTAATAAAATCAAATTGTTAACTAAATAGGGAGTAATTGGTATTGAATAAAAAAATAACGTAGTCGATTCGACGAAGAAGTACCTTGACGAACAAAAAAAGAGAAGAACCGTCTAGGGCTATCTTGCAAATAGAGTAAAAAGTAGAACTCAATTTACAAATGCAATCTAATATTTATTTTAATACTTTTGAAGTAAGGTTTAAACTTAACCCTAAACATGAACATGAATTAAATAAAGTTTTTTTTTTTTTTGATATGTACGCGCAAAGTTCGATTAGCCTTTTTATGCAGTAACAGATTCGCTGTTGAAAGTTATTAAGTAGACGGAGACACGGTTGTTTCGTCGCCCAGACCTAAACCGTGTATTAGACCACCAAGGAAACTGTCAATAATAGGATTACCACCACCTGGAGCAGGCACAGGTACTGGAGCCGGTGTTGGAACGCCCGGAGCCGCATTGATATCACAACCATACATTTTGTTTAATTTTTGAACATCGTTCGGTGAGAAACCATTACGCTGGCCCATTTGATCCTTACCGCCAGGTTGCTACAATAAATATCATTAAATAAACATAATTTATAAAAAAAAAAAAAAAACATTGAATAATTTCACTCACCACCGCCACAATAGTTGGCTGTCCATTAATAGAAAAAGCATTCGCGGAGTAATGCATTACGGAGCTATAATCATATGGTATTCCGAATGCCTCGGTCCGTGCAGCTTTGTCAAAGTTATTCTTTGCATGCGATTGAATGTTCTGGAATTGAATTGAGACAAAACCATCGCGTTCCATGCGATTTTGCTCGTGCAGGAAACCAAGTGCATGCATTAGCTCATGTATTGCGGTACCCGGCCGACTCAGGCAGCCAGGAGACTGCAGATTGACCTCCTGTTTGCCGCCAACGCGTCCAACCGATGACCAACAGCCAGAGTTACCGCTCACAATGGATATGTAATCACGTTCGCTGGTGCGTGGAACAAAACGAATGCAGGTACGCTTGTGGTACTCGTCAATAGCACTGTCAATAGTGGCGCGATCACGTGTATTGAAGTTGCCTCGTATCTCATAGGCTACAACTGCCTTGGGCCAACGTGAGCTCTGCGAAGTTAGACCGTTCTTTGTCATCACAGCGTTTGTCTTAGGCATAAGTATGTCACCCTCAAGATAGCTGCCTAGCTCCTCAGGATTCACCTGATCGGCATCAGCACTGTAGCTGGCCACCAGCTCAGCTGTATTCTTTAAATCTGGCTCACCAAAAATTGCACCACCATAAAAACTTAAATCAATGACATCCTTGGACGGCATCTCTGGCTCCGGCTGGTCAATGCTGTTCGAGGGTAACTCAATGACTTCGGTGTCATCGATGTCATCGGCATCGTAGTAGACATCTGCCAGCGGTACGGCGTGCAGCATGGTGTCGCCGATCAGGACGACCGCATAACTGAGCAGTATAGTGCGATAAATGTTAAACATATTGGATAAATGTTTGCTTCTGCGTTGCTGCGCTCTGTTGTGCTAATGAAGCTTGCGTTCTTTGTTGACTGTGCTGAATCCATGTCGCGTTTGGATTTTTATACATAGGAGAAGAGTTCAATTTTGCCTTGGCGCTTGTTATGTGTGTACGTTTGTGTGTGTGTTTACATATGTACATATAAGTACGTTAATAGCTCTGGATTCTAATTATTATCGCAACTGCTTATCTGTCTCTCTTTGCGAGCGTGTGAGCATATTTTGCCGGCTTTGCTTGACGCTTCTGAACGCGGAGCGTGTGAGCGGGCAACCTTCGACTAGAACATCGTCGGCGTTTTTGTTTACTGTGCAAATATTTTGATAGTGCTACGCTACTCATTCATTCATCTATCCTTATACCCACCCACCGACCTATCTAGCCACCCATCCAAACAGCTTGCTCATAAATTGTATCAGTAGTTTGTTTGCATACATATCTAAAGTTTAACGACATTTTAAAAATAAAATAATTTTGCATACTTTTGCCGAAGACAATAACCGATAAAAAGTTGGCCTCTCTTTTATTTCACTCGCAGATTTAACGCTGTGATTTAGGGTGGAATAATTTACGTACATATATACATATGGATAAAATGTTGACTAAAAAAACGTAGATTGCGGTTTAGGCTTTGCAACTCAATAGGAAGTATATAATAATGGAGAATAACCAAATAAAATTTAAATCTGTATATATTATTTCTCAAAGGTGATTTTTTTTCTTTTCTTTTTTTTTTGTAGAACGCCATATCTCCCTTAATACTTTATCAAAACAAATAATTGGCCCATTATTTCGTAGGTAAGCTTTACCGCTGACGAAAAATAAAGATTCACTGGAAAAGTGAGTGGGGCAACGTCATCCCATATAAGAGAAAACCCAAATTCGTTATATATCAGCGACAATTTGACGGACCATTATGAAATTCATAGAGTGTAATACTATTGTTCGGGAGAGTGCAATACAGTAAATCATATCTCAGTCAAGGCTATTTCAGGTTATCTGACGTTTGGAACAAATGGGTAATCTGAGCAACTATTTATTTGACCGATTGTTAGATAAGGATAAGGTTTTTGGCTATATGACGTTTCGAACAAATTGACGGTGCCAAGCATGTCCCTACCCAGCCCCATGCATATGAAATAACAAAATACCAAATAGTGTGTTACTATCGTTCAGGTTTTCTTAGGCATGCCACTAGAACAATAATCGTAATTACAGTTCAAGGACCGCCCTTATGATCTCATATTAGTATACATAATATGACTCAAAATATGAGGGCAAATGATGCTCCTGTTTTCACTGAATGGTTACTTAAATTGGGTAACGGTGATTTTGAAGTTCAAACAGATTACCCCTTTCAAAAGAACAAAATTCGGAAACATTGTTTTATTATATATATTTTTCTTTTTATACCATTCACACATAGTGTGAAATGGTATTATCAGTTTGTCTGAAAGGAGCCATCGTAGACAACATAAAGTATATATATTCTTGATCAGCTCGACGAGACGAATCGATCTAGACATGTCTGTCTGTCCGTCTGCATGTTGCTGCGCATTTTTTGGGGACCAATTTTAATCCTATCCAGTTGAAATGTTGCACATACACTTCTTTTTATTGCAGTTTAATAGTGTCAATATTGTCCCGCCACGCCCACTTTTTGGGGTAGAACCCAAACAAATCCACCGCCCACTTTTCACATTTTTTATGAAAAACTTTTTATTGTAGTCAATATCAACTTAATAATTGATATGGTATCTTCTAGTGGTCGGATGGTTGACATATATATTAATGGCCCAATATTTGGGGTAGCCCCCATACAAACCTACTGCCTACTTTTGACTTTTAATGAAAACTTCTTTATTAAAGTCAATATTAGGTTGAAATGCAATGTGGTGCCTTTTTATGGTCAGCCGCTTTACATACATAGACTAACGGTTGTGGCCCACCCACTTTTTAGGGTAGCCCCCATACAAACCTACTGCCCACTTTTGACTTTTTCTATAAAAACTTCTTTATTAAAGTCAATATATGCGAAATGTAGCCATTTTATAGACAGCCGCTAAAACATATATAGACTAATGGGCGTAGATGGCCCACCTTTTGGAGTAACCCCCATACAGATTCACCGTGCAGTTTTGTGTTTTTTATGAAAAAATTCTTCATTTGAATCAATATGTATTAGATTTAAATTTGATTTGGTGGATTTTAGTGGACAACCGCTTCATATACATATAAATCCACAGCTTGTTTTTATGCATTTGTATAGAAAACGTCAATATAAACTTGAAATTCGGTATGGCGGCATCATACACATCTCTTAAACCCTCACATTTATGTTTTACAATAATATTTAAAATTTCGTGTGAATGGTATTAGAGCTTCGGTTCAGCCGAAGTTAACGTTTTTTCTTGTTTTTTATTAACTTTTTCATGAAATTTTTCTTTATTTGTTAACTTTATGTGATTTTATTTTCAAAAAATTTTATAATTCTACATTAGTTCAGATCGCAAATAAAAAAAAAACTTCATATAAAACAATAAATACAATTTGAAATATTTTTTATGAGTCACAAATTATTTCGTCATAATCGAGAGTGTCAATATCATGCTCTTTAAATAAAAGTTATATTTTTAATAAACCAATTAATTGAAGTTTGCATAGACTTGTACATACATATTTACTAGTTCCATTACGTTCAAGCGGCAACTTCTGAAGCAACATTTAAAATTCCCACTGTGCGGGGGATTTTCTTTCCAAAGTTTAAACAGCTGTTCGGAAAGTTTGTCGTATGCAACTTAAATCTCCAAGTTCAAGTAACAATCATTAAAATAAGAGAAAAACAGAATTGTTAGTATGTATTGAAGCAGTATAATATGGAGACCTATTTCTCACGAAGCATTCTAAGTAGCAATGCATAAAAATTAAAGATTCGCTGTTCAAAGATAGATATTTGTATATTTTTTTTTTATGATATATAACCCCGTGCTTCGTTTTTCGAATCCAAATAAATTGTTCGTATTCGGTTACGTTAACATTGTCCGTATCGCACGTTCAGAAGAATTTACGATATGATTCACTTGGAATTGGCACTTCATATTCTCAAGGTATGGTAAATTCAAATCTCAAAATTTTTTTGAAAGTGAAATACGGTCCATTTTAACGAAACCGAACCCAAACAATTTATATGGATTTGTAAACCGGAGCACGGTTTTGTATTGGCCTCAAACGAAAGCAAATAGTAACAACTAAATATTACAGTGTAGTGTATTTAATAGTGTGCAGTGATTATAAAGTTTCAATGGTGTTTCCACTAATATAGGAAGAGGGAAGACTTTAAACACCGCTTCTATCTTTGAATCCAAATAAGTGCTTAAAATACATTTCTTTTATAACAAGGAAAATCGCTAACTTCAGTAGATGCGAAACTTTAATACTCTTCACACTCACTCAAAAATTTCCTGTTCAGATTTTCTATGCTAAAGTGCTGATTTAAAGCTTACGTTAAAGCTTTCAACAAGTAAGAAAGATTTGTATACTAAAGCCAGAAAGTGGGTGATGAGGTTATATGGTGTGCGAGGCGAAGTAAATAAGTTCAAGTATAAAATTCATAGTCCAAGATGTTCAAAACAAAGAGGAAACGTTAACTTTGGTACAACCAAAGCCATACTACTTTTCACACGCTCCCAAACATTTCATTTCGTGTTTTAAGTGGTCAGCTTAATAAATTAAAAAGTTTGACTTACACAAAACTTTAAAATGGGTAATGGGGTCTACTAGTAAAGTGGAAGTATCACGTCAATTTATCCAAACGTTAAGCATAGAACCTTACATGCTTCCATTGTACGTTTCAAGTTAATATTGACTGCAATAAAAAAGTTTTTAGTACAGTAGTAACGGAGACGGTGAACGATTGTCGGCCACAGAGAATTTCCATACCAATTTTTAATACGATTGAATGAAAACTGAGAGTCTAGTTTCCGTATTCACAGACAGATCTGCGAACTTGGCTAGATCGACTTGTCTTGTCGAGCTGATCAATAATGTTGATACTATATGGGGTCTTTGACGCCCCATTTTTTGTATTAGAAACTTCGTGATAATGGAAACGAATGAAATTGATACGCACGATAGTGAACGAACTCTTTTAAAAAGTCATCGGGGTCTACAGGGACGCTGAAGCTTATTTGCTTAAATAGTCCATTTATTTCATTTCTTTCTGATTTCAAAATAAACATTTTTTCTGAATTTAAAAAAAAAATGCTCAATTTTTGTACTATTCCCGTTTTCAAATGGCCAGATTTCCAACAAGATATTCCATTCAGGTATTCGTGCGTTAGCTTTTTTTAAAAGAATGAATTGTTTTTTGATTTCAGCAAGCTCTTCTAGCAAACTGTGAATTTTGTTCGATTTATTGATAAGAAAAGAAAGATTCCGATTATGAGTTTTTTTGGCTCATGAAAATTGTGCAATTCTTTTTTTGCTATTCACGAGAACAATGCAAACATTCCTTTCTCCCTTCTTGCTACAGTCCATATCACTAAATGTCCCCATTCGGCCAAATGTCAATAAAGTTACCCTTTTGTACGACAAATTACGCGCTCATTAACTCACCCCAATTTCTTTGTTCTACCTACAAAAAAATTTCGCCCATTTCTCTTTCAATTCGTCCTTGAACTATGTTAAAAACTCTGTAATGACAAATCACTATTCAATAAATTGGTAAATTTCATTTCGCAACTTCCATTTTCATTATTTTTGTAATTGCGGCCGCTTGGACCACTGCCCAGGCTGTGAGCAGGCGGCCAAACACAAATTCCTCCAACGGGTCAAAGTGTCCGCAACTTCATTCTTTTAGTTTTAGGTTAGTTTAGTTAATGTATAAACTTTAAATTATTGTTAAGAGACTGTTTTTTATACTATGTAGTTGTAATTTTAAATGAATAAATAAATAAATAAAAGTTCAGAGCTGTCAAAAAGTATGGTTCCAAGATACAAGCAAAATAAATAAATACGAACGTGACAGTTCACTTCAGTACACTTCAGTTTCTGACGTATGTTGGCCGTTAGTTGCGCGAGAGAATCAGATTTATTGGCAAAAATATTGCTCAGCAAATATCCCCACAAAAGAAAATCAAGCGGCGTACCAACACCTTTTGTGCTGTGGACGAATTTTTACTCGGAGCCTTCATTGACGAGCAAAAAAAAACCTAAGCATTAAAACAAGAAAAAATGTTTACTTCGATGGAATCGTAACTTTAATACTCTTCATCGTATATGGTAGGTATTTTGCATTTTTTATGGTTGTTGATATCAAGAATCATATTAAAAATTAAACAAATTTATAATCAAGCGTGGGTTGAACCCAAGTCGTCTGGAATTTTAGAACATTTGAGCTATCGATGACTCTTATGGTTGCTGATATAAGTATACAGTTTATACAATATCTGCTATCATATTAATTGAATTCACCTTTTGTATGTAATTGACCAACTTCAAAACAAATATTAGTCGAAAGAATATTTCTTCTCGATGATCGGTTTGGCCTTAGGCATCACGAGTAAAGGTCTTTAAGAATAGATATATAGCTCTGCTCTTTGTTAATGCACAATAGGGCTTTGATTGGGTCTGTTTGGTAGGAATCCTCTTTAAAATAATAAGTGCGTTGCTGTTCTTTCTTTTGAAATAGCACTTGCTTGACCGTGCCTTCTCATTTTAGGTGAAAGCGCGCTCTCAGGGATCCGCCGCTTTGGAGCTGGTAGTGTGCATATCCTATATAATTTTTACACTGCTGATATGTCCAGTTCAGTCCAGTTAACATGCTGCATGCTACATATGCTGATGACATGGCCGTTCTCGCTAATTCCAACTACCGAAATGAAGCTTCTAATGACACACAAAATTACTTTCTCGAACTGGAACCAATTGTGAAAAATATAATCACTGCACTTTTTCATTAAAAGAAGATAACTGTCCATCTGTTTTGCTCAAAAATATGCTACATACCACATGTAGAGCACGTAGGCTACTTATGTTTTGACTTCCTGTGGGCTATTGCTTCCACTAAAAACATTATTATGCACAACAAAGGCAAAAACCAAAAAATTTATTACAAGACATCTGTGTATGGTCAAGAAGAATCTAAATGTCCAAATTTGAACTCACTAGCTCTTATAGTTCCTGAGATTTGTTGGCTCATACATCCAGACGGGTGGACGGATAGACGGCCATGGCTAAATCGACTCAGTTTCCGACGCTGATTACGAATATATATACACTATGGGGCCTACCATACAGCGTTCTGCCTGTTACATACAATCGCACAAACTTATTACACCCTTATCTCTTTGGGTACAAAGTATAAAAATTTAATGTGTATGCTGTTATCATGTATTTACTAAAGAACTCTAATGATAGGTATTTTTTTGTAGGTAGAACAAACGTCTCTACGAGCGCTTCTCCAACAACGATGTCAAAATCATGCTTCCCGATTTCAACGCCAAAATTGGGAAGGAAGGAATCAGTCGGAAATGCAGAAAGCACACATCAAGCAAAAACCAGGAAGTCGTGAGCTTGAGAAAGTTGAGGCATTATGTGGTAGACAAACCCTTGAGAAGACCCGTGAGTACAACAAAGACACGGAGCATCTATTTGGCCGCTTTCGACACGCCGATAATAAGGAAGGTTCTCAACGCCATGTCGGAACGGTAGTTCATCTTTGCATGATGACGCCATCACATACACAAAGTTACCTTGCGACGGTATCTCCTGATAGAGTACATCCTCGAAGTGCAAAAGTAAGAATCCCGTCTTTCGAAGTGTTCTTCGTATTTTTTTTTTTTACCTATTAGAGTTGTCGATGAGTTTAGGGTGCGTAGACCATCGCATAAAGTTCCACTGCACTGGGCTGATCATCTTGTCCGGATGAACCCCAAAGCTCCAGCACTAAAGGTTAGCGACAGAAACCTAAACATAATTGGTGAACAGCGTCAAACAGAAGCTAGCTTCAAGCTGACCGAGAATGTATATACTATATGGGTTCTACGATTATTGCGTTACAAACACCATGATTGAATTATAACAATATTCATACTATACGTAAAGAGTGCAATTAGAAGCACAATTCGTCTTTTCAAAATTTTCAAAATAAAAACGCCTTGTTAAATAGTTATATGTTATATAATACGTTTCACATTATTCTATATTCATTATTCACATCGACGTAACGCACGAGAATTATTCCAAAAGTTTAAATTAATTAATTACCTTCGCATATTTAGCTAAATATCAAAACTCATGTCCATAACCATATTCGAATCCGAGTTTGTCAAAATTTCCTCCTCTTCATCAAACTTCAGCTTCATACAATTCAATCTGACATCAGGATTGACAACACGCGGTGGCGGAACA
Organism: Leucophenga montana; assembly: GCA_035044765.1. NCBI lineage: Eukaryota > Metazoa > Arthropoda > Insecta > Diptera > Drosophilidae > Leucophenga > Leucophenga montana. Next base: position 320,099 of record JAWNNQ010001269.1, on the reverse strand, counting down.
CGACTAGTGGGCGCCATATCGGCCAATGCCTTTCCGCAAATATCCTCAATTGTACTTGGTTCATCCATGAGATCTTCAATACAAGACTTTAAAATGGTCGACGTGACAATGCAATCGCGATTCAGCGACAAACTTTTATGAAAGTAGTTTATAGCCTCGTCGAGATTCCACATTAGTGCGCATACAAAGCCCATAGAAGTGTAAGTTCCAGCTGTTTGTGGACGTAAAAGAAGCGCCTGCATCAAATGAAGATACAAAGAGTGAATTAATATTAAAAACCAGTAAAACGCTGCAATTATAACACGCATACCGTTTGAAAATGTGAAATCGCCTCTTCATATTTCTTAAGTTTACGGCAGCAGTGTCCTAAATTCACAAAAAGTGGTTCCCACCGCTCAGTAATTTCCTCGTTGTTAATTCTTGAACGGTTACGTATAGTTTCTGCGGTGAGCGTAAACATGGTCGCAGCGCTTTCATAACTAAAAATACAAATTTATAACAATATTTTTATAGCATTTTATCATTAAATGTTACTATTCATATTCGTATTTGATGACGCCCAACTCGTGGAGTACATAGACATCTAAAGGCGCTATGGTCATAGCTTTGAAAAAGAACTTTTCGGCCAATTCCATATTTTTAGTTAGTCCACACTCGACACCGATATACAGCAATGGCAAATGGCAGCCTCGCATCAATTGTGTGGCCTTAAAATAGGCAGCCATGGCCTGATCATGTTCATTCTCTTTGGCAAAAGAGTGACCGTAGGCCAGCCAGGCCGGTCCGTAAAGTTTATCTAAAGCAGTAGCCTTTGATAGATAGCGTCGCGCTGGTTCGCTTTTACCGATGAGATCGTAATAACAACCGACCGCATACCAAGAAATTGCCTTGTCTGGATAACGATCCACCAATTTATGTGCAACATAGAATAGTTCTAGCAAAAAAAAAAAATTTAAATCAAACATTATGATTTTTAAGATGTATATGCTAATTCATTTTACGTACTATTAAAATTGCCCGATTCTACAAGGCATCCGATTTGTATAGTCAGTGCGTTGTTGTGGAATGGATCGATATTAAGTAAGCTGTAATTATACAATTTCCTTTAAGATGGTATTAGCGTTAATAGCATTGAAGCTATTTACTCAGTCAATATATTCATGCACCGCTTGTAGTCGCATTCGTAGAAGCAGCTCTCTGCCTCGGCAGCCATACAATCTGTGCTGCGCAAGATACGTGTCAAGCAGCTGCTTAGCGGCAATAAACTCAGATTGTCGGACATGTCACGTGAACGTCGGTGTCCTGATGTATCGAGATAGGAGCGCTGAGTGGAATCAATTATGGACGAGGCTCTTGATAGGCTCATTTGCAATGAAAATGTGGGCGCTTTTAAGTCTTCAAGAACTCTGCGAAATACAATAAAAAAATAAATCTATGTAAATAAAAATGTAAATAAATGTTTGTGCATAATCGATTATCTCCGAAAGTTCTTCACCGATTGCTTTGAAATTTTGATACAACGTCGTATTCGAAAACACGCGTGTTTTATTTTTATTCGTATTATGTGAATGTCACAGCCGTAGAGGAAAATTGGTGGTCGATTGTCATATGGATATATTTTTTTAAACTCAGATTTTAAATTGAACCGCTAAATTTGTGGTCAAAGGACATACAGAGTTAACTTTTTTAAACCCGGTTTTCTCTGTGACTTAGCATATTCAATACAACTAAATAAAAATAAATTCGTAAATTTCGAAATATTTTAAATTAATTCAATTAATTCCTGTTACATTGCATTGAAATTGCACCAAGTCGTTTAACAGAGCGCTCATTTCGATTTGTGCTTTTTTATTGTTTTTAATTTTCTTTGTAGTAGGTATATCAGTTTTTCTAATTTGTCAGCAAAATTTCTAGTGAAATTGTTTTTACTGGAATTAAAACATATACGAGTACATATCTCGATCAGACCATCGTACTCGTGGAGCGGAAAATTTGCTGCGAATTGACAGAAAATTTGGCGGGCTGAGTGCTGAGGTCAATTTGTCAGGCATTGCAGTTTTGGGGGAAGGGGTCGTTTGCAGAAGTGGCCGTTTCTTTGGGAGCGGTCAATTACGATTATTTTGCAAACTGCTCAAGCAGCTCACAAACGTCCGCTAGGACACGTATCCCCTGGGTAAGCCACGGTATCTCCGTGGTGAGCAAATTGTGAAAAGGCAAACACTCCCCTTAATTAGGGGTTGGTGCGCTGGGTTTGGTTCCCGTCGCCGCAAAAAAAAACTAACGTACCAGTGAAGACACAAAGGAAGCCTCGGATAAAATCCCCCAATGATGATGACGATTTAAGGACCATGATTTACTGATATGCACCTGCAATGTCCTGTCCCTCCACAGGACTGGTGCAGATATGTCCTCGACAAATTTAAGGCTGACATCACCGCAATACAGGAAATGCGATGGATAGGACTGGGCTGCTCAAAAAAGGCATCCTGTGACATCTATTATGCACGATGCGAAGATGCACTATTCGTATAAAGGCTAAGTACTTCAACGTTAGCCTGATTTGTGCACCAAATTTCAACACCAAGACATACACAAGGCTACTTGGCGCAGTCCCGATCAAAAGACACGCAAACAAATTGATCATGATATGATCGACGGAAGGCAAACATGGTACAAGGTCCCAACATCGACTCGGACCACTACCTTGTGGCAGCCAAGGTACGCACCAGGCTCAGCACTCAACACTCAACGAAAGCTAGACGTCGGTAAGCAGCTATCATCCAGCTAGATCTCCCACTCCATGAATACGGCTGCCAAGGAGGTGATTGGGTACACCAGACCTGTGACGAACCTTTGGTATGACGTGGAGTGTCGCCAAGCTACTGCAGAGAAAGACGCCGCTTACAAACAAAATCTGCAGTCGGGACCAACGCGAGCTGTTCCAGAGCGATATAGTGAGAAACGGAGAGAGGAGAAAAGGCTCCGATGAGTTGTCAGCTGAGTTATTCAAGACGGGTGGTGAAGAGTTGGTAAGGCTTATGCACCAACTCTTATGCATGCCCAACGATTCGAATCTCAGTGTTCTTTGTCCTATCTTCAAGAAAGGAGACCCGGCAGTCTGCACGAACTACCGGGGAATAAGTCTTCCTTCCCCGATGCTCCACCACTAAAGGTTTACGAGGATGTCCGAGCTTAAGATGGCAAGATCAGGTCTATGATGGCCTGAAGAAGCTTCGGATTGCCAGCGACTGGCGCCGGCGCGCACTAAACTACACCGAATGGTGCGCTTTCCTACGTGCGGCCTTGACCGATAGACGGTTGTAGAGCCACCTAAGTAAGTAAGTAAGTATTGCAGTTTTGGCGACGGATTTACATATTTAAAGAGCATTAGGAAAAATATGATCCACTTGAAAATAGTAGGTGACACACCTCCAAGAGAAGAGAAAATCGAAAGATTCATAACTGCGCTTGCCGAGGATGCTAGTTGGATGAGATTTTGTACATCTGTAAAGGGCAGCGGAATGAGACTCACTGGGAAAATAACTTGTCGCCATATAGTAGAATAACAAGAAAAAAAAACGGTTGAACCGAAGTTCCAATACCATTCACACGAAATTTTATTTTAAATTCATAAAACTGAGCTGTGGGATTGTATATCACTATCTCAAAAAGTGGGCTGAACACGCCTGTTTACATATATACTTGAAGCGGTGTCTACTTAAATCTACCAAATCAAATTTCAAGGTAAAATTGATTCAAATAAATAAGTTTTTCATACTAAAACTCAAAAATTGGCAGTGGTTTTGAACGACTAAAGCAGGCGGGACAAGCCTAATAGTCTATGTATGTTAAAGGCACCATATCGCATTTCAACCTAATATTGACCTCAATAAAGAAGTTTTTATACAAAAAGTCAAAAGTGGTTTGTATGGGGGCTACCGCAAAAAGTGCGTGGGTCCCACCCATTACTGTATATGTGAAACGTCCGTCCATTATAATCTGCCCATATCAATTATTAAGTTGCGCAAGTAGTGCGCAACAACATCCAGACAGACACACAGACATATATACCTCGTTTCGTCGTTTCGCTTTATGTGGTCTATGATACCTCCTTTAATGCGTTAAAAACTTTCAGACAAACTGATAATACCATTTCACACTATGTGAAGGGCTCAATAAATCTTTAAAATATTTGAACTACTCACTTCTGTGCTGGTGACATAATTTGTGCAGCTGTCGGCGTAGGCGTTACCGTCGGCTTAATCAATGTCGGCATTGTCTTCTTACGATATTTTTCTATGCGTTCTTTGATATCCTTGATAAACTTAAGCGTATCTGGATTAGATATGGGCGAATCTTCTTCACCCGTGGGCTAAAACAATATAAATCATATATAAATATTAGAGGCAAATCGTGACTTAAACTCGTTAATAGCTTACCACACCAATTTGATCGTAATATTTCTTTAATTTTAATTCATAAAGTTTAAGTATCAATTTAGCATCTACTTCCGTCGATTGCTGCGCAAGTGGCAGATGCTGCATAAGCTCCTTTTCTACAAATATTACGAAAGGCTCTGTACTGTTTTTATATACGAATAATGCTCAAGCACAAACCTTCCCATGCCATTAGCATTTCATGTTGAACGAGTGCCTCCAATGCTTCAGAGGAGTATATGGACTTATGCAGCGCTTGAACGTAAAAGTCCATTGCCATGCCTCGATTGTCCAGTGCTTCAAAAATTTTACCCTTCATCAAACAAATAGAGGCTAACAATTCCTGCAAATTGATGCAATACATAATTTTTATAACATTATACAGTAGTACAGAAAATAAATAAATTTTCTTTACATTTCGATGATTCTCCTCGCCACCAAAAACGCTATGCGACTCCATATAACCACCGCTGGCATCTGTCGGCTGGTTGATCAGCGACGTTGTCATAAACTCAACTTCCACAGTCTGTATAATAGTTGCTGCCTCATTGTACTCCTTGGCGGCATACAACGAATCCAGCAACAGGTTATAGCATGGCAACGAGCTCTTCTCTAGCTTGTAGTACTGTATGAGATGCGCAGCGCGATGGTATTCTCCAAGTAGAAACATGCACTGTGCCTGGTAATAGACATCGCGTGGCTCAAATTCGCTTAAAACGCATACCTTTTCGGCCCAGAAAAGCGCCGTTTGATACCGACGCTGTAATATAAAACCGGCCGCTTTGAAGCTTTAGCCATTACAAAAAAAAAAAAAAAGCGCTTTTACCATATCAATTAACAGTTTGACCATTTTTCTGTAGTGTGTCACATCGATAGACACAGCAGCTTCTGATGTGCTGGACTCATTGCTACCAGTCATCTTGTCTGATCTTTTCAAAATATATTTCGAGATTATCGCGCAAAAATACAATTCAATTCAATTCAAAATTCTTGATAGTCTAATGTGATTGATTTTGACTCTAGAGATGGACTACCTTCGATATATAATATTTTTATCGAATATTTTCGAGCATTAGCGACTTGACACTTTTTAAGGCCTGTTTTCACAGTTTTGTCTGACAAAATCGGACGGCAAGACATCTCGGTTTTAAGATGTTAAAGTACGAGATGCTCCATATCACTGACTTACACGCGGCGCAAAAGCTGATTGAAACTCCAAATTCAGCGCCTTTCATATGCTCGTTTCTTTATCACGTGCCTCTTATTTTGCACACGCTTGGCCAAAATGGCAACTAACATAGTTATTGGTCCATTACTCATTACAAGTTACACAAGTGTTTTTGATTTATTCAAAAGAATTTTAAGCTCATAAAAATAATTAATTTAAAAAACAAAATGTGTGTGTGCTTCAAACAAAATTGGGCTATGAGATGGTATTTACACACATCTTTTTTTTTTTAGGCAAACATATTGTGACAGCCTTCCAATTTGTCAGACAAGACTGTGAAAACCGGCTATAACTAAAGTGTACTCGTATTGTGGAACAACTATAATTTTTACCCGACTGCTCTAAAGAGGGTTATGGTTTTTGAGTGTACATAGGCACTAGAGATGGGCGCGGGATAAAGATTTTGTCCCGATCCCGCCCGTCTCGAAAAAAATGTTTTTCTCGATCCCGCTCTCGTCCCGAAGATTTTCAAATTATGCAGGTCCCGAATCACGCCCAAATTGTTTTACGTTACGTTACGTTATGTTTAGGGAAATAAATATATTTATATAGCAAGTATAAATAAGTAGGAGTATTTGCAGTAGTTCAGTTGTCAACATATTTAATTAATTGTTAATCTAAACATACTTAAACTATTATAATCCAATTATTCAAATATCATTAAATATTATTATAAACGTAATTGTTATTGGCGATCTATAATGTATGTATATATGAAATTTAACTGGCTCAAGGTCATTTTACATTGGGAGAATTTTTTTATATAGTATGTATGTATATAGATTCCCCAATGCAAAATCAGGAATAATTAACTACTTTATGTTTACACAGAAAAATGATCGGCTTCCGATACACGTGTTTCAGAGTATGCCAAAACCCATAATCAGTCGAACTGGCCGTACATTGCTAATGAAAGCTTTCATATCATACTTAATTGAAAATCGTATATCTTATCGCTTTTTAGTGTGACTGAATTTCAAGATCGTTGAAAAAATATGCAAAAGGTACTATATTTTACAACAAAAAATGAAAATATATAAATGAAAATTTAAAAGTGCTATTTTGCATGGTATACTCATAAAAGTACTATTGGTTATTGTGTATGCACATTTTATACAAGTGACATTTTTTTTGTCCCAAGTTTATAGAGTATGCATATTGATATGCCACGCCCGTTTTTTAGTGTAGGCCCATATAAAAATACACCGCCCACTTATGTGTTTTTGTGTGCAGAACTTCTTTATTTTAGTCATTACCAGCTGGAAATTCGTCATGGTGTCTTCTTATGGATCACATAAATATTCTATTGGGCGTGTCCCCCCATTTTTTTGGGATAGCCCCATACAAACACAGTGGGCACCTAAACGAATTTGTATGAAAAACTCCTTTATGTAAGTCAATATCAGCTTATAATTTAATATGATATCTTTATTAAAGACCGCTTCACATACATATATATGTATGTACATATACCAATGGTCGTGTTCGGCACAATTTTTGGGGTAGTCCCCTTATTTTAATTTGTACTTTCATTTAATTCACTTTTACATATTTGAAAGCAATATCTTTTAGAGTATCCGAGTTATCGTCGTTTAAACAGACAGGTCAGGCAGACGAGTGTACATAGATTAGCGACTCAAATTTGATGATAATATAAAATATATATGCTTTATAAGGTCTGCTACGCCCCCTTTTGGCTATAACTTAAATTTACACGAACTTATATCCTTTTACCTTATAGGTACAGGGTATAACAAGTAAGAACTAAAGTCGATGTGTTCATTTTTATTATACCCAGCATACAACATAGAGCTTTTGTTATTGTTTGTAGAAAAGAATTTATATTGTCCGCATAAGAACGGAAAAACAGTAATTTATCATTGGAAATGGCATTTATTGTTTTCAAAATATTCTCCATGCTGATAAATACATCTTGCGTTTGAATTAATTTTCGAAGAACTTTTGCCACTCAGAAGTAGGTACCTCCAAAACGAGCTGTTCAATAAATTTTTGATGAGCGAGAACAAAAAGAAATCATGAGTCAAGGCTGTAAGTCGAATGTACCATTAATTCGATGTTTTGAGTCCTCAAAAAATCTCTTGTGTGAACCGGTGTGTGAGAGCTCACATTGTGTTGGTAGAGGCTGGTCCATCGTTAATGGTTGCTTTTCCTCAACTCTCCGAAAACTTCTGGCAAACGAACGGTTGTGTACAATACAGAATTGATCGCTGCGGTGATCTAATGGTAGCAACATGAACAGTTTTTTCCGAAAAAAACGACATTTGTTTCGAAGTGCTTCATCCACGAGCAACTTTTGTTGGATTTGTGTCGTATTGGAACTCTCATGCAGTCGATTTCTGTTTTGTTTCGGGCTCATATGCACAGATTATCAGCTTATTTATCAACTGTTACGATGTCATAGACGTTTTTTAAACGATAACGGCAGTATTTTTTCAACATTTCTGTGCACAAATCGATACAAGCCTTGCTTTGAAAAATTGTCAAATTATTTGGTATCTAACGCGAACCAATATTCTTGATGGCCAAATGTTCATATAATGTCGAATGTATGCTGGTCCCATGTATGCATCAATCTTACGGTATATAACATGAAGGTCTTATTTTATCCGTTCATGCAAAGCATAGAAGTTTCCTGGCACAACAGCTGTTTTTGAATGTCTTTCTCTAGATTCCTCTTTCATCGTCTTTCATAAACAGCAGTTTTTGATGGCGCTTTATTGCTAAAAGTCAAAGTAGATTGGTATATGCATTCTTGTTGATATAATTCCCGTTGATAGTCGTATTAAATCATCGCACAAATCCATTCGAGGGTATAATCCATTTTTTGGTCGAGATGAATTTTTCAAGTCACTGTAAAGAACACAAAAAGTGCTCGTACATCAAAACGTTCTGCGTATATTTATGCTAAAAAATGTCAAACTTTCTAATGGAAATGTCAGCTGCCACCTAACAACAATTGAAGTGGCCTTTCATTCAAATCAAAATGGGGGAGAGCACGGATATTCTGTATACGTATTCGCTTTAGCTGTTTTTCGATTTGATTCCTACAAAAGTGTGGTCATGATAAGATCGAAGTTGCGATATTTTAATGAAGTCAACTATCGATATTATTAAACTCAAAAATCAGTGAAAAAATATTCTTTGGAGATTTGGAAGGTTAAATGAAGTATACTGAAAGAAAGACATTGTAAAAATAGGTTTGAAATTCTTGCTTTTATCCGAAAGCGTACCAGTTTCCTCAACTAAACAACATTTTTATAAACCGTGTAAGTACAAGTGGGTTGAATTTACTATACAAAAATATACCTACCCCTACTACAAATTATATTCCAATTTTATGTAAATTTTTTTTTTTTTTTTTTTTTTGAAACAACGCAACAACGCGAAGATCTCCAGATGAACATGAATCAAGTATTCCAAAAGTTAGAATCAAAGCATCAACTTCCAGAGCAGCTGACAGCCCGGCTAGTGTTTTGCTATCGATAAACTTGGTGGAAAATGGAAGTCGCATAGCTTTAAGTGATGAAGAAAAGGTCATGTACATATTTTTGTTAGTCTGAAACTAAATAATAACGCGAATCACGTCACGTCACGCAGCTTCATAGCATAAACATTGTAAATTGACAGCAACATTTGCTTTCGGTATGTAGTATTTGAACTAGAGAAAATCTAAAGTAAGTTAGTGTATAACACGCGCTTCATTAGTAACAAATTTTGACCGAAAACCGGACCTAGTAACGATAAATTTCCTAGTGGGTACTAGTAAAAACATATAAATTGTGATGGAAGTGCAATTGGATACCATTTTTTGAAAATTTTGAGTTGGTTAAGCTTCGGATGGACTTCACAGCAGTTGTCAAAGAATGCAACCTGGTCGTATGGTAAGCAATGTTGAAGGTATTAAATCATTGGTGCTCTATATCAGTAAACGTCTAAATGGCTTGAATAATGGTTATTGTATTTATTCAATTGTTGAAGCGTATTGTTTTGGTCTGTAGTGCGTTGATGTTGAGTCCGACATCCAACCTAACCTTCGCCTGTAAATCGCTGAGGCGGAAAACATATGTGGCCCGCGTAATCCACGTTTTCCGCGTGACGGGAGAAGTTGCACACAATGCCCCATTCGTCTACTATAGCGAAGATATGGATGAAATTCCCAGACATAATTTTATATTAAAGCCAACATAGTAGCAAAAAAATTAACAAATCAACGACATAAAGGTTATTTGTAAGATTTATTCGTTTTAATATTATATATTTTAATTATTCTGAAATTCATGATGAAATATTTATTAGTGGATTATTATTTATTATGCAGTTGCAGAACTGTTTTGTATTTGTTTTTCATTTTGCTTAAATCTAAAAAAATTAAACTAACCGTGTTTTAATTGAATTAATGCTATGAATATTGATAACCTAGATGATACACATAATTCAAAGGAGCGAAATATGCACTTAGATTTCAAATTTTTCACTTAATATATGTATTGTTTATGTTGCTATTGCTGGATGTTATTAGGACAATCGTTCTTATTGTTTAAGCGTTCCTGATTTCAGTTGAACGTTCACTCACGAGTTAAACGAATTCTGGCTAAATAATAAAATTCACTAGTTTTCTTTTACATACAACTATTTCTCAAGATCTTTATAAATTTATAAAAAAAATCAACTTAAAAGTCTAAAGCAAAAGTCTAAATGAACTCAAGTTCTCCGCTTATAAAAAAAAATTAAATTTAACTTTACATCGATTATTGCACTGAAACGACGCGTTTATATATGTATACTTACATAATTGTGAATAAGGCATTAATTAAAAAAGATATAATTCTTAAAATAAAATATTTAATAAGATTAAAGCAATTAAAAACAGAGCGGTGCACATGAAGTTAATGGAAGTTTTTAGTGCACCAAACTCAATGAATTTTGGGATCGCAGAGTGGTAATCGGCATGTCCGATGAAATTAACTAATTTGTTTCTTATAGAGTTTTTTGTTTTGTTTTTTCACTTTCTTTGAATGTAACTAGTAGTACAAGTAGATATACATAATCTATTTTCTATTAATTGTACAGCAATATGCAGAGATGCGGAGAGAATGGTGGCAGGAATTGGCCGTACGTTCGTGCTCTCCATGAACGCGTCTCCTTAATTTTTTTCTTATCAATTTGCTTAGTAATACTATATAATATTAATAACCACATACATTATACACACACACACACAGAAAGAGAATAGGATAACTTGATAATTATGTGATTAGATGACTAACTGACTGTATGAATTAATTCTGTATGCTTTCTCTTATCGAATTCCAATTAGAATTCATTACAAGCGATGTCGGTTGTTTGGAATTTACGAAACTCTTATTAGAAAAGCATGTGCCATCTTTGTTCGCTTTTCAATGTTGCTTTATGTCCTGTTCAGACGATCATATATATGTGACAAAGATTCAAAATTTTAATTACAATAATTTTCGTTGAGTTTGCCGTCACTTCTTGTTGAATTTTTGTCGAGTTTTGACACTATTTTCAATGCAATATGAGAAATGTGTCACATGTATACGATCGTCTGAACAGGGCTTTAATAGTTTTTCATACATAGTGTGAATAGTAAAGTATATATATTCTTTATCAGCTAGTCAAGACGAGTCCATGTAGCCATGTACGTCTGTCCTGTGAATGCGAGAACTAGTCCTTCAGTTTGCCTCATTCAATCTAACCAAAAATCGGTATGAAGACTTTTGGAGCTGACATTCGTGCAAGATCTCCAAATCGGTATGCCACAGCCACCTTTAAGGGTAGAGCCCATACAAACCCACATATCACTTTTGGGTTTTTGTACTAAAAATTTTCTACGACAGTCAATATTAACTTGAAATACACGTTGAAGGCTTGTATAGATCTATGCTTAAAATTTGGTTCAATGGGAGTGGCAGGTAACCAATATCAACTTCATAACTCGATATGGTAGCATCTTATAAACGTGCGCTGCACTTGAATACCTATAAATGGGCGTCTTCTGTTAACTTTTAGGGATAGCCCGCAAACAAAGTCGTTACCCACTTTATAGATTTTGTAAGTAAAATTTTCTTATATATTGAGCTGTTCACCTACAATATGAAATGAAATAGCTACTTTACCTTGTCCGATTATTCGTTGAGTGCAAAAAATTTAGTTATTTTTGTTTTTCTCTTAAAATTTACAGTTATCATTACAAAAATAGCTTTTTTTGTATTGATCAGAGAGGTAAACATATGAAGTTTAAATTTAAGTGAAAAAATATATATATGTATAACATTTTTTAGAGTGTAGAGCACATTTATATTAGACAAATTCTTGTCCGATTATGTGATGCAGCCACTGTATGTAGGAGCGTGTAAAAAGTATGACAGCTCTCGTTCTACCAAAACTTACGTTGAAAATATTTACTAGTTAGATATTATAGTATATTATGAAAATCAGTCGCAACAAAGCGCTCAATCTGAGAGGTTCACAATTATTGATGACATTGGCAGACATATTTTGCAACGCATAATGTGAAATAAAAATACCATCAGAAGTGTATACTTCTAGGTATATATGTATATATAGTCCAACCATGTACTTTTTTTTGCCTATTTGTTTGCATTTAAGTAAAAAGAGTACGTTAAGCTTATGTAAACATTAAAAAAAAGGCGTAACAAACAATATAACACATACATCGGCGACTAATGGCCGACGGGCAACTACACAATCGGCAGCACGTGTACGTGTATAAAAAATAAAGCAATAAAAATTCTTTTTTTCTTATTTCGTTGCAAGCGTAGCGCACGCATACTATTGAAAAATGAGAATGTTTGCAGTTGCCGATCTGTGCCATAAAGTGTGTACATTCTTAATGAGCTTCAAAAGTCGAGTCAATATAGCAATGCACGTCTGGTTGTTTGTATAAACGCAGTGATCTCGGCTTTCAATTATGCTAGAAACACCGAAATTATGGCGCATCCATATTCAGGGCTTTCGATAAAGAAATAAAATCAAAGCACCCGGTTACTGGCGGATCACTAAAGTAACACATTTTCAAGTGTTCTTTAAGTATGCTTTAAAATTTGGATCTGTAGAAAAAGCACACGATAAACATCCACTCCTCAGTTCTGGCCTTAACCCGCAAGCTAATGGGGAGAAGAAGACAAATCTAATTATTTTCGATTTAACAGAAGCTTACACGTTTTCTTCGTGTGTCAAATTTTTGAAAAGCTTTTGTGAAGAAATTAGCGCTCATTCTATTCTAATCGCTACATTTTTCATAACCATTTGTTAGCCATTTCGTAGTTCAATAGAAAAAAAAAAAAAAAAAAACTGATTCCACCGAACAGGAACAAAGATGGCAGCGTTTTCTCAAACAAATCAATGCATACAATCATACATTTGCGTTTCTTACACCTCCACAGTGAATGGATCACGCGAATGGTGAATTTTTAAGTGTTTGTTGTGATTCGTCTTCGTTGTCGAGCTTTTGCCACAAATTGTGCACTGGAACGGTCGTTCTCCGGTATGTATACGCCTATGTTCGATTAGATAATAGTGTCTATGGAAGGACTTGTCGCACAGATCACATGTGAACTTCTTATTGCCGTGATGTTCACGTCGATGACGCATATAGTTATATTTTCGTATAAATTTGCAGCCGCAATATTCGCACGTATATGGTTTGATTTGTTTGTGCGAATTCATGTGGTTCTTGAAGTCGAGTTCGCGTACAAATGCCTTCGGACAGTGCTCGCATTTAAATGGCTTGGCGGTGCGGTTTGCATGCACCCACAAATGCATTTTTAGATTCCATTTCGTCGAAAATGATTTGGTGCAAATTGTGCAGTCGTACTGCGTGCCCATTGAGTGCGTGGCCATGTGGGCCTTTATCGATGTCTTGGCGAATATTTGCTTGCACATAGGACATTCCATTGGCTCGGTATAATCGAATTTGTCCGAGTGTGCGAGGCGTATGTGCCGACGCAGTGAATTTGCATGCACAAAGCGATCACAGCAATAGGGACAACACTTTGGCTTCGAATCGTGTGTTTCTTTGTGCCACAAATATCGCGCTTTTGAGGGCAGCACTTCGCCGCAATGGCAGACATATTCCTTTTTGCGCACTATTTGTTTTGTGTGACGCTTGCGGTGTTGAGTAAGATTTGAGTATCGTTTGAAACGTTTACCTACAAGCGGAAACAAATTAAAATACAACAACATCTCTATATAAAACATTCAACTTACCACAAAGGACACACTTGTATGGTGTCTGACCCGTGTGCGTGCGCATGTGTTCTACCAGCGAGCTGCGCACCACAAACTTTTTGTCACACACGTAGCAGCCAAACTCCTTCCAACCCAAATGTCTTTTCAGATGCAACGAAAAGTTCTTCCAGCGGTAAAAATTTTTTCCACACGTAAAACACTGTGCCGGATGCTCCGTCAAATGCGCATCATACAGTTTTACCGATGGGAAATCCGTGTGGCAAATGTAACACAAAAATATTGAATTCTCCAGCACTTTTAGCTCCAGCTCGCTCAAGTCACGCTCGGTCTTGAGTTTCGACAGATTGTAGGCGGTAAGCATGCGATAAAGCGTAAACAATTTCGATGTGGGTACATTTTTTCTAAACTGAGCGCTCTGCAAATTGGGTTTTGTATCTAGGTCGGTGGTTGCAGGTTCATGCTTTGCAATTCCATTGATGGCGGCTGAAGTACTCGCCGTCAGACTGGCATCTTTCACATCAGCTAATTCCGTTTTGGTAGCGTGCACGCAATGCTCGTTGATTGCGAGCGTCAGATTTTCATGCGGATTGTCGAGCGATTTTAGATTAGACAGATGCTGATGATCACTGCAATTTTCCATCTTTATTTTAACGATATGATGTTTCTGATCCTCAAGTTTCTCGGTATTCGTCGGTAGTATATTGCCAATGGATGAAGCTGAAGCAGTAAGCTCCACACTGGAAAACTCGTTATTATCGTGTGACGCTATTATGTGACCACTAGAAGAAGCTACAACCGCATACTCCATGCCAGAAAGCTCGGTATTCAACTGTGGAGTTAATATGTTGGCACTGGAAGATGCAACAGCCGTAAGTTCCACACTGGCAACTGTTGAGGTTACCAAATTCTGCACCCAAACTGAATGACGAACTAAACGACGATTTTTGCGCACATAATGGTGCTCAGTAATCAAATGAGCTGTGCGATCTTTGAGTTTGTGAAAAACGGCTTCACAATGATCACATTTGTAGATTTTGTTTTGTCGGCGCTGCTCCGGCGTTAGTGTTGCAATAACTATGTTCTCATTATTAATGCCGTCAGCGGCTGTAATGGTCTGGAATCCAGTTGATGGACCTGCCAACAACGTCGTCGATGTGGTGGGTTGAGGATGCTGCATTTCTCCTGCTGCTGACTCTATGCTTTCTTGTTCCTGCTGCTGCTGTTCCTGCTGAATCAGCATCTGTTGTGACGTAATGGTCGATGTGGGTGGAGCCGCATTGTGGGTAATACGTTTGCGTTTCTTTTGTTTGGAAGCATTAGATGATGTTGATGGGATTGCGTCGGTGTTGTTATCATGCGAGAACATAAGCAAATTATTACCATTAGTTGACGTAGTATTTGTATGTGCCACCACGGCCGAGGTAGTTCCTTCCAACGGAAGACGGAAATCAAAGCTGAATCACAAATACAAATATACAACATTGAATCAATATAAATTAATTGATTTTGAATGAGAATTGTTACCAACCTTTTTGTTGCTTTAATCTGGTCGGTTGCAACATTCGAAGCGCTCAAATCATGTACCGTGAAATACTCATCATTGTGCCAGCCATTATCCTGTTGGTACACACCCGGAAATGTTGTTCGAAACAAACGTGCTGATATGTCGCCATACATCTATAAAATAAAAAAGAATTTTTTATTATGTTTTACAAAAAAACAAAAACAATAAAATTGCTAACCGATTGACTCCAAGAATTCTCAATGTCGCAGTTGCTTTCCTGTTCAGAAATTTCACCCTTTGCGGGCATCTTTTCATCAGTGCGAATGTTCAACGCATCGCCAGTACATCCACCGGCCAAACTACACTCGGTGCCACCCGCCATGAAAGAGCCGGATGAACACGTTGACGTTGATGATGGTAGCAGATGCGAAGCTATATGAGAATTGCTATTGCTACCCGATTCTCGTTTGCAAGTATCTAAATCGAGATATTTACTTCCTACAGCCTCTGCATCAGCAACGCCATCAACAGCAGCGCTACAGTCCACCGCCAACGCGGCATTGAAATCTGTTGTCTGCTGCTGCTCTTGATCTAGTTGATACCATGATGAGCCTGCCGTTGCAGTGTTCGAGGCGACGCTTTGCCGTTCGCGTGCCAAACGTGAGCGCGAGGACCCGCTCAATGAATCCTCAATTAATGATGACGACGAAGCTAAGCTAGAACTGGCCACAGTAGCAGCATTCGTTGCATCATGGTTCACGTTATGCTGATGATGCAACTGCTGCTGATACGCGAATGGCGTAAAACTTACTCCTTGTTTCAATGATTCAGGCAGAAAGGGTTCCACGTTAGGTGTTTGATAGTTAAAGTTGTATTCGTTGAAGTTGGTTGCTGCTTGTAATTCCTGTGCGGCTGATAACATATCCGGCTGTCGGTGCGAACTTTTTTGTGGTGTTACTCTGACATCAATCGCTGACTGCGATGAATATGAAGATGATATAACTATTTCATCAATATCATTGTTGTCGGGTAATATGTATTCTTCATTACATTTCACAACATCCAAAGTGGTTGAGTTGGATTTTGTGCCGCTAATTGCCGGACTGCTGGAGAACATTGAATTCGCAGATGGAAAATTAATGCTTGCATTACTAATTGAGTTTTCGTTGGTGGTTCTGGCGCCGTTGGATAAATATGAAGAGGTTACTTGTTCTGACACACTGTTGTTTAGCGGCTTAGAGTTGGCAAAATCTAACAAAACTCGCGCATCTTCATCAATCGTGCGATGTTTTTCATTTGATTCCACTTTCATTGTGCTACAAAGGTTCGTGATGGTTGATTTCAAGTGATTTTCCAATATGCTGCCACTACTACCTAGATGTTCGTCTAACGCATTCGCTGGGTTCTCATTTTTGATTAACACAAGCTCTTCGGTTCTTGCTCTTATTTGCGACGTAGTTAATTTTGTATTTATGTCATGAGGGTTAGCAATAGCTGCAGCAGCCGCGGTGGAGGTCGATGCAACGTTATCGTAGCTGTCAACATCAGTCTTTTGTGTTTTCTTAGGTGTGGAGGATTTTGGCTTGATAATAAGTTTTTTTGGACCACGTTGTTTCAGTGACGTCGCGGAAAGTTTTTGTGGTGTAAGACTCGTTGACTCCACTTCAACTTTGATCATTGTTTGCGATGTTAAATCTTCCGGGATTGTGCTATCCTGCTCCATTGATATTTGAGCTCTTTCGCTTATTTGCTGCTGAACCTTGTCACTAGTTGTCGTCGCCATCGATGTTGTTGCAGCTGCTGTGGATGCCATGCGTATAACACTCGTTGTAAAATGAATACTGCTGGTTGGATTTTCATATGCAGATGATTGTTGTAGCTGCTGCTGATGCTGCTGTTGTACCTGAGCATCAATGGTTGGCTTTTGCAAAAATTCGTTAACACTATTACCAATAAAATCCGCATCAGTCTCAGTCTCATTGGCTTTTGGTATTACAGGTGGTATCGTTCGTTCTGACTTTGTCTGTAGTGCCGTTTGTTGTATTGGTTCTGTATTTGTTGATGGTGGTGGCGGTGTTGCTGCTTCTTGCTGCTCGTGCTGCGTGCAATGTGATGAAGTTTGTTCTTCATAATCGTCAGCGGGTTCTTCTTTCTCGACCTTAACTAATGGTATGGGTGCCAATGTGGCGAACGGATGCTGGTTGACAAATTTATTCGACGCCAATATATTGCCAACTAAATCCAAGTACTCACTCATGTTTAGCGGCACATCACTCAAAACTGTTACCATATTCTTTTTCGATTTACGAGTTTGACTATTACTGCTGCTGTTGCTTACTGCTAATGCGCTGTTGCTATTTGAACTATCGTTTGTGACCGCAGCAGCAGCGGCGCCCGCACTGGTCGTTGGCAAGGTGGTGGTTAGTGGCAATGGTTGATTTTGCTGTACATTGATTGATGTTGTACGATGCCTACTGTCTTGATTTAGAGAAACATTTTCGCTTTCGAGTTCCGAGTAACTGTCAGCATCACTACTGAGGCTCATAAATTCCTCCTCATCTTTTAGTAGCGGTATTGTGCGTTCCTTGCTGTTGCATTTCGATTTTTTTAATGTTTTCGTTTGACGTTTCTTTGATGTCGTAGCAGTCGACATATGCGTTTGCTTTGCGCTGCTACTAAGACTGGAGTTTGGTAGGTCTTCTTCGTCATCACCATCATCGTCGACGTCATCGTGTATGTGCAGCACGCTTGGAGGTGAATGGTAGATACGTTCTATCACCGAGAATTCGCCGTTATCTTTCTCCACACATTCGACAATATGCTTTGGGGTTTCCTGAACGATAAAATCGCCATTATCGCGTTCCAAGTAGTGTGCCACAGGTGACTCAGCATATCGTAATACTGACGACGGCGAGGCTAATGCATTACTGAAGGGCGAACTGGTTTGACGTATCAATGCAGACGATGAACTGGGATTTGCATTGACTTTTTGCAAAGATGCTGCTGAGGTTGTTGGTTGTGTTGTAGGTATGGCTGGAGTAGTTACTTTTTGTAGATGGATTGGGTGAGCTTGTTGCTGAGTCGGTGATGGTGGCGGTGGCGGCGGCTGAGAAAACTGCGGCTGTGCCTGCAATTGAAATGTCAGTGGTGCCAATGGCACTTGAGCTTCGCCTGAAGTTTTGAAAAGCTGCACCGGTTCTGCATTTGATTTATGTTGGGAAAATTGCGGTTTTGCTGTTGTCGTTGTCGTCGGTAATGCGGCAATATTTGAAGGAATCACAGGAGTTTCTATTTGGTTAACGGCGATCTGTTGCTGCTGGAGCTGATGTTGTGGTTGATTGTGTTGTTGTTGTCTGTTTTGGTTGTTTTGAGATCGAATTTGACTGATTGCAGTACCATAGGCAGGCGGTGGTTTCTGATGTTGAGGTGTTTGATGCGTAAAGAGCTGTAAGTGTATGAAATAAATTTAATTAAATCACACAATTATTTATGCTGGTTTTTCATTACTTACCTGCAACGGTGGTGGCGGCGGTAGCGCAGGCGAATAGATAAGTTTAAGATTAGCGGCCGGCGTTGCACCTTGCTGTTTATAGTGCTGAGTTTGCGATTGATGATGCTGCTGCTGCTGTTGATTATAATTATACTGACGTTGATGATGCGTCTGATGTTGTTGGTGGTGGTAGTATGTAGTAGACTGTGGAGATCCTCCATTGTAGCTATTTCTCAACTGAGTGGTTATTGCAGGCGGTGGTGGCAACGGTGGTGGTGGAGGCAAGGGCAGCGTTGGAACAGTGTTTTGCGTATTTTTTTGTAGCAATTGATTCACTGTGGTATCAATTTTTTTATGCTGCTGTTGCGATTGCTGCTGTTCATAACGATTTTCATTGTAGCTACGAAAGTCCTGACGCAGAGCTTGATATCCACTTATGGTCTCCGTTTCCGTTGGGCGGGTATGATTAGGCGGCTCAATTTTTGAAATTTCGCTAGATTCGTTATCAACATATTTGAGTGGAGTTGAAGACGACATTACCTCTATGCGCTTCGGCTTATCTGTTGCCTTGCTCGCATTGGCATATTGAGGAGTTTCAGTTGTTGGGCCATTTAAAAATATTTCTCCCGCCGGTGTTGATAATGTTGCTACTGCTTCAGCTGCATTTTGACTTGCTAACGATGCTACCGTTAAAAGCTTCACTGTCGGGTTCGTGCTCGGTAAACTGTTTAACTGATTAGCCACTTTTGGAGCCATGACAGTGTCTTCTTCTGGTGATGTTGCATCCGAAGTCGCAATGGGTTCATTATCAACAGCAGAAGTTTCGTCCTTTTTACCGATTTTACCTGATAGCACGTTTGCCAGCGCTGATCCTGCACTTTCTGAACCAGAGTGAATCATTTGCACAAGTGCTTTGATCACTTGTTCCTTGGGATGAGTCTCCAAATGATCGGAGAGATTCATTCCCGCGTGGAGGAATAGTGTACACACGGGACATTGCACGTTTTGAACCATTTTGCTTAAAATTGAATATTGCCACGTTACGTGCTCTTTCAAAAATTAAGTCAAGCAACAATGGAGTGACTGACTTTGGTGTACGCTATTTTAATCAATGACTCTCCGAGTCATAAAACATCAAAGTTTTTATATAATGTAGCCATGTTTTTATTTGCTATAGACATATGTGCATTAAAAGCCGTAAACGATCTGAAAGAAATTTATATACAAAAGAAATTAGTATCAAATTTGCTGCTTAAAGAATATTGCAGGAACGTTATGGTACAATAATAAAGATAAGGATGTTGCACGGCTTTAAAAATGTTGCTAAGCCACTTAATTTTCCCTGAATCTGTTTTACCGCCGTGCCGAAACTCTAAAGGCTACTTAAAAATCTTGGGTTGCAATTGCTTTTAACGATATTAGTCTAACTGCAATAGGACTTTTTGTACGTTCTTACAAATATGACCTGTTCGAGAGTTACTTTCGAAAACAGGTTGATAATTTTTTCCTCTAAAATTAATACACAAAAATGTTTTTACTAGGAGTTCCTTTAAACAATTTTAACAAGAACAATTGATAGCTGTGGGCAATACCAATTTCTAAAAACTCTTCACCCAGAAGGAAGCGTGGCAGACCGCATAAAGTATATATTTTTGATCAGCATCAAAAGTCGGGTTGATATCCGTTTTTTCGTATTTGTGAGTAACGATATATTGAAAACTATAAAAGATAGATCCTCCAAACTTGGATTTTTATATTCTGCTGATACCTACGCAGATCAGAGTCCATTTTTCAAGGCCATCAGCCGAAAATAATTTAAAAAAAATAAACAAAAACTAATTATTACAATACAAAATGCTGAAGAGTATTTCAAAATTTATCTTTATACCCTGTACAAAAAAATATTTGTAACAGATAAAATTTAGTTTGTTGAGTTGTCAAAATGGATGTAAACCCGAAGGAACCAAATATGTACGCAGATCAAGTTTATAACAAACTATATCCTAAAACGTTTTTTTTTTTAGTGAGCATGGAACCCATCTCATCATGAAGTTGTGAGGGCTTATTCCCTTAGAGCTAAGTGGCAGAGCGCATTCAGTTTATTATTACTATTTTTTTTTGTCATATCTTCATAGCAGTGCAGTGCAAGATGTCTTCTGCGTAGTCAAGATCGTTAAGACGGTCGTGTAAACAAAACCCTTCCAACTATAGTTACATACGTTAAAATCTGATCTTGGACGATGTGTCTGTATGAAACCTTGTCTTACACCACTTCTAACCGGTGTTTTGGATTACGTGTTGTTCATGCAAC
The DNA here is from genome assembly GCA_035044765.1 of Leucophenga montana. Taxonomy (NCBI): domain Eukaryota; kingdom Metazoa; phylum Arthropoda; class Insecta; order Diptera; family Drosophilidae; genus Leucophenga; species Leucophenga montana. The sequence goes on along the minus strand of JAWNNQ010001269.1, from coordinate 298,877 downwards.
ACTCTGCAGATGATCCAATCATAAAACTGTTTGAAAATGGTTATGATTTTTCTGAATAAGGCTTCATAACTTCATGATGAGATGGGTCCCATGCTCACTGGAAGACGAAAAAAAACATGTACAGAGGTGAGCGACACTCTTTAATAACTTGTAGAGTATTGAAATGATCCTTGCATGACATATGTTTCAAAAATCTTGCTTGCTCTGTTCGATTTAGCTTACCGCAACGATTGCTACAATAGTTCCTTTTTTAATGGAGGACGAGAAGTTGTTTGAGTCACACCTAGTAGTTATGGGTTTTAATAGTATTTTGCGCTAGTTGGTCGGTTCGTTCTTAGCAGCTCGGAACCTATGTTGTCAGAGTCAGATGCCTTGTTATTTGCTAGGCTAAGCCGTCCTTTTTGTTTTTTTTTTGTTCCCAGCACTCCTGGCTAATCTTATGAACCCCAATCCGACCTGTACAACTACTATGCTAGCTGATAAAAATTTTTCGATACAAAAAGTATACAAATTTAGAGCTCCGTTGTTGTGCCATACATTATCAGTAAAACGTGAACTCTAACGAAATTTCGCCAAGAATTTAGCGAACGTTTATATAGAGCTAAAGATAGCCATTGATAAATCTCAAAGTTGAAGTATGTATCACAAAATAAACAAAATAAAATATTTTAAATAAATGCAGAACGAATCAAAACGAAAAAACACTGAAAAAAAAAACGCTGCATTGAAGTAAGTTTGACTACGAGATACCCTGTAGCCAGTTTCTATAGCATTCCGGTCTGAATCTATGAGTGATATTTTATTGGGATCAATCTAGATCAAATTAGGAGTTTTTAGCTAAAGTTACACAAAAATATATGACTCGCTATCGCTTCTGATCATTAATGTAAATACAAACGAACTTTCACAATTCGAATTTTCTATAACTTGAAACAAATTGAGTTACAGTAGCTTTTACAGCAGAAATTCAATAAAAAAAGCCAGTCAAATTTCAAGTTGATTTTGTGCTGATTAAATCTGATTAAAGTGCAGAAACGCACAAACAGACAGATATGTCTAGATCGATTCGATTCGATAGGATTCTGCACGAGAGTGAGAACCGGAACAGAACCGTGTAACTCGAAGACTCCATAAGTGGTACTTTTTTGTGAATTATGGTAATTCGAGTTTTTGAAATTCGACTTTAAGTATACAGTTACTTTATGAAGGAGTACCACGACTCCTTACGGCTGTTACAGATATTTGCACAAACGTAATATGCTCTATAACCATATGGGTACAGGGTATAAACGGAGAGAGCGAAACATACATAGATATTGAGATATGAAGATAATGTGCATACATACATATGTTCATACGTAAAAGGTGCAAACTCAACAACAACAACTACATGCAAAACCAAAGCAGAGCAACAACAATAATAACAACCAGTATGATAACAACAACAAAAGCAACCGCACACCAGCATCAATAAGACTAAAAGAACGTACATATGTACGCATAAAGGGGAAAAGGGAATAAAGAGAGTATCAAACAAAGGAACCAACTTCACCACCGCCAAAGCATCACCATCAGAGCTGAGCAAGCAACAGCAGCAGCAGTAATAGCAGCGAATGAGCGAGTAAATGAGCGAACGAGGTGCCAACCAAATGCGAAATGGAGGAGCAAAGACGGATGTCGGTGCTCGATGTTGATGCCACCGTTACCACTGACGCCGACTTGCCAACAACTTTTCGAACAGCTTTTATGTATGTGTGTGTGTGTATTTTGGCTTCTGAGTGCGAGAGGATACAATGAGGATGGCGTCCAATGCGACGCACTTCGGACCACGACAACACAATTCAACAACAACAACAAACATAATAATAATAATAATAACAGCAACACAACGACCTACAACGACACATCATGGCAATGGCATGGTTAAAATGGAGAACTTTGCTTTTGGCAATACTCATGAAAACGATTTCCTTTGGTTTTTACTTATTCATACAAATGAAGATATGAGTATACACCACATAGCGTAATGTGCCCAACACCAAATATCGAAGAATTGGATTGAGCGTTTTTTTTTCTCAACGGAGAAAAGTTATTGATTAAAAAGAAATCATTTTCAGGGTAGCAGCATATAAATAACGAAACAATTTTTTATGAATGTTATTAGTTACTGTCGAATCACTTGTACGGTCAGAACTGTTAAGCGAAAATCAGGGTACGGGATTAAGAAATTACGGTCACCTAATATTACATGGCGTAGCAACTGCTTTGCTCTCCTGTAAAATGCGATAACATTGATCATGTATCCTTAAAAAAGCTCGGACACGGAGTTACTTGGCCGTACAACAATTCGATGTTACCGCGTTTGGAGATGGAAATCTTGATAGACTTGTTTTAAGCGCATCAAGGTGTATTGATTTTTCAGACCAGTGCTATGCAAATATAAAAAAATGCTGAAGATGCACTTAAAATTAATTTCTTAATATCTACTTTACATTTATTATATTTATAGTTAATTCTTATATGAGTGCACAGCTGAGAGCCTACCTGGATAAGCTGACGGATTGGCTACACTTAATTCATTCCCTTCTTCACCTTACACTCATTCACTCACTCACTCACGCACATACATTATTGATTCTTCTTTCGTTTTTGCTTTATCGCTTTGCGCTTTGTTCAATTTTTAAACGGCATGCACGGAGCACCACCAACAACACAGTAGAGTAGACACAATAATTTTAATGTATTTCCGCTATACTTTTCTTTTTTATTATATTTCACTTTTTTTTTTGTTTGATTTCTCTGAAGGCGAAACGTCCATGGAACGTTGCGGCAACGACAACACAATGAGAAAATATTTCAATGAATTGTGTGTGTGCGGCATCGCATAGAGCAAATGTTCATTTATTGGAGCAAGAACAGACAGAACGACATATGTATGCATGCATGCATGGATGGATGGATGGACAGGTGTATATCGTCGGACGTTGTCTCTGTATTAGAGTGCAAAGTGTATAGTATGTTTGTCCAGCTATATTTATTTAAGAATCTTTATTTACGTGCGCCGTCGTATATCACAGTTCAATTAGTTCGATGATGTTGTTATGTTATAATAAAAAAACCGTGTCCTGCCTCCATGTTATCCTTGAAAAACTTTGTAATCTACTTGGCTGTGTGTTGGAGTGCTCCACCGTTTGCGCTTTCCTTTTTTGCGGTTTCTTTAATCTACACTTATATACAATTTTTTCCTGTATTCCTGGATTGCTGATGCTGACCACACAATGGTAAAGATCTTCCGTTCAATGACACAGAAATCTTCTCTTTTTCGTTTCTACTTTGCTCTCTCCTTCTCCACCACCACTTAAGCTTTTGTACTGTGCGAGGCCATCTCCGACGTCGTCGTTGTCGTCTCGTTTAGCTCGCGTGTATGTGTTTCTACTATACACAAAGTAAATAATTTTCACTAACTTTTTTCGTAGTTAAAACATTGAAATTTATTTTATTTATACACTTTTGTGATGCATTCCACTTTTAACTTAATATTAGCGTACTTTTTTTTACTTTAATGCGCGTTTAATACTTGAAAAATTGATTTTTATCATCGTACGCAAGAAACGAGTGAAAATTACAACACCAAACTGTGAAGTGATGCCAAACGAATCACCAATAAGTCGTTACGCTACAACTATATTCGGGTACCCGACGATTATATGCTATCCTGCTCAGACCCACATTGCATGCGGTCTGCAGAATATTGGTTGTATACGTTACTTCCACTCACGTAAAATGACAAAGCTGTACAAGACCCCTTATACAGATTGTATATTATCGATAGTTTTCGTTTTGAATAGTTTTTAAATATTGGTTTGCAAGTTGGTATTTAGACTTTTTATAACTAGAAGCAACATAAGTTATAAAATGACCGCGATTTATCAACTACACAAGGTATAGCTCTCATACAAAAACACATCGTTATTATTTTATTGTACCGAACATGTTTCAATTAAAGCAATTATTAATATTTAAATAATTCTTGTTTTTATTTTATTTATTTATATTTATACTATGTTAAGATTAAAATTACAGGAGAACAGTACTTAATCTATAGCAGCTTTGCGTTAAGCTTGTATGAAACTAATTATACTGGTGTTACAAATATTGTACATAAACTTATAACTAATGTATGTGTATATATGAGATTTTGATAATTTTAGTGGAGTTGCAATAATGGAGCGATAAGAACTTTTTTTATAGTTGATGTATTAATATATTTAATTCATTTTGTAAAAAATTTAATCCGTAGTTCTTTTGAGTTTTTTCGGTCTTCTTAGTCTTTTTGACCTCGAGGAGCTTTTGGGAACGTAGCACTATGGAGGCACGATGGAGATCAGCCTGGGTCAAGTCCTAGCGGTATTTCGGCAAGTTCTTCAGTTTTTACAGAGAGCGGCGGGACCAGCCTTGAAGTTAACGCGCACAGCGTTCTTGCCGGGACCCTGAGCATAATTGCCCTTCTTCAAAACAACGGCAGACTCAAAGCCGACGGTCTTTTTGTGCACAAGACCACTGTAGCGGAATGAGCTGACATTGGTCAAATGGCTGGCTTCAGTACTGTATGGTTTCTTCACATCATGCTACTTCAGCAAGAAGGCGTTGTTGTTGCGAATGATCAACCAGTTGAGGTGTGATGAAGTGGCCATCGCAAGTCTTTTACCGTTGAGTACTAGACAGAAAAGTAAAAGTTGGATTCATCTAATTAGTTGATTGCAAAAATTCTTTTTATGTTTTCTGTTGTACTCGTATGATTAGCACTACTAGCAGAAACAAAAAAAAATTTCCTATGGTCTTGGTAATGGGGCCAATTCACAAGTATACTACATATGTATGACTGATGTTGGTTTGTTGCAGAAATTGCATTCATGGCTTGTTCGAGTGGAAAGAAGAGTGTGGGTGAAGTTGAAGTGACCCAGTCGAAATGGTAGAAATTTTGCGAACAGACCCCGATGTATTGATATGTCGGGTCAAATCTAGCCACATTCGTAAATGGTGGCCTTAATTGAGGTCTTAATTGAACAGTGAGTAGGCCTTCGCTCGATTCAAAATTTTTTTTTAAATTTTGAATAATTCGTTCTAATTTTTTCTAATAATTTCATGTGCAGCAAAACTATTGACAACACTACAACTGAAGTAAATTAGCAGCATTGCCGAGCAAAAAGGGTAAGTGCGAAGAGCATTAAAGCTTCGGTTCCATAAAAAATTGCTTCCAATTTGAAATTTCCTCAGCTGTAGCTCAACCATTTTTCATTCGATCGAAACGTGTTGGGCACCGTTAGACGCTCAATTCAATTAACAATACTGGACACTGGATTAAGTATTTTCATAAATCGAAAAACACAAGTATACCATTATCACAGAAAATTAATGTGATGGACATTTTTAAAAAATATGTTCTTATATTAATACTTAATACCTACTGAAATGACCACTATTGATTGTCGAAGCAAGTTGGGTACCATTGGTCGCGTTATTTAATCATATTTCTAACGATTTATCACATATCGCGATCGTGTCTGGTCACTGGCTTAAGTCAAATCATAAATGACGTAGCTCATTAACAATGGCAGGTTGCGATTTTCCAAACAAATACTAAGCAAGTTTTTCTAACTGCGACGTAAAACGATATGCTTCCGTAGAATTGTAAACAACATAACAGACTGATGCATAACAAAACAAGAGCATGCTGTAATTAGCCGTTTAATTGCTACAGCAGCGTGAAGTCGGTATCACTTCGAGAGCCGACCACTATATATGTATATATGTTTTAGAGCAGTTCAAAAATGCATGATTACCCCAACATTCAATCAAAATCTTCATGACATTTGGTATAATGGAAGAGGAGATACTCGTATCGCGTTCAAAGTGACAGTCTGTTTGTGGCATCGGTCGAAAAATTAACTTCGAAATTTGAAAAAAGGCAGATATTAAGTTCCGTTTTAAACTTGCCAACTTGTTTGAAACCATGGCGTATCACGCCTACCTGCTCAGTTTCTTATTATTTTCGGTTCCTTTATTTTCAGTTGGCAGAATAAAGACTAAAATATTCGTTATCTCTATCTCTATATGTAGACACAACTGCAACTACATCTTTCGTACAGGCAAGATCACAAACGATCAAATTCTACATACATATTTTTGGATGACGGCAAGGGGGATGAGTGGAGAGAAACAGACGAATGAATATACTCAAGCATATCGCTCTTGTTTACTTCCATTATAACTTGAAACCTTAATAACCATTTGGTTTTTGACATACGCGCACAGTGCTTGAATTAGGTTTTTTGGTCAAACAAAAACAAAAACATACGAAAACGACGCCATGCAAGTTTATAAATGCTTTGTTTGCCTTATCAAATGGATTTTTTCAATGCTTTAATAGACACATAATAATGAATAGATACGAAAAAATTCACAAAAACAATGTGTATAATAAGAGTATAACAGGTGTGTTCCTATACTACGTCTAACAGATTTAACAGCTATTAGTATGAAGCACCAGTACAATTAGTTTATATTGCACAATATAATAATTGCAATGCCACATCTTGGCTCACGGCATTTTTACAGAAAATTATACAGGGACAGTGCGCTCTTGTTTGGCAAGTTACAAAAAGTTATCGAAATGGAATTCAAACGCAACAGTGTTATTGTTTTATATTTGGTTGGAAAATCGCAACAAGTTGTTAATGAGCTACGTCATTTACGTGTGAACAAAATGTTTCTTTATCGAACCATTACATGTTACAATGATTCGGGTAGCGTTAAAGAACACCATGGAGGTGGACATAAAAAACAGCAACGTCGACAGAAAGAGTTAGTAAGGCGTAGGGCAGAATTCAACGAAAGCCACGACAAAGCGCAGTTCAATTGGCGAAAAAACTCAATATGTCTGCTCGTAGTATTGGGCCCATATTAAAGAGTGAACTACGATTGAAGCCCAAAAAATACAAAATACAAAAAGTGCAAGATTTAACACCTGCACAGAAGGCAGTTCGCCTAGCAAGAGCAAAGGTGGTGTTTTCTTATGAAAAAATTTTTACGGTGCAGCAATATGTAAATAAATAATTTAGACCAGCAAATTGCCCAGCGAATGCAAGCGCATGCGTTAGTGATGGTATGGGCCAATGTAACTGCACAGGACGCTCACCACTTGTTTTCATTGAACAGGGCAGGTAAATCAAAAAATCTACCGTGAAAACATTTTCAACGATGCTTTGTTACCTTGGGCACGCAAACAATTCGGTAGAAACCGTTGGATGTTTCAACTAGACTCGGCACCATCCCATAAACACAGAGAAACCAAAGGTTGTTTACAAGAGAACGTCTCAAACTTCACCTCTTCACAACAATGTCCAACATATACCGCAGAAATAAAGTCAATGGCACAAAATACCATCGTACCACATTCGAAGCTATTATCCTTGCTAAAGGTGGCTATATCGATCGATAACATATTTTTCTTAAAATTTGAAATGTTTTTACGATATACTGAAGTTTTTAAATAAAGAAAAATATAAATTGACAAAATTACAGCATTTTTAATTGATAACAGTTTGAGCGCCGACCCTTTTTACATATCAAAATTGGACCAATCCCACAACGTATAATCACTCAAAATATGAGCACGAAAATTGGGCTCAATTTACTGCAAATAGACAAAATTATTTTGACTATTTTGTTGAAATTGTGATTGCACAATCTAAGATTTCCTCTAGAATGTATATTCATTATGGAGTCTTCAACGTCTCCTTATGCCTGTTATGTACATAAATCAAACAGACCTCAAGCTAGCTTAATTCTTATTTGATTTCATGATGAAGTTCGTTAAATAAATATAAAACCTGGCAGCATTTAATTTGCGATATTTTGATATATATATATTTTTTTTGGTATTTTTTAGTTATTTTGTTGTTGTTTGTTTGCCAACATCTGCTAGTTTTAATGTTGTTGTCGCCTCCGCCATATCGGCGGAAATAAGAAAATAACTTCAATTTTAACATAAGTAATTGCGTTAAAATATACGTTTTCTAAGTTTTGATTTAATTGACGGTGAAACAGAAACAATAATGCTAAACTTTGCATTGCAATGAAAGCGTAGGGAATTCAGTGATCAAACAATTTTATTGAATAGCAAGAGAAGACTACCAAGAAGGGAAGACTGCAGTTGGAAGATCATCTTTTTGTAATGCTGTGACGTGAATTTTGTTTATATTGGAATTTGAAAGCCCGAAGTAAGTTAATAGCTTCTCCGCTCATATAAAAACTTTCTATGGGCGTCGGCCAGTTGCTTCATATCAACTGGTGTAGTCTATTTTTAGAACGATTGTTTCTAATGATGAATGAATGCGCATTTGCTTTGAAGCAACGTGACGTCATCCCAAATTCAAGGTTTAGAATTGATGCGTGTGCTGGACTTAACTCGAAAAACGTCTTGTAATAAGGATTTTTTTTGTTTTGTTTTGATTTCAGCCATTTAGAATATCGTAACAAAATGAACCGCTCAGACTCCATACGTCGGGATCGCTCCTTTGACAGCGTTCTCAATCGATTGCTGCGCATACGAAATCAAAATCATGAGAGCTTTCGCACTGCTTTGTATAACTTTTTTATAATTGTAGGAATAGCGGCTTTCATAGCTGTTTGCTTTATTTTCGGCCCCTTCGTGAAGCCACTACTCTGGGCTTTTCTGGTGGGGGCAGTACTATTTCCATTCAAACGTAAGTTGGCGGAACTTTTGAATAGTTGGTTCAATCGGCTTGAGGAACGTGACTCAAACGTATTCATTTCGATTTGTCTGGCACCTATTGAGGCCACCAATCATTGTGGAAGTTTGCTTATGAGTTGGATAACCGAACATTGGCAATTGCTCACTGCTGGTTTTGGCGTTGCAGCATTCATTAAATTGTCAATGGTTTATGCGCCTAAGGGATTTATGTGTGGTATCTGGCGCTGCATACTATTCTCACACTCAATTTTCGTGTACAGCATTGGATTTCTGAATATATATTTGGTAAGTTGTGCTTAACTTCATTCAGTATCGTTTATTTAAATAATCTCTCTTTTTAGTTAATCGCTATTGTTGCAATCTATATAACATCAGTTTATTTCTTCTGGAGGCAGGAGAATAGCAGTCAGTTTGTCATTGCGGGCCAATCGATGTGGATTGCAATCGCTAGTTACGCTTGCAGTTTCTTTGGCGCGCTACAAGTACCTGTTTTTATGATAATAATGCTTTATGTTGGTGTATCGCTTATCTTTCATCTGAAAAGTTCAGATGATAGCAGTACATTTGCGCAGAAACTTCGAAAGATGCTTGATAAATCCGACTTTGAAAAGTCGATAAACGTACTGAGCACAAAAAAGTCCGGCACCGAACAAAATTTACACTCTGAGGTTGAGGACATATCGTTAAGTGAAACTATGGATTCTCTGGAAACACTGGACGGTACCGATAACAAACGAGATCGCAATGAGGAAGAGAAGCCACTGAGTGATACGTATTTCAAGTTATTGTTTTATGCTTGTGTAGCAACATTTCTGTATCGAAACGTTTGGATGTTTATATTGGCAGTAATACCAATGTTTCTGCACATGCTCTACACTATTGGAAATTACACAGGATTTATAAATTTTGTATTCAGCAAATTAGGCGCTGTATATGACAAGCTAAAGGTAACAGTAGCAATGTGTTATAGCTTAATGTCTTGGTCGTTGTTATACTCTTCACTCTCTGGGACCGGCAGTCAATTAAAATCTCTAAAACGGAATACCACGCCCTTTTTTACTGGTAGTCCCCATACGCTTCACATATATATCAATGAGTGTCATCCTCTCTTTTTTGGGGTAGCCCTTATACAAACCACCCGCCCATTTTTGCATATTTGTAGAGAAAATATTTTTTATGGGTCAATATCTTGAAATTTGATATCGCGGCTTTCTAAGAACGAACGCGCCACATAAATATGAAGGGGGGTTTCTAGCTCACATTTATGGCTATATCCCACAAAAACTCACCATCCATTTTTGTGTTTTTGTATGAAAACATTATTTACTGCACCCAATATCAACTTTAAATTTGATATGGGTTGGTTCTTATGGACGGAGGAGTCACATATATATATTCCCCTCTCCCATTTTTTCCTTACTGGCAAAATCAATTAGACATTTTATATGGTAGCTTTTTACGGACAGTCGCTTCACATTCACATTAAGGGGCATGCCTCGCTCAATATAAGGTGAAGCCCCAACAAACTTTGTACCCAAGTTAAGGTTGTTAAGTCTTACAATTTTTGAAACTTCATGTGAAATGGTATTAAAACTTCGGTTCCACCGTAGTTAACTTTTTTGGTTGTTATTTATTGAGCTCTTCAGTTTAGACACAGATTATTATATTGAGAAGAAGCATGTGAACAGCATTGGCTAGGTTTAAGCTAGGTTGTAGCAAAGTTAATTCTTTCTCCAGATTTTTTTTTTTTAATTTTATTTCTGCTTCTTTTTTTCAGACATGGGCCATCGAACATCACTCGGCTGTACTACCACTCTGTCTTCCTGGCATACTGAAACTTAACTACAAAATCAACACCATTGTACGCGACTCACTTAAGTCCTCAGTAGATCTAGTCACCTCCATACTCATGATAATTCTTATGTTGTTCATTATAATTTTTTTGGGTGTTTTCTTCTGCGTTAACATCTACTCCGAAACGATCGAAGTGGCATATTTAGGCAAAGATCTAATTAATAAGACGATCACAGATCGTCCTGAGTTAATTGATATTTTGCCCGAAAATATACAGGCTTCCATTGATGATGCGCTTGACAATGCGCATCATTATGGAAGACGCAAGATCGAAACCTATATCGACAATTGGCTTGTAGATGCAGATGCAGTACATGCTACTAAGCTTAAGCAGCAAATTCTAGACGTATGGGATCGACTTATACAATACTGGATTGATTTTAACAAGTCCGATTCATATGGACCACGAGTGCCAACAGATGCGCTCAGAAGCACCTTTGGAGAAATTGTAGATAATCCTGGTAAGCAAAATATATCAACCTGAAGAAATCCTGTCCCGTTTTTGGTTACTTGTCCTTGTACTATGGTTTAAGGCTGTTAACAGATACACTAAAACATGTTTCGTTTTTTTCATTTTTTTTGTTCATTTTTAACATTGGTACAAAATTGCACTTATTTTCATTTGGTTACCACTACGTAACTTGCCCTGGCCCATCTATCCATCCTGCATCCTGTAAATTACATAATTCATTGCATGTGCCAGTGTCTAACAAGATCAAATTGTTTTTAATAAAGGACATTTTAAAGAGCTAGTTTTAGTGGCGAAACAGGGCATCATCGGCTGGGCGAAAAGCAACACGCAAACTATACTCGAAGTTGCCGAATCACTTTGGCACATTATACGTACGAATCTCTCGATAATCATAACTTTTACGGGTGAAATACTCAGGCTGGTGCTGACGGGCGGACAGGCCTGTGTGGAGTTTATTGTTAATATGGTACTTAGAACATTAATATGACATAACTCTCACAACTATAACTTCTCGCTTCGTCTACAGATTGTCTTTTTCACATCGCTGTTCTATCTGCTCTCGAGTAGTGACCAAAAATATGCGCCACTACATGTAACCAAATATTTGGGTTACTCTACTTCGGGGTCGAAAATTGCCGATGCATTGGAGAACTCCATATCTGGTGTTTTGATATCAATGTTCAAATGCTCGCTCTTTACTGGCTTGTTTACATGGCTTCTACATACTGTATTCGGCGCACGCATAGTATTTCTACCTTCCGCGATGGCAGCAGTTTTATCAGCAGCACCATTTCTGGGAAGTTACTGGTGTGCTTTACCAGCAGTGTTTGAATTGTGGCTAGCGCAGGATCGTTTGTATGCTGGCATACTATTATTTTTGTTGCAATTCTTTGTGCCGCCATACTTTGAAGCAGCAATATATACCGAAATGAAAGGGTTTGTATTTTGTGTAAACATTTTTGTATTTAATGGCTAATGACATTTTATTCTATTAGCGGCGGACATCCGTATCTGACGGGCTTAGCTATTGCTGGCGGCATGTACTGGGTTGGCTGGCAGGGTGCTATATTCGGACCACTTATGCTTTGCATCTTTGTTGGCATCTTTGAAGTTGCCGTTGTTTCAATGCGCAGCAACGAAGATCCACGGTAAGCATTTCTATAAACGTTTAGACTATTGTACCATTCACACAAAGTGTGAAGAAGGTTATTGTCAGTTTGTGTGGAGAGGCATCATATACCCCATTATTTATTTGTATTCATCTCGACGAGGCGTGTTAATCTAGCCATGTCCGTCTGTCTGGATATAGCTACCCGTTTTAGTCGCTCAATTTTATTTTAAATCATTCACACATAGTGTTTTTATTTTCAGTTGAAATTTAGTAAAGTGACTTCTATGTCCATTTTCGAGTTTTTATATGAAATACTGCAACCACAGCGTATTTGGCTCTTATTTATCTTTTAAGCCTAATCCAAAGAATTTGTGTTACTATGATATTAATATAATACCGTACCATAAGTCCAGGAATTACCACGAATCTTAGACTAATATCTCAAAGCTGAAGAAATCGATTTACTTGATTGAACACCAAACCAAATTCTGTCTGTGACCATAATATCGCATAAAATGATGTGACTATGACACGAAGCCACGATGTCAATTTGGCATAGTTGTTAATTTGGTCGTAAACAAGCATTGTATTATGTTACAAATCTAATATTTATTCAAAATACGATCCTTTCCATTCAATACAGTGTTTGGAACGCTCAGCCAATTTATACATACACTTTTTAAACTCGCTTTTTAGGATGTTCTTTAGTACCTGTTTGTATGGCTGGAATGTCATAGTAAAAGCTCCTTTTATTGCAGTTTTTATTTTTTGGAAGAGAAAATAATCACACGGTGATCAGGCGAATAATGAGTGTGGTTGATGAAAAAAATCTTTTTTTTTCATAAAAAATTTATTGAGTTGTTTGGTCTTGTGAGGTGGTGTATTATAATTCAATAAAAAAGCTGTTTCCTCTGGAATATTAGGGCCTAACACGTAGAACTCTCGACCACAAACGATGTAAAACTGGTAAATAATATTCTCCATTGACAGTTTGATCTTCTGGAATAATTTCCTTGCGAACAATACCCTTGGAATCATAGAAAGTTATCAACATTGTCCTGATTCTTGACTTCTGAAAACGCAATTTTTTAGATTTTGGCTCATCTTTTGACAAGTTTAAAACAAAATTGAATACTTGCTCTTTGTTCCATTATGTTTTTACGACATAGCTACAAAAACTGTTGCTATTAAAACATGTGTTATTTAGAACTAAGCTACTTTCAAAGAAAAATGTACCTTTCTAACACTGCCTACATTTAAATTAAAAATTCGGTTATTTTTAGATCAACCTTGTACACATCAAACCTACTCGGTATCGTTTTACAATAATTATAATAACGCATATTTGTACGTTTTACAGAGCTATAATCTGTATACATTTTGATGAGTTCGTGTGAAGGGTAATTAAGCTTCAGACACACCGAGTCACTTAGTTCGATTTTTTTGCTTCAAATATTTGTTGAACTACGTATGTATATGCGTTAACATGCCACAAACATTATTTTGTCATATTTTCTTAGCTTACTTTGTGATATAATTGGTAGGAAGGAAAATTGAAGGCATATCAAGACCTACTATGAGAATTATGGTGTCTGCAGGATATAAGGGACTCGAGGTGATCGACTATATCTGTTAGTCACAATGTTTACAGAGGTTAAAAGGATCTAGTCATTTACATCTGTCTATCTATAGTTTGTCATGGCTTTTTGAATTAAAGCAATTATTGTACTCTGTACAAAAATTATTTGTAACAGGGTATATTGGCTGTCAAAATGTATAGCGAAGGAATCATCTGAAAACCCATAAAGTATTCTTGATCGAGTCGATATAGTCATGTCCGTCCATCCGTATGTCTGTCTGAGTGAAAAGTTCTCTGTCTAGAAAAGACTTAGACAAACTAAACTTACCGTATAGACTCTCTAGTTACCGCACTGCTACGTTCTAGGTGCGATTCACGTTCGAAGGGCGTTTCAGCTACTCTGGAAGTAGATGCTGTTATTCTAACTTGTCGAATGTGTGATTCATGCTGCTCTGGCGTTTACTCGATTTGATGCTAAACGATCTTCGCGTGGTTGAGGCATTTCGGTTGACCTGTTGGTGTTTGATTTCATTTGCTTTTAAACATCCCATCAAAAATTATAAAATTAAAGTAAAATCCAACGTTGCTGAACAGACAGAGCAAGTGTGATGAGTATTAAAGCTTCGGTTCGACCGACGTTTACATTTTTTTCTTGTTTTTGCAATATTTTTACTTTGCATGAGAATTATTTAATGATTCATTGAATGCTGCCTAGGATGTTTTAAGTGAGTTTTAAAATTCTGTAAACACGAAGTTTTGTAGTTAGTTTTTCATTTAGCTGTAAAAGTTTCTTTTATAAAACCATAAATATTTTATATATTGTATATTTTTCCTTGCAGACGTAGCTCAGACGAAGAGACGCACACGACGTGAGTTGCTAACAGAGCAAAATCGCTTCCAAGCTGTTAAACTCCCATAATAATTGCTTTTTAACAATCTGCGTAAAAGTGTCAACTGACAATCAAGCGCATAGGGTCAACTAACTTTTCGTAGAGTTTTGCATCACTAATCCAAAAAAATATTTGATTGCACTTTGAATTCTGTTGCAATTACTTAGGGGTGTCACAGAAAACGCTTTCGCCACAAAATCTTATGTTCATGTTTTAACTAACTTTTTTTTTCTTTTTCTTCTTGTTTTCTGTTTTGTTTTTTGTTTTGTTTTAATATATTCTTTTTCTGCTTGTTGCCGTTTCCGTTTTGATTCTATTTGCAGCGAACGCAGACATTCCGTTTATGCTTAATAATCTTTTGAATGAAGTTTAATAGAACTCTCGATGGAACAAATTTTTTGTTTTTAAGAAATTTAAATTTCTAAAGAATAATGTATATTAAATTATGATCTATTTGAGTTAATTTTATACGAATTTAGCAGACATGATATCGAATCATTGAAAATGTACATTATTTCCAAACTACAGTCAAATAGTGCGTGCGTTCGATGCCATATTTTTTTTTCTTTCTTTAAAGATTTTGGTGTGCTGAACTCGAAAATAGATTCAAGCAATTTTTGAATGGATACGTTTTCGCGATATGATTTTTTTGAAATTTTTTAGATGGTAGGTCCACTATTTTAGTTATATCTCGAGTTAATAACAACCAAACTGATTGGGATATAAGTAAGAAAAAGATAATGAAACACCCAATAAAAATCGGTTGAATAGTTTAAAAGTTATTAGCGTAAATATTTCAAAAATATAAATTCTTTTATCATAAATTAGTGCATTAAATTTACTTTTAAAATAGAGAAAATAGAATTCGCTTAAGTTTGTTCAGGTTTGTATTTTTTTTTTTTTTTTCATAAAGACCGTACTTTTATGAAGATTTTATAATAGAGTGAATCTTGGCAGTAATAATTTATTGTGCAAAAAGACAACCTAAAAGGCATGGAATTACACGTAAAGCGAGAGGTAACATTTAGAAACACAGATTGAAGCAAATATTTAAAACCTACTTCAACACTTGGATCCTATAAAGGAAAACTACAAAGATCATCGACCATCGTGCAAGCAAAGTTGAAAGATGAATTAGTTTTATTCGGTCCAATTGAGCTTTTTGAGAACAAATAGCTCAAACTATTTTTGAACAGACTCGATGCGATCTTGATAAATTACTTAATTTGCGTTCCAGATACAAGATAAGGATCTAATGCTTTATAAAGTCAAGAACACCTTTAGCATATGATTATTGTAACAAATGTCCCTACTAAGATGAATATCTAAAAAAGTAGCTCATAATTAAATGTTTAAACAATTCAATCGATTTTAATAAACTAAAACAATTTTTTGGGTATTTCATTAACTTTAACATAAATCCCAATCAGATTGGTCGGTCCTTTCTCGAGATATACTAGCTAAAATAGTGTTCCTACCTTCTAAAAAAACTTCAAACATTTTTACCGCAAAAAAGTATCCATTCAAAATTTTGTTCAGACTTTTTTCCAGTTCAGCAGACCAAAATGTATATGAAAAAATATGGTATTTTATGTTTTTAATTTGTAAACTAGTGCTATTTAATGTATATTTTCAACTGCAACACATTTTCAGTCCTTTTTTATACTTCAAAAATGTGTTGTTGTTGTTTATTTATGAACATTTTGAGAGATTCAATGTCAAACCTGCTTAATTAGTATAAAATTTCGAAATAATTAACTCTAGTATCTAAGCAAAGATCCTTCCACTAATTTATTATAATTATTGTAAGTCAGATAAATTGTTTAAAACTATTCCATACACTTCAAATACTCAATCATTCAGATCGATTAGTACATTTCTTCCTTGCAACTCTAAGTGTACCTACCTCGAATATCATTCTTACAATTTTTATGTTGTATCTTCTAATTGGAGAGACATTAACTAACTACGTAACAACGATTAAGGAATTTTATTATGTCCATGTATGTGATTTGAATTAATTTTAAGTATAAAGCAAAGTGATCTGCTAACTCAGTTTTCGAATTTTATTTTTGAATGAAAGATTTTTGTTAATGCATATATGTATTTGTTTGTATACTAAAATACTTATATTAACTACAGTGTTTATTAAGATTAAAATTGTTTATTTTTGTACGCTTCATTAAAAATGCATTTACATGAAAACTAAAAACGAACCACGAAATTCTCAATTCTCAAATTTAATTTATCTCTTCGAAATACTCCTAGTGACGCTACCGCCGTAAAACTAAATGCTATACTTGAGAACAACGAAAAATTGGATACGGAACTAGACGAAATTTCAAAAACCACACGTTCTGAACCATCAAGCCAAAGTGTTGATTCAAGTCTCGCTCTCACCCAACACCCAAAGAATGACGTTACAGATGCTATAACTAAAGATCAGAACGACAATGGTACAACGACTGAGTCAGAAGAGAAATCTATTGGAAAACCTGTTAGTTTTAAGATTATAACAAAGACATTAATACCAACACCATCACCGTCAGAGTCTGAGAATGCTGCTAAGCTGAAAGAGATAACTTTAAAAGATGCTGTGAACAAAGGCATTTGTTAGTGTGAATGTGAATAACGAATAAGATTTATTGGTGCCATAAAACGTCACTACAAACTTGAAATATCGTAGTTAAAGGGAATGTGTTTCTGTGTGTCTACAAATGCATTTAAATAAATATTTATGTGTAGATTCTTGTTATTTAGACGGTGTTTCGATTCAGTTTTGTAAAACGATATATGCCATTTATTGTGTATATTGATTCTTGAATGTGAACTCGGGATGTCTCTCAACGCTGTAACAAGAATCAAATATGAATGTTTTATAAAGCATATACATATGTAGGTATATAAGTCGTTGGCATACATACCCATGGAAAAATGAAAAGTCGCAAATACGTATGTTTTGATCAAGTGCGCACAGCTTAGCAACTTCTTCGGCACTCAGCTGGAAATCGAATACATCCAGATTCTGCTTAAGGCGCTCCAAATTTGTGCTCTTTGGTATGGTCGCCACGCCACAATCGATTATCCAGCGCAACAAAATCTGTGCGGGAGTCTTGCTATGAATAGCAGCAATTTCCTTAACTTCAGGTATATCCATCAGATCAGGAAGTTCACGTTTAACGCCAACCGCTACATTAAATTTGGCAATGCCACGTGAACCAAGTGGCGCATACGCCGTAACAATAATATTCTCCGACTTGCAGTAATCAACCAAGTCGCGCTGTTGCAAGTACACATGGTGTTCGATCTGTTATAAAAACAAAAATAAACAAATATATATATATATATGTAGGTGTACACTATACGACTGAAACTCACCTGGTTATTAGCTGGTCTAATTTTGCAATTGTTGAGCAGGCGCGCAATTTGTTCTTTGCTAAAGTTGGACAAACCAATCGTTTTAGCTAAACCCTGCTCAACAAGTTTCTCCATTTCCTGAAAAAATGTTCATTTTAAACGACATTTTTTTTTCGTAACTTTGTTATGCATATCTTACCCGCCATGTTGCTGCATGATCCGTTGACAGATCTGGTACCATCAGGCCCTCTTCATCTAACTTAAAACTGCCATCCTCGTTGATGAACAGTGTGAATGGTGTATGTATTAAATATAAATCGACATAGTCCAACTGTAAGTCTTCCAAGGATTTCTTAATTATTGGCTCAACCTCATGCGGCCTATTCGCTGTTTTTGTAATTGTATGTTTAAAAATGTATAACTTTATTGCACTTCACCACAAAATTATTGGTATTACATACCAATCGGCGGCAGCTTGGTAACAATGAAGAGCTCCTCACGCTTCAAACGACCTGAATCCAGCCAACGCTTTAGCACTCGACCAATTGCCTTTTCGTTCATATAAACTGGAGCGGTGTCAATATGACGGTAACCCGCCTCCAGGGCGTTGTCGAGTGCGGTTTCGATTTCCTTATCATCCGATGCCTGCGAATTGTGGTTTTATTGTTGGCGACGAATGAAGAAAAAATTTAATAATTGTAATTATTTATGAAATGTTGTTTAAAGTGGTTTCAATTTAATAGGTATAAGCTAGTACTATTTCGCAATTATTATCTCAAGTGGTTTGATTCATATCATATTCGATTTATATTTATGTATTTATGGTATATAAATTCATGATCTCTTCTAAATATTGTACATACATAAAAGGCACATTATATTTTGTGAAAAACTAAATTCATGAATGCCTCTATATACACTTGCTCAAAAAACTTGCGTACACAACAAACAAAAATTTAAATTTTAACTTTAATCGCAAATATCTCATCTAATCTTTTATGTATTAAATTAAACTTTGTTTTATTATATAATTTATTAATTTCTCTTAACTAAAAATATTTTTACAGTATTTGAATGCTTCCAACTATAGTTTTAACTTATTTTAACTTCTTTTTTCGAAGAAAATGTTGTGCTTTCTCGCCAGTGCCTTCATAAGACGTCTTTGGCATGGAGTCCACAAATTTTTTTGTATTTTGAGTTGTAATTTCCCATTGCTCCATTATTATGTCATTTTTTATATTTATGGAGGTAAAGGTGTGTTGACGGATTCTCCGGTCGAGTAAGTCGCACAAATGCTTTATAGAATTCAGCTCTGGACACTGGGGAGGTGTACTCAACTGATTTTTTTATATTGTAAAGGAGCCACGGCTTTATTTTATGCGCATTGTGTTTGGAGTCGTTGTTTTGCTGAAACCAAAACTATTCTTGTAGTCCCAACTTCTGGGAACTTTACAGCAAATTATCCTTCAAAACTTGGATATAACAAGTTTGGTCTCAATAAATGTTTTTTTCCCAACACCACTGGCTGCCATACACCCCAAACCACAACTCCTCCTCCACCATGTTTTACGGTTGGCAACAAATGTTCCTTTTTAAAGGTCGTACTGCTCTTTCTTCTTACCAGCTTTTTTCCGTTTATCACGAAAATACAAAATTCGTTCTCATCCGTTCTCATTGTTCCAAAGCTCTGGGGGATTGGAAACGTACTTATTTGAAAACTCCATGCTCTTCTGCTTATTTACAGCTGAGATATGGGGCTTCTTACGGGCAACTCGACCATGATACCCAGCTTTTTTTTAAATTTCTCTTGTTTTGTTAAGAGAGAAGGACGATCTGATCTGATCGGTGTTTTGACTGGATAGAACCCTTTCAAGTTAGTGTTAGTTACTAGTCTTTGTATTGATGAGTGAGCTCTGCCCAATACTTTTCTAATTTTTCTATATGATTTCCCTCAAGATATAGCTTTAAAATAATTTTTTACCCACAACAAAGATTGGTTCAATACATAAAACATTAGCTGAGATATTTGCGATTAAAGTTAAAATTTAAAATTTTCTTGTGGTATACGTAGACTTCGTCGAGCAAAAGTACATAAAGCACATTGTTTGTTGCGAAAAACAAAATTCATGACTGCGTCTATATAGATAGAACTTCACTTATATTTTGTATAC
Source organism: Leucophenga montana (assembly GCA_035044765.1). Taxonomy (NCBI): domain Eukaryota; kingdom Metazoa; phylum Arthropoda; class Insecta; order Diptera; family Drosophilidae; genus Leucophenga; species Leucophenga montana. The sequence goes on along the minus strand of JAWNNQ010001269.1, from coordinate 278,667 downwards.
TAAACATAATGAAATTTCTTAAAATGCATAAAACAACATCCAGACTTTGTTTGCCTGTAATGAGGTCAAAATGTCAATGCTCCGCTTAGCACCGATCTTCGAGAGAACAGTTGACGGTCTTTTTAGTACGAATTTTCATTAAGAGTTCCAAAAACCGGTCAGACTGCAGAATGCAGCGAAATTTTTTTTTATATTGCTTATACAAGTGTATACAATCATAACATGTATATATATATATATATATATATATATATATATATATATATATATATATATATATATATATATATATATATATATATATATATATATATATATATATATATATATATATATATATATATATATATATATATATATATATATATATATATATATATATATATATATATATATGTATGTAAGAGTATACATATAAAAATTATTTTATATCTACATATTTATAGCAACTAATACAATAATTAATTTGCATACCACAATTGATCATACCTGCCAAGTGCCATAGCCAAGTATAGGCATTTTTTCGCCATTGTTGAATGTCAGATACTTCGTGCAAGCCATTATTATAATTATTTTTTAAACAAGTATATTATTATTGAGTATTTTAAAATATTTTCAATTAAATTTATATGTAGTATATACAATATGTATTTGTATTGTATATTTTGCTTGTAAAAGACACAGAGTGTTCCCTAATCAAACACAACTGCTCTGGTCAACTACTAAAACTGAACTGAATTGAGCATGAAAATCAAGAGATGAGATGAGTTCACTATTTGCTTATCACAGCATTTCAATACCCTACAAACATTGTATCTGAAGCGTATGGTTGGAACATTTCAAAGTTTGACAAGTAATGCATTTTTTTTTTGAATATTGTATATAGTATAGCTCAGAGTTACCCAGGCTGTATGCTCTTCACGCACATTTTGTTTTGTAATGCACTTCAGCATACGTTGAGGATTGACATACACACAGAATTCTTCGCATTAACAGTATAAATTACACAAACAATTTTATATTTGTTCGTTATCTGTCTTCCTACCACAAAGCGCCTACACCGATGTTGAAAACATAATTTTGTTTTCTTTTGCTTATAAACAGCTCTCACACACAGTTCTTTGAATAAACCAGCAAAAATTACATAAACATTTTTCCTGTTCTTCGTTATGTTTATGCGCATACCGAATATGAAATCTTTATATGTATACATCGGTGTATGCACTTCCATTTGAAACTTTTATTCACTACTGTTATAGCTATTATCGTCTGTATGTTGCAATATGTTCAAACTAAACTGTAACTTCATTTAAGAAAACACAAATAGTTTTTATGTTTATGAAAATTGTTTAAAAATAAATTCTGGAACACTTATTTTTATGAAATATGTTATTTTGGTAAGTTTGAAGCTTAAACTTTTTTTCAATTTGGTTATAACTTTCAATTTAGTTTATTTTAAATGGAAGACACCTACGAAATCGTCCATCTATATGGTCTATAGTATTTGTAACGATTTTCTAAGTAAATATTTCCATTTCTAATTGGTAAAATAGCTAAATAGTTGTAAAACATTTAACTTGGAGGCCACTTTTTTAAACTATACGAAAAATTGTTATACTGGAAATCGAAATTTTATTTATTTTTTGATTGGAACTTGCTGTGATGTGCAAATTGTGCATGCTAAGAGCGGAAGTCTTTCCGATTCGAGTTTTTTCTAGGTGACCTGGCATATATATACCAATACAGACCAACTTGACTAATTTTCACGTTAAGGGAGATTTTAAATTGCTATGTTGGAAAGTTATTAAGAATGTTTGTTTTAAATATTTTTTATATCTTATTGAAGTCCGTAGCGGAAGTCAAAATTCATACTACTAGTAGCTAGTCAAAATTGATGATGATGTTACCGTTCACTCTCATTTGCTCTCTTCTACTTTACTTTCGTACTTTGGTTTACCCATGTAATTATAAGATAATACTCATAACTAAAAAAAAGTACCCAATTGTCATACAAACCAAACCACAAAAAACGGATTGTAATATAAGTTAAAAGTTTTCATGTTTTCCTTTATTGAGAAGCGTATAAATGAGTCAGTTAGACTGAAGTTTTTTCGCTTTTTCTATACAATGAAAGCTTTTGTTGTTGTTGTTGTTGTTGTTGTACCGATAACCGGTTTGTCTGCCGGCAATTGAAGAACTTTTTGGGCTTTTGGGCTTCTTGCTTGATTTTATAATGTTTTGAATGTAAAGCTTTGTGTTTTAGTTGTCAATGTTTTTGTAATTGATTTTATTTGTTTAAAATGAACCCAACGCGCCTCCTTAAATGATTTAACTTCATTTTAATGAATTGAATATGTTGTGATACGAAATTAATGGGCATGTTTGAATTTTGCGGTTCAATTTTTAAAAACATATATAAAATGTATTGTACATAAAATGAAAAAAAAAACCTTTCGATGAGGTAAAACCAAGTGACGAAAGCCAATTTCCAACTGTCAATTTTGTGACGAAAGTTTTATATTTTCCATTTGCTTTGTTGGGATTGATTGTAATGTGTAATTGAGCGTTCTACAAAGTGTGATCTAAAAATAGCCGAACTTTTAATTTAAATTATAGAACACGTAGCGCCATCTATTAAATGTTGGCCGTGTTAGAAAGGTACATTTTTCTTCTTTCGAAAGCAGCTAATTTCATGCTAATCGTTTGACGGGTTACAAAATTACACACGTTTTAATAAAACAGTTTTTGTAGTTATGTCGTAAAAACATAATGTAACAATGAGCAAATATTAAATTTTGTTTTAAACTCGGTAAAAAATTTGCTGAGACTTACGAATTGTGAAAAAAAGTTTAGGATGATGATTGTATTAGTCGTACTCAAGTTTACACGATTTAAAAACGGTCATGATGATTTAAATGATGATCCAAGTCCTGGACGACCCGAATCATCTAATCGTGCTGAGTTAGTGGAAAAAGTGAGTGAAATAATCGCTATCGATGCAAATTTCACTGTGAGAATGGTGGCAAAAGAATTAAATTCATCTTACTGTACAATCTACAAAATATTAACTGAATATTTGGGTAAAAGAAAGGTGTGTGTACGTCTTGTTCCACATCAGTTGAATCATGATCAAAAAATCGCTCGTGTAGTCAATGAATTTTTGATGAAAAACCCGATTTGTCTCATCGAAGACCCTCTGTATTTGCCTGATCTATCAGCAATCAGTTTTCATTTGATCCATATTGAATACCGTTATACTGTTATCTAGGTGAATGACCCTAATATAGAAAATCATTGATTTTTGCGTTCAGTTCACTCCAAATACTCTAAAAAAATGTAAGAGAAAATTTCTATCTATCTAAATTTTAAATTTGTAAGCTATTGTAGATAAAGCAACTTTGTAGAAAATTTAGCAGCACGTAGCCAGTATATACAATGAAGAAAATGTATGCAGAATAAACATTGTGCGAGCAAAAAAAAAAAATTCATCGCACTTGTGTTTTTTCGCAGCAAAACAATGTTCGGGACATTACTTTGCGCTCTAAACGAACTGACAATCACAATGTGACAAACAATTCCACAGCGATGAACAAGAAAATACGGAATGCTGTGGCTTTGAATATAAACATAAACTTTGAATTTAATTAAAATACTGAGATTACATAGTTTCAAATTGAAAACTAGCTTTATTAGAAATATAAATTTATGCTATTAGTGTTTAAGTATGTGGCGAACTCTAGAAGTCGAATTTTCGACCACCTATTCAAGCAACCGATGACTTCACGTAGTCCCAGAGAAAAAAATCCAAAGGCGAACTCGGTGGTCAATTGACTGGTCCATTTCAAGAGATAACGCTTTCGCCAAATGTTTCCTTCAGTAAAATGATTGTTTGATGCACTGTGTAGCATTTGGCACCGTCCTGTTGGAAAAACATGTCTTTAATAAACACCCCATTCAATTGGGACCCGAAATAATCGATAATCATGGCTCTATAGCGCTCGCCGTTGCAGGTAACGTTCCCGCCGGCCTCATTTTCCAAGAAGTAAGGAGCAATGATTCCACCGGCCCATATAGCGCACCAAACAGTAAGCTTTGTGGATGTAACGGTGCCTCAAGAACTCCAAACAAGGCAATTTTGCTTATTGATATGCCCATTGGGGTAAAAATTAGCCTCATCACTGAAGAGAATATTGTATCAGCTGGATCTTATAAAATCGTAGGCCGAGATCTTTACGTAAAATTTTCCGTAACGGATGCACACAGCTCCAATTGCTGCGAGCGTTGGCGGATCGACGCATTTGGGTCCTCTTTAATACTACACTGACAAAAAAAAATGGTTTAAAACCATCAAAACAAGAATAATGGTCTTGATTTAAGACTGCTTCAAAAATCTTATTTATAAGATTAACAGTTTTAATTTTATGATTATGAATTATTAATACAAGATTTTTTTTTTCTTAAATGAAGATTCTTAGACTTAAATTAAGAATTTAATATTGTTTTATGAATATTATTCTTATTTTAAGATTTTTCGGTCTAATTTTTAGAGTGAAACTTTAAGAACGGAAGATCAAAAATTTAAATGGCCTTAAACTTGTTTTTAGGATGCAATATTTTTATGAGAGCATCAGTATCAATTGTTTCTTCGGTGCGCATTGTACGACGCCTGTGCGGATGCGTATTATTATTTATTTTATTAATGCGATCCATGATTAATCGGTTAACAGATCAAACCAATTTATGATAGTTTAATCCCTATCCGAAAAGGGCATCTCTAAAAACGATGCTGTAGATACTTTCTACAGTTGATGATTAACATACGAACTTTTTAAATGATTTTGTGTATTTTCCTTTCAAACAAGGATTGTGACATGGACAAACATTAAGGTATTCTGTATGTATTTGTATGTCGGCAAATTTATTTGTGACCAAATTCCCAAAAAAGGATGACAAAGGTCCAAACTGTCATGGATCATGTGTTTTTTAGTTTACGAATTTAATGTTAAAATTTTCGAAAACAAAATGGCTGACTCAAAATCGTTGGCAAATTTTGGAAAATGACATTTAATCTGTTAGAAAATCAATATTTAGGAGATTTTTAGGATTGCATATTACGATACTAAATTCAGAATAGTTTTCTTACTAAATGGTACAATATATAAATGGGAATTATTTGTTGATTTATTACGTCTAGATAATTTGAGTAATTTACTCTTTCCAATTTCTTCGCCTGATTTAACTGTTTTTTGATACAATTAAAACAATAGGAAAACGAAGTAAAGAAGGTTTGATGTTTAATGTGTTATAGATGAGGCGCACCACATCCCTTTCAATAATGTCCATATAAAAAACTTAAATACCAAATTATTAAATAACAGCTCAATAAATGCAAATAATAGAGGACGGACAACTTGACTGGCCGCATAAAATTCTCATCTCTTAATGATTTACATATTAAATATGTGAGAACTTTCTGCGGTGTTAACATATAAAATTAACTTGCTATAAACTGCAATTTAAGGATAATGCAAAGTACTCTGAAACAACACATATGGCAGTAATTATTTACGTGAAATAATGAAATAATGAAAAAATTATCAAATTGTTTTTTAAGTAGAACACATAAGTGGAAAGTTCTTTGGCCGTTTCTCTTGGGAGACGTCAAAGTACGATTCTTTTGGACACGTGTCCCTTGGAATATACGTAGTGTGCAAATTGTGAGAAGACAACCACTCTCCATAATAAGGGGTTGGTGCGCTGGGTTTGGTTCCCGCCACTGCAAAAAAAGAAAACAAAAAAAAATGTACCAGGGAAGACACAAAGGAAGCCTCGTATAAAATTTCCCCATTGATGACGACCCCCGCAAACGATTTAAGGACCATGATTTACGGATATGTACCTGTAATGTCCTGTCCCTTTACAGGGCTGGCGTAAAGGCATCCTGTGACATCTATTATAGTGTCCATGCGAGGAAGCACGTCTCCAGTCTCATACCTGTCGACGAACGCCTGGCCGCGATTCGTATCAAGGCTAAGTTGTTCAACATTTAGCCTGATTTGTGCACACGCCCCGATGGAAGTCGGCTTGCTTGCCGATTTCAAGCCAAACTTGGGATGGAAGGAATCTTTGGACACATAGTCGGAAAATTGAAATGGAGAGAGGCAACTTCGTCTATCTGGGAACGGAAATTACCGGAAATTAGTAGAGCCCTCTCTTGAAGTACAAAGATAAAAATCCATAAGACACTGATAATCCCGGTCCTGCTGTATGGCGCAGACGCATGGACCCTAACACCATCGGATACAGTGTCTTTAGGAGCCTTTGGAAGTAATAAATACATTTCCATTAATATAGTATCTGTTTATATCGTGCACAAAAATGTTTATAAGCAGGGTTCATTGGACTTACTGCACTGTCAAAATGTATTTAATAAAGTATATATATTCGTGATCTAGCCATGTCCATCCGTATGTCGTGGAGAAAAGTTCTCTGACTTGAGATAAAAAAGAAACAAAACTCGTGGTTTAAACTCTCTAGGTTCCGCATTATTATAAGTTTATTTTAAAATTTTATAATTCGTATTTGTGCTGGTAAAAAAGCATATTCAGTTGGCAATTTTTCTTTTTTATATGCTCCATACCCCTTTCCGTACCACCTCTTCCCCTACCACCACGTCTCATACCACTTCTTCCCCCTACCTACCCTCCTTTGACGCCAACTTGTCCCTGCCCCGTTTACATACTCTCTTCGACCACATTAATATGTATATACAATGTGGATGCCCTTTCGCGCATTTACCGAAGCCGTGACTCCTGTTCTTGTTCAGTTTCTGTGGCTCTAGATGTAGATGCCCATTTGCAAAGATTTTGCAAACGTGATTCGCGTTCATCAGCATTTTCAGCTGTTCTTTTTTCGCTCATCTTTTTTGATTTTGTGGTTTTTTTACCAATGGATGCTTTTTTGGTGGCATTTTTTTGAATTCGAATAAATTGAAGAACAAATAAAAATAATAAGTGATAAGAAGTCGATCGATCGCTTACAATTTTATTTATTTACGAATGAAACACTGAAAAAAAAGAAAAAGTGACTGTCAAACAAATGAAACAAATATTGTTGCTGTACTCTATCATCATTAGAAAAATCTTTTCTGTTTATCCAATCGCCACGAGGATCACAGGATCACCCACGTGACTATTTTGAAGATTGCCACAAAATTTGATCAAAATCGGTTGAGCGGTTTCGGAGTCTATAGGGAATATACATACATACATACATACATAGTACATACTTTCATTTTTATATATTTAGATTTTTTTTTTTTTATTGTAAGTTTGCTTAAATTTGCCTTTATTAAGAACAATTTTCATGTACAACTATATAAATATATCATATACAATATTATTATTGTATTTTCATATTGGAGTGTGATGTAATCCATTCAAAATGGGAATTCGCGATGGTTTTCTACGCTAAATTTACGAATATAAAAAAATCAATTATTTAAATTATTTTGTATGTTAAAATAAACACAACTAACCCAGGAAAGAAGCGTAAATTAAAAAACCTATTTCCCTCATCCAGAGAACGAAGTTTTTCGATTTCATCTGCACTCAATGAAAAATCGAAAATATCGAAATTTTCCAACAAATGTGTTTCACTTAATGTCTTTGGTATTACGGACACTCCGCAGTCGATAATCCAACGAAGCAGCACCTGTGCGGGTGTTTTGTTATGAGCAACAGCTATCTCCTGAACTTCGGGAACATCCAACAGATTGGGTAGAACTTTTTCTACATTTGTCAAACTATACAAGTTGGCAAGTAGTTTTGAACCAAGTGGCGCATAGGCGGTCACTGTAATTTGCTGTTCCCGACAAAATTTCATTAGTTCGGGTTGTTGCAGATAAATGTGATGTTCAATCTATGGTGTAAATCAATTGTTTTATTGTATTTTTATAAAGTAATGGTAGGAAAATGAGAGATTACCTGCAGGATTGCTGGTGGAATATTGCAATTTTTTAGTACAATTTGGATTTGTTCTTTGTTAAAATTTGAGAGACCAATTGCCTTGGCCAAACCTTTGCCTACAAGTTTCTCCATTTGCTGCATGAATCATTTTCATTAAAGATCATGTACAATAAATTCACAAATCAGTACGCTTTTTATACTTACCCACCAGACAGCAACATGATCCGTCGACTGGTCTAAAACGATTGACCCGTCATCGTTAGTCTTCATGCTGCCATCTTCGTTGCTCTGTATTGTAAACGGTGTATGCACTAAGTAGAGATCGATATAATCCAATTGCAAATCTTCTAAGGACTTTTTTAAAGTTGCATGCACCTGACGCGATCGATTTGCTGAAAATAATAGCATTCAATATCTAATTAATTATTCAAGATTCTTTATTTCCATTAGTGCAGGACCGGTAGAGAGCAAATCAGAGATCGAAAAAAACGCTAGCTTTGTGTGGACCCAAGGCTTATATACTCTTCATTCTTATAACGAAATTAGTTATTTTATAACATAGTAGGATTTGTCGAAATTGGACATTTTACTACGGCCAAATTTTTACTTTCGTTACCATGCAACGGTACAGAAATTTCCAGATCAAAGAAATATACACAGAAAAAAAGCCATTCTAAAAATAGGTTTGAAATTCTTGCTTTTATCCGAAGCCTTACTTAAAAATGTTAGTACGATTCGTACTAATTTTTTTTTGAATCAAGTATAAAACGGGATAAATTTATAAATCAAGCGCGGAAATACTTAGAATAAGTATAAAATTCTGGAAATAAGTATAAACATCTAGTTCTAAGAAGATATCTGTATGCAAGCCAAGTACAAAAGTCTCAGAATGTCAAATAAGTCTTTTTTGATTTAAAGTAAGTTCAAATTTCATAAATAAATCTCTGTGAGAGAAGAAAAAATACCTGAGAGGAATATACAATTTGCCCTCTCAATTATCCCAATTTCTTCTTCTGCGAAAATCAGTGATTCGGCAACTTGACATATCGGGTGCGGTGACCGTTAGACGAGTCAGTTAAGACGATGGCACTTCTCAGCGCCGTGCACATACTATGTCCAAGGTTCGATGCCAGGTTCCTCCACCAAATAACATTTTATAAACCGGTGTAAGAACAAAAAAATTATAATTTCTAAAAATAGAAAAAAAATGTTACTTTTTTTAGCCTTTTTGTACTCAAATCAATCCAATTTTATCTTAAATAAAGCTCAATAGAGCTTGCAGATGGCTAAATTTAAGAAATTCTAGTTTGAAAAAAAGTTCTTGAACCTAGAATTTTGTACTCCGTTTAAGAAAATCCGTTTTCAACATACTATTGATACCGCGATTTAATCGCCAATAGTTGACACTACAATATATATAAATCTGAAGACTACATTAAGTACTATTTTTCCTCAACAATTTCTGAGATTTCTGTAAGAAGCATGTCTTTTGTCACTGACGCCAAATGAACGCGACTATCTCCGACTCCCTCCGATTGGGTTCTTGGTTTAAAATTCTCCAGTATCAATTTTCAAAATGTCGAAAGCATTTGAAGCATGCACCATAATCAACGGCAGTCTGCTGTAAAAATTCCAGAGTACAAAACCAAGAGAACAAGCAAATTAGAAGTAGAGCCTTACGTACGAAAGTAGAAATCTGTAAGATGCTGATAATTCTACACCTATTGTATGGCTGAGAATGGACCCTGACAACATCGGATATATAGTCTTTGGAAGTGCTCGAGAGAAAGATTCTTCATAGGATTTTTGGACTTATTGGAGTAGGCGACGAGTTTAAGATCCGTATTAAGCACGAGCTGTATGAGCTGTCTGAAGAGGTTGACATAGTCCAGCACAAAAGATTTCAGCGGCACTGGACTGGCTATCTTGTCCGTGTGAACCTATCCAACACTGAAGGTTCATGAAGAGTACCTAAACTTATTGGTGGACAACGTCAAAAAGGGAAACAGAATTTACGTTGTAATAAAAGATATAGCAATGGGTCAGGAAATAAATGCCAGAATAAACGTTAAGTTCGGTTGAACCGAAGACCTAATACCATTCACATGAAAATTGAAAACGTAATGTTAAACCACAAAAGTAGGCGGTGTGTTTGTATGGGCCCATTAGTATACCTGTGTGAGTCAGCTGTCCATAAAAAGCCACCATAGCGAATGGCTTAACCTTAGAAGTTTTTCATACGAAAAATCAAAAGTGGGTGACTAATTTGTATGGGGGCTACCCCAAAAAGCGGAGGGCTAACACCCATTATCTTTAAGAAGAATTCCATGGTGGTCTATTCGTGCATAATAGACCACCATGTCAATTTTTAATTTGCTATTGATTACACAAAATAAGTTTTCCATACAAAAAGTCAAAAGTGGGTAAATGGTTTGTATGGTGGCTACGCTAAAAAGTGGGCGTGGCATGTCAATATGAATACTTTATTTGACTGCAATAAAAATAAGTCTATGTGCCGGATTACAGCTGGATATCATAAAAATGTATCCCTAATCAAGATTCTTGATCAAGAATATATTTCCTTTATGGAGTTTACGAAGTTTTTGACAAAATGATAACACCATGTTTGAATGGTATAAAAATATTTTTTACTGATATAGTTGTTGCATTGGAAAAAGTAATCGTAAAAGAAATTGCAGATAGTGAAAATGCATAGGTAGACCACCTATGTAGTGCTTAATAGTATATATTTAAAGACACCTTTGAATTTACAAAGGAAAAAAGCTCCAATTGAAATTATAACGCTGCGAGTAGTGGAAAAGAATAAAAATAGAACAAATCCTCCATTTACAACTATATTTGTATAGTATCGGCCAGCCATTTTTTTCCTTAGCTTGATTCTTTGATATCCTCGATTATTAAAGATTTTCCGAATAAAATAATCCATCATTAGCTGTGATCATTAGCTCAAATCGAACTGCAAAATTATGTATCGACGATATTAAAGCTAAAAATGGTAAGTCGAGAACAAAAAGAGACAGATTTGGTTTGCGCTTACGGAAAAACCAAATTTCACCCAAAAATTATTGAAGGCGCTCATTTTGGATGAATTTTCTAAAAACGAAAGAAACCTTGTAATTACGAATATTTAGGTTGTTGATGTGCCTATATGTTTTTATGCACGCTCTCCGTAAACTTTTCGCAAAAATTAAACATGGGATAGCTGAGGAAAAGAGGTACAATGATTGCGCCAACGCCATTTGCCTAAGCGGTACCTTTTCCGAGATATATTTACTAGTCTAAAATATATATATTGCATTTAAAAAAATAAAAAAAATTAAAAATTGTGGATGTGATATAGCCCCACTCCTCAAATGAACGTAATTTTTATTGCTGGGCGGAGTTTAATATTGTTGGGTATCAAGACTAAGTACATGTTACACTCTTCTTTTAATAAGATATGTAACAGTTCAACAAATTTTGTAGATGTTGAGTCTGCTACTGACAGTACCTCTATATAACCCATATGGTTACATACATTGCTTTTGCCCCCTAAAGTATCAACAAGTTTTCTTAAAATACTCATAAGCTAAACAAGGTCCGACTCTTAGTTGAAATTTGACCATCTGCGCCGACCGCATATTTCAATTCGTTACTAAGGCCTGTAATTGACATTTACATTTACAAAAAAAAAATGTCAAACGAACAACAACAAAAAAGTTGTGCCGCGCCCTTAACAAAGAATACCCGTATGTAAAAACTATTTGTGAATTATACTTATTTACTAAGTTGGCTCTACAGCCGTATATCGGTCAAGGCCGCACGGATGAAGTCATCAAAGACCCGATCTTGTTATCTTAAGCTCGGACGTCCTCTCTGACACCATCCACCAATCAAATTCAGGTTTCGTCGTAAACTTTTAGTGCTGCAGCTTCGGGGTTCATTTGGATTAGATGACCAGCCCAGTGCAGCTGCGGGAATTTAGTGCGATGAACTATGTCAACCTCATCATACAGCTCGTACAGCTTGTGGTTCATACGGATCCTAAACTCGACGCCAACTCTAAGGGGGCCAAAAATCCTACGAAGACTCTTTCTCTCGAACACTCCTAAAGACACTGTATCCGATGGTGTCAGGGTCCATTCGTCTGCGCCATACAGCAGGACCGGGATTATCAGTGTCTTATGGATTTTTATCTTCGTACTTCAAAAGAGAGCTCTATTTCTAATTTGTGTGCTGAGCCCAAAGTACCAGCGATTAGCAAGAGTGACTCTTCGTCTGATCTCTAGGCTAACGAAGTATTCTACAATATTGAAGCTGATTTTCTCCATATTCACAAACCGTCCAAGACAGCAGGGCAGTGGCATAGGATGATAGCGTCATCTTGCAAAGACGAACGATCTTTGCTGGAATCCAAGTTCAGATATGGCTTTGAAGGTCTTCGTTTTTAACGAATAAATAGGTGGCGTGTGTCTTTGTTGTATTCATGGATCTTCTCCAGTATTTGGCGTAAAGTGAATATTTAAACGACCTCTTTGGCCTGAAGTCACACTGATACTGGCCTTCTAGTACATCCTACTGGTCTTGAATAACTCAGCTGACAGATCATAGGAGCCTGCCGCTTTCTTATTCTTCATCTTTTTAATTACTGATTCGACCTCATTATAATACGGTTTCTCTACAAGAGCGCCATCATCAATTAGTGGTTCTAGAAATGCTTCTCTATCGGCAGTATTGTTCTTTTCATCGCCCCCAAGTAAGATAGAGAAGTTATTTCTTCATAGTCTCAGTGATTCCTGTGCAGACTTCCATTATTGTCCACGAAGAAAGATACTCCGGGCTTAAAACCTTCGGTGAGACGCTTAAGCTTTTGATAAAACTTTCGAGCTTCATTTCCTCAACATCCTTTCTTGTTAATTTTTTTTTTTATATTTATTTATAAGTGGCTTTGAAACATAAAAATAAAGTTCAAAATGGCCGAAAATTGAACATGTACTCATTTATCCTTACAACACTATATTATATAAAAATATTCAGGAATTTTTTGTGCTAAACACCGTATTTGTATATTGATATGAAATTTATTAATAGTTACATATGCCCCTAATAATGAGTGAAAATCTATCAATCAATCCAAAACCGGTAGTAAATTCTATGTTTAACTTGTAATAAGTATATGAGGAAGGGTATGAAAATATAACTTACCAGCTGGTGGCAATTTAGTAACTATAAACAAATCTTCCCGGGTTATTTTCTTTTCATCGATCCAACGCTTTAATATTCTGCCGATTACTTTCTCGTTCATATAAATCGGCGCAGTATCGAAATGTCTATAACCAAGCTCCAGTGCCAGTTCCATTGTTCTCTCTAGTTCCCTACCTGAGAGTTCGGGGTTCAATTCGTCTGGTATCCAGTATTCGATCTTCATTCCAATGAAATTTTAAAAATTTTATGGATGTAACAATTTGTTAGCCCACCCACCTGCCATGTACCGAGCCCGAGAATAGGCATCTTATTGCCGTTATTAAGTTCCAAGTACTGCATTTTATCTCTTAAAAATATAACTATGTTATTTTGTTGGCTCAAAAAAATTGACTGGTAAATATTTGAAAGACACAATCATTTATATAGCATTACCTACCACAATAATTGAAAAAAATTATCGATTATTTTATTATGAGCAAATTATAAAACAATCGAACATTTTAAAATTAACATTTATAATCACTTCAAATTTGTTTCAAAGTTTTAAAAATCCATGATGAATACTTTTAAAATATGATAGCGTGGGAACTTGCAGCTTTCATCAGGTCCGTAACGAAGGTTGGCCCGAAGCTCTACATTGACAACAGAATAAATGCGGCAAAAGCAGATTTTTCTTCAAAAATAGCCTCCTTAAGACGCATCGTGCGAACATGCTGACCACACAACATTTATCACACCGAGTTACTTACTTCACAATTTTTTCAATATGTTACATAGTTGGTAAGAGGACATTACCGATGTTGAACTTCTTGTGAATTACTTCCCGCCAAAAACACTCAAAATAATGATAAGATGAAATTTCTGGCTACGCACCTGGCATTCATACAAAACGTTTGTTAATAAGAAAAAAAAACCTTGCTTTGAGTGATACCAAAACTGAAATTCTCTTTCTATTGAAATTTTACTTCTTTGTAATGTATTATGCGAAGGCGGATCCAGAACGCCCTCTGTATGAAAAGTAATAAGAATAATCGTTAATTTCGGTTGAACCAAAGCTCTAATACCATTCACGCCAAATTTAAAACATTAAATCGAATTGTAAAACTTAAACGTGAGGGAGGGGACTACCCCAAAAGGTGGGCGACATACGCCCACTGGTAGATGTGTATGAAGCGATCATCTATAAGATGCCACCATATCGAATTTCCAGTTGATAGGAACGTTTTTTATAGAAATGCATAAAATTGAGCTGTGGGCTTATATGGGATTACCTTAAAAAGTGGGCGGGACACGCCCATTTGTATATGTACATAAAGCTGTCCACTAAATCGCATTTCAACCTAATATTGACTTCAATAAAGAAGTTTTTCATAGAAAAACACAAAAGTGGGCAGTAGGTTTGTATGGGAGCTTCCCCTAAAAATGGGCGGGTCCCACCCATTAAAGTATATGTAAAGCGTCTTTCATTTTAAGTAACCATATAAATTATTTAGTTGATATTGACTACAAAAAAAATGTTTTTCATAGAAACAGTCAAACGTAGAATGTGGTTTTGTATGGCGGCTACCCCAAAAAGTGGGCGTGGCGGGTCAATCTTGATACTATATTAAACTGCAATAAAAAGAAGTATATGTGCCAATTTTCAACTGGATAGCATAAAAATTGGTCCTCAAAAAATGTGCAACAACATACAGACGGAACACGGACAGACACACAGACATACATATATACTTTGTCTACGACGCGTTACAAACTTTCATACAAACTGATAATACCACTTCACACTGCGAGTGTATCAATCATTCAATTGTGAAAAATGTGCGTGCTAATTGTAAAAAATATTGTTGTCACTTGCAATATGGAAATACTGTCCCAACAATCATCGATGCCGAGTCTGATTTTAGCACCAAATTTTGATGGCAACCGAAGCTCTTATTTCACTCTCTGGTGGAGTCACTGAACAAAACTGTAGAATTTTGGCAACAGAAAACCCACTCGTCATTCACAAAACAACACTGCACGATGCGATTGTAGCAGCAGTAGTTGAGCCGGAGTGTTCTCAAAAACCATCAAAACCCATCTTTCTTTAAAGTTAGAGACATCGACGGCGCACACTATCATTTGATGTTGGCGGATTTTGTGTGTCCGCAAATGCCTAAAAAAGGTCTAAGAAATGTATATTTTCAACAAACTTCTATTTTCCACACTGCAGTGTGGTAACACGTTGTGTAGAAAAATGGTGATTTGGGCTGGCATCCTCGTTTTCCGGATTTAACTCCACCACACATTTTTCTGTGGGGTTATTAAAAAATAAAGCTTATGCCAACAAGCCGAAGACCATTGACGAACTCAAAGCTAACATACGAGCAAATATAGCTGATATAACGCCCAAATGAGCTGATTTTTGAGTATCGAGTGGAGGCTGTCATTTAATCGTCATTGTTTTCAAAAACTGATTTGATAAAAATGTCGGAGTTACTCAATGTTGAAGTACCGAAGGTCTAGATGGCGCACCCGTTATATGTGTCATACGATAATACCTTTATTTTTCAAATTACAATATTTATTTGCATTACATTTTTATTCAACTTGAAGTGAAGTTGGTGATTTCCCGTTTTTGCGAACCTCTGCATGACTTTTTCTGGTCAACTTGAATGTTATAGTTTATACTGAGAAGAACGAAGATAAAGATCCTTCAGCACTAGCTTTTGCAAAGCGTAAAGTGAAAAGAACTTTAAGCAACAGGCAATGATCGGACATTTGTTTATCCTTGTTAGAATTGTTTTACAGCTTCGATTGCAGAAGTTATGCTTCTTCAATATTTCGTTGATGGATCCATTTTTGTTATCAAAGAGCCAATTCCGATCTTAATTTCAATGTTTGCACTGCTATGTTGACCGTCATGATACTATATTCTGTAAGTTCAATTATCTTTTGGTTTTAATTCGATGAAAAACTTAGGTAGGGGAAAACCTAAATTAAAGCGCTTCACGACTTGATCAGTAAAACGTACTTTAGGATCTTCCGTAACAGTTCAATGAGTGGAATATATACTAATACTTTGTGGTAGTGCACATAGCATTGCGATAAATTGTTTCTCCACTGACCAAATCTTATTAATGCTGCTTCTATGATTTCTGCTTAGTACTTGGATTATTTTATTCAACAATTGAAATGTTGAAAATAATAATTAAAAATTCGAAATGATGCGAAAAACATGTTTTTGAGGGGGGTGGGTTGGTACCCAATTTCATCGTGAACCCAACAATATATTATGCATGTACAATGCCAAGTGTAATTTAAAACTTTATATTGACTCCTTGTTTGACGCTCATTTTTGTACCTATAACAATAAGTCCGCTTCCAGTGGAACTGGAAGTTGGGAAATTATGTATAGTGTGATTTTTTTTGAGGCGTATAACTTTGAATTGAATTAAAATACTGAGATTAAATAATTAAAAGAAAATTTTATGCCATTAAAATTTAAATATGATTTCGGGAATGTGGCACATTCTGGAAGTCCAATTTTCGACCAACTTCTATTAAAGCCCAAAACTGAGATCGACGAAAAGTTTTGCTACCGAAATTGTAAATTATTACTGCTATGTAAAACAAACAAAAAATAGTGTTCCCAAATAACATGAAATACTAAAATCAGATATTTATTAGGTGAAAAGTCCACACATATTGATTTGTCTTTAGTTTTTTTCTGACGAAAATGAAAAAGTGAAAGTTTTTTGAGTATATGAAGTATTTTAGGTAGCAAAAATTGTTGTTATCTGAGTATTCGCTGAAAAACAGTTCGTACCGAAAATTTTTGATTGTTGTTTGACAGCGTTTTTTATATGAAATTTTTACGGTATCAAAAATTTTCATCGATTTCGGTATAGACTATTCATGATTAATCGAATTAGTCGCTCGGATGGACGATGTCGGCCTTAAAATAGACATAGTGCACGCTAACTGATTCACAATTTTCAAAGTAAATATACACACTTTTCAAGCGTCGTTCTATTCATGAAAAATGGCAAACCAAACTGAGCACAAATTATAGTAGTGTTTCCACCAATCTGACCAATTTATGACAGTTTAATCCCTGTTTAAACCAATTTTTATACCAATGGCTAAAAAATAAAGAGTCTAGTTTCCGTTGTACCGACATTCAGACAGACATGGTTACAACGAATATCCTCGTCGAGCTGATTAAGTTTGCTATTGTATATGCTTTTTGGAGCCTTCGATGCTTGCGAATACAATTACAAAATTATAATACTAATCACACTATGTGGGAAGAGTATTACAATGCGAAACTAATTGATTAGCACGAATTGTATTTCAAGGCCATACAATACCCTTATGTAAAAATACACGTAAGGTCTATTAATTCGTTTCTTATTTTAAAGGATCAAAGTTATTAGTTTTAGATGAACTTGAACACACGCTCATGCATATTTAATATTGCTAATGCAAATACACATACATAGATAGATACACATTCATTATATTTACATATATATAGATCGATTGAGATATTAAGAACGATATAATACCAGCTGTTGTGATTCGATTTCACTTGATTCGATTGGCACTAAGAAATTCATACTCTCAATGTCAGGTGAATTACACGCGTATGACACGCCCCTTTATAATTACGACTGATTTCTGTGGCTTCACACACTTTGACTTTGTTGTTGTAATTTTTAATAAGTTGAAGAGCGGAGAGAGGAAGAGAGCTCAGTTCTTTGTGATTGGCAGAGGGCGTTACCTACTTTTTACCTATACTTTACACACAAAAATTACATTACTCCTCTTCACAGCCTGTCAAAAAAAAACAAACAAGCGAATATGTTAGGTTACAGTGGGTTAAGAAGTGTGTGAACGTTATGCACTTTTTATGTATATATTAGCCATTGTGGGGTGCTTGTTTTGTTTGGAAGTGGGAGGTAGGGAATGTTATGTTCTTTGCATGAGACTATGATTTTTTCTAGTGCAGATGTTAGTTTGTTTCGTTTTTGGCTGCCGTTTTGTTTGATGTATTTGCGAAGTGGTGAATTTGAACTGTGTAGTAGGGTTTTGTAGGCTTTGGTTGTAATCAGATCTCTTTTTTGTTCTATTGTGAGTATGTTTGACTCAAAAAGCAAGTTTTGTATAGGGGTTTAGCGTAGTGCTCTAAGTGATATGCGTATTGCTGCGTTAAATAAGGATTTGAGTTTGTTAAGAGTTGATTTTGGGGCGTGGCCGTAGATGAATAGCGCGTATTGCTATTTTTGATATTAAGGTTGATTTTGTTATGTTTATAAGTGTGTGTGTGTGTGTGTTGCAATTAAATTTAAGGCTTGCTAAGCACTTTATGACGTTTAGTTTTTGTTTAAGGCTGGTTGAATGTGTTCTATGTGTGAGTCCCATCTATATTTGTTGTTTATTGTTAATCCTAAGATTTTTATGTTGGGGACTGAGGGAATTGGGGTATTGTTGCATGATATGCTGCAGGTGCAGTTCTGCTTTCGGCAAAGGTGGAGATGTTGGCATTTTTGTAGGGATAATGTTGCTCCTGAATATGAACACCATTCATGAATGTTCGAGAATAGGGTGTCTAGGTTGTATGTTTGGTTTTTTGTCTATTGAGGGGAATTATTAGGAAGAAATCGTCTGCGTAGGCGCTGAATTGTATTTCTTTTTGTAGGCTGATGACATTTGAGAGTCTGTTGTAGGCAATTAAGAAGAGAATGACCGATATTGGCGATCCCTGGGGGATGCCGTTGAAAAGCGGGTATGGGCAACTGATTTTGTTTTTAACTTTAATTCTAATTTTTCTGCTGGACATAAAGTTTTGAATAAAACTTATGATTTTGGGGCCAACTTTCCACTCTGCACTCTGACTCTGTCGAAAGCCTTTAAAAAGTCAAGGGCAATGACAGAGGTGTGTTTTTTGGTTCTCAACGACTTGGTTATCAGATGGTCTGCAAGGAGCAGACCGTCTGAAACCGATTTGCCGTGCTTAAAACCTGATTGGTTGGGATGAATAAAGTTGTTTTTGGTGACAAACCACCAAAGATGTTTGGCTATTATTTTTTCTAATGTTTTTGATAGGCAACAGTTAAGGAAGATTGGTCTATAGCTGGTTATTACTGTTTTGTTTGAATTTGGTTTTAGTATGGGGATGACTAGGTTGGTTTTGTATGATTGCGGGATGAAGTTATTGAAAATGTTGTTGAAGAAGTTGATGATTCTAGTTTTGAGTGAGTATGAGGTGTTTTTAATCATGGGGTATGATATTCTGTTTAGGCCAGGTGTTGTTCCTCTGAGGGAGTGTAGTGCAGATAGTACTTCAATCTGCGTAATATCTGATTGTATTGTTTGTGCTGATGGGATGGGTATGTAGTTTGCTGGTTTGTCTGAGTATATGTTGGTGGTGAAATTTTGGCTGAAGTTTTCATCTTTGGAGTGGTTGGACCAGTGTTGAGCAAAAAGATGGGCTATGGTTGTTGTATCTGTTGTGAGCAAGTTGTTGGTTGTGTCGGTGATAGCATAGTGATAAGTCTATGTGGGTGAATGTGATGTGAGTGGAAGAGTGGGTTGGGGAGCCTCGTTGAGGATAGTGAGATTAGCGTTTTGGAAAAATGTAGCTAGAATTATGCCTCTTCTGTTGTCCTGCGGTGATCCCCAGCTATGATGACAGCTGTTAAAGCTGCCTAGGATAATTTGGTTGGTGTTGGGTGTTTCAAAATTGTCATTTAAGCATTTAAGTGAAAAGGTTTTGTTGGAAGGGATATATATTGAGAGGATATTAATTTTTGTTTTCGTCATGATTTCTATTCCAAGAGTTTCAAAATGTGTGGTTTGGTTTATTTGATTATGTTGGATGGATTTGTGGACTAATATGGCTACGCCACCAAATCGGTTGGAGGCTGTATTGTTATAAATTTGGTAAATTTATTGGGACGGGGATGGGGATGCATGTGTTGTTATAGTGTGTTTCTTGGAGACATATGATTTGTGCTGAGTGTTCTTTGATAATAATCAAGAGCTCACTGTAGTTGTTTGTGTATCCTTTTATGTTCCATTGCTATCGCTGTTGTTTGTGGGTTGGTTTTTGCTTGAGAGTTTTGTTTTTATTTTTGTTTTGGATGGTTTAAAGTTAGTGGAGAGGGGGCTTTGGGTTGTGATATATACGATTTGTTTTCTGTTTTGGAAAGGTTACCTTCGGTTTCCATGTCTTCTGTTCCAATTTGGTGCTGTTGATGTTTTTGAGGTTGTGGTATGTTTGTTGTTTCGGTTGATCGTGCTGCGGTGGACAGAGTTTTAGATGAGTTATGTCCAGGTGTAGCCGTAGATGAGGGGGTTCCTTGTTGCTGCGGCGTCCTTGGTGATGTGTGGGTTGGTGCATGTGTTGATGCATGTGTTGTTGTTGTATGTGGTATTGAAGATGTAAGTTTTTTGGCGTAGGTGTTTCTCAACTGTTGATTGTGTCTATTGTAGTATATACCTAGTGCGGTTTTGTGATCGACTTTTTCGGTGGTTTTTGTTGCGGTTAGTTCTTGCTGCTTGAGGAATGTGGGTCGAGGGGGCTATGTTGGTGCTCAACTTCGGGATTATTTATGCAGTTTAGACAGTTCTGGGTGTTTTTGCAGAGTTCTCCTTCGTTTGTGTGTTTTTCTTCTGAGCAGTTTTTGCATGTTTCTGAGCTCTTGCATATGGTAGCAGGATGTCCAAATCGAAGACAATTTTTGCATCGGAGTGGAAGGTCGCACGCGGACGGTTTCGTAGCCAATTTTAATTGATTCGGGTAGTTTGTGTGTTGCGAATGTTATTGTAATAAATCCAGTTTCTACGAATATATTGGTGGTGCTGTCTTCACGGTTTGTGTTGTTTGGTTGTTTTTTTAGAATTTTTCTTACTTCAGATACGTTCTGCGTTTTTAATTCTTGTAGGATTTCGATTTCACTTATGTAACGTAGTTCATTACACTATATGACACCTTTGGTAAAGTTTAGTGTTTTGTATTCTGCTGCGGTAATATCCATGTTTGTCATTTTGATAAGTTTAAGTAGATTTAAAACTTGCAGTTTCTTTTTGGTTTTGATAAGGAGGGATCCGTCTCTTGTTTTTTTGCATGTTTCAACTTCTCCTCCGCAGGCATAGTCTATGGTTTTTTTATGATGAACGGTGATACCTTTTCGAATGAGTTGTTTTCGTTTCGTTTTAAGACAATGTATTTGGGTTCGCTCAAATAATTGCTTATTTCAGGTGGTTCGCGCATGGTTGTTGTTTTTGGGCTGAAGCCCGGTGTAACTGTTTGTGGTATGTATTTGTTTTTGGTTTTTCCTTGTCGCTTTTGTGTTTGATGTTTGTTTGTCGCGCGTTAGCTGATAAGCTTTTGCGGTTGCGTAGCGGGGATTTATTAGTTGCAGCACGTCTTATCTCCAGAGATGTTGAAGTGATACTGACTCTCTTTGCTTACTTTATTCTTTTTCTTTAAATTTATTAATTCGAATTTAGTTATTTTTGTCAGTAATATGAATATATGCTTTTTGGGATAGGCATGGCATATAAAAATTAGTATATATATATATATGTATATAAATTAATATGTATCCTTATCTTTAATATTATAAACGAGAAAGTTTGTATGGATGTGTGCATGTTTGTTACTCCTTCACGCAAAAACTACTGAATGGATTTTAATGAAACTTTACAATAATATAGCTCATATATCAGAAGAACACATAGGCTATATTGGTTAATTGGAAGCTTTTTTAGTGGTTAGATGCACTTACAAATAGTTATATCATTTTATTTGAATTTTTAATAAATTGTTTAAATAGGTAGGCATTTGATTAGTTGTTAATAGAAGCACAGTCTAACAACAAAAATTCAGAATTTCAACAACTTTCGAAAATCAAAATACTGCAAAAAAGTGCTTGAAAGTTCATTAAACTACAAGAATTATAATTAAATATTTAAGATAATGCAGCAAAATTATGCAGCCTACTTTTGGGCTGTTGAACAACAACAATAACACTAATACCGAAATGTAACTGCAACTGAATATTAGTGGGCGGCAGATACACAGGACGCAGCTGTATGAAGGAAACATGCAACGAAGCTTTAACGAAGACTGACGCACAAACTGAACTGCATAGGACAACTGGCATGAGACTGTGTAATGTGAAAAGGAAGCAGCTGGACTGACTGACTGTAAGGATATGTGCGTGAGCGTAAAGGTAAGGTTACATGATGCTGTACTATGTTGTAGAGCTGTGGGTTGTTATAGTTCATAGTTGTCATGGTATACGTAGTAATAGACGATTCTAATGAATGCGGAACTGCACAAACACCTACGATGGACAATTCAGGACACCCTGCTGCTCTCTGCATTTCAACAATGTCCTAACAAAAGCTCTTGGGTAAAGGGTGGTAGGTGAAGGCGTGAAAGGGGGTAGTGGAATATGGGTAGGGGAATGGGTGGTAGGTTAAGGGGACATGAGGCTGGAGGAACAGAGAGAAGGAGGGGCAGAGGGAAGGAGAGGCAGGTGGAGAGGCAGAAACGCGCCGGGAACCAGCTATATAGTACATAAGAGAATAGGTCGTTAAGTATTTTTCACCGTCCTACCCACACCCCTTATTTTTTAATCGCGATTTTAGTAATTTTGTATGAACAATTTTATTACCCGATGGGTTATGAAAAAGGGCGAAGTGGAGAAGTGGGGCAGGGAGAAGGGCAGCAACGCACCCGGGACAGCTAGTTTATTTATATAAATGTAAAAATTAATTAGTGCCGTTTAGTGAAAACAACTGAAGAAGTTAGATCCTAGGATAATACTAACGTTTATTCAACAAGTTGGACTAGAGCACGACATCTAAGTAAGAAGGACAAAACAATAGATATCTCTAGGTCGCGGTTTTAAAATTATGTCCTATAATAATAATAATAATAATAATAATAGTGAAAACTTCACAGACGTACAAATGAACCAATTGAGTTCATATTTACACCGTATGTTCGATAAGGTCCCGTGAATGTTTTAGTTATATACAGGGGTCGAAGTGTTGCCAACTTCACGGTTCTATAAAAAAAAAAAATCAAACGGCTAATAACAGCGCCCTTATTTTTTCAAGCTTCAGTCTGTCATGTTGTTTACAAGGAAGTAAAAGTAATTTTAGGAATAGATTTTAAACGCAACAGTGTTATTTCTTTGTATTTGGCTGGAAAATCGCAACCAACCATTGTTAATGTGCGACGTCATTTACGTTGAGCAAAAAGTTTTAATATCGGACCACTACACGTTACAATGATACTGGTGGCATTAAAAAACTCCATGGAGGTAGACATCCAAACAACAGCAACATCCGCACTCAAAGTGTCTACTCGTAGCAAAGGGTACATATTAATAAAATGGCTACTCCCATATATATATATATATATATATATATATATATATATATATATATATATATATATATATATATATATATATATATATATAAATATGTGGGGCTTTAATTATAACAGTTTTGTTCAATGATGTGTTCGGTGTCCAACTTGCCGAAAAATAGAACGATTCACTTACATCCTCTGCAACGCCTAAAAATCCAACATGATACACGAAACCTCTGAATACAAAAGAAAATTGCACAAGGACAATTGATCTGGTGAAAATCTCAGATGTCGGCGTTGTAATTTTTATTCGCTTTTGAATTAGCACTTGAACCAGGAAATTAAACCGAATTTGTTTTTATTTTTGATTAATACTAATTTTTCAATTCTAATAAAATTTTTCGCAGATACCCAGATCGAACCACTAAATAATATAATCTATGGTTCATATATGGAGCCTTAAGCAGATACACGTTTTCTTTCTTCTTTTTATACAATAAAAACAGTACACAAGATCGTATATACCATTGAAACGATGACGGTGAACTGCGCAAGGATTTGTCCTGCACTTGTAGACATATGCAAAGCCGGACTTAACTAATCCCTATGATCTGCTATTCACTGGCTGTCTGACATAAAAGGACACTGGAAGAACGAACAATTGAACGTGGCGCATGGCTGTGTTATTCTGCGCCATTAGGACAAATATTGCCGCATTGTTTGACAAACAGGACTAGATTAGTAACATAAACATAGTAGAATACAAAACTGAATCATAAGCCGATTTAACAAATTTAGACGAATTAGCTTAGTTTAATGCGCGGCGTGGCTTAGAAGAGTTTAAAATGGTTGTTAAGGAATCGAATATGTAGAACAAATTAGAGACAGGCTAAATAGATAAAGTAGCAATGAAATTATGCCATACAAGTCTAAGAAGATTAATAATAGTATGTATTTCATATGATAATTCAAATTAAATCTAACAGTTGCAAAATTTCTTCGCCTCATTAATGATCCATGTGCATTGCAAATCATGTTCGTATGAATTTAATCTGTAAATTATCTTGACATCAACTGATGCTTTTTTCGCTTTAAAATCATATGGAACTGTTACCTCAAATCTGGTTGATTTTGGGCTTAAATAAAAAACTAACTGATATTCAATGTGTTTTTCGTTTTTAAATTCTACTTTTTGATTCGCTGTTACTATACGTTAAAGTTTAAGAATCGAACATATAGAGGTTAAATTGTTAGCCGCTAAAAAACTATTTCTTTCGTCTACAACCAAGTGAGCAATCTCAACGATCAATCCACCGGTAAAATTTTATAGCTGTCGCATGGGCACAAATATTCTGGAATGCCTGCATCCGCGCATGTTCGCTGCTCCGGTACAACTTTGAATAGGCTTCGGCACTTGGGACAGCCCTGTGGCGGCAAATATTTCACCATGAATTTGCTTCCCAGCTCGAGTATGTGATGCAGTGTAGCATGAATGTCGTAAGGCGATGTTAGACGATTCTTATTGATCTTTAATGCATCAACAAAGCCTTTATGTGTTGCTTGAAACCACTGCGGCAGTGAAATATAAAATATAGGTAGACGCGGTTCAAGATATCCATTCTCTTGATTGCGCAGCGATCCATTTCGCATGCCACGATCACTGAAGAAAATTACCATAGTTTTCTTCAAAGTGCCAGCTCGCTCTATTGTCCGAAAGTATTCCAATATTTTAGCGTCCTTAGACGAGAATTCACTAAAATTATCTTCATTTTGAGCAAAAGAGTTACTCCAGAATAAGCCGAAGTAGAGCTTGTACTCTGCATAAAAATTAACAAACTGCATTGCATAATCATAGATGTACTCGGCATAATGACGCTGACCCAAACAATAACTTTCATCGTCCCTATTTCTGTTGAGTAAACGTTCGATATCGTTTGTCAGCGATCGGAAGTAATAATTCGTTGGCTGATTTTTAAAGCTTTGTTTCAAATACTGCTCTGACGCAAAATGTATCCAGTCCTCGGCAAGCGCTGTGAAATACCCATGGCTTTGGTAATGATCCCATATGAAAGTACACTTGTCCAGATTGCCCATAACATTCGGATTGCATTTATCAAAGATTTCATTATTATCGTTACCAGTTAGTAGCGCCATTAAGTTAAAGAACGTACTATCATCTATCTGAAACATAAATAAATTTATATGGCTATTTAGTTTTAATATTGCTGCTAACTCACACTGCTGTATCCCTCCAATTCGAACCAGTTTTTTTCTCTCAGATATTGATACGTCTGAGGCATAGTTCGTCGAAAATTCATACGGGATAAGGATTCAATGCCAATCATCAGAACGCGTAACTTTGGCGGATTAAAAACCGTTGTAGGTACCACTTTTATAATATGGGATTTCATAGATTTGCCCTGGACAAAGGGAAAAGCATTACTTTGAGCCAATACGCCAGATTTTTTGAATTTGCATTCAACGACGATAGCATCTAAATGCATAGGCACAATTAAATCCTGATGAAACAATTGACATGGCAGCGTTCTGTGAATGTAATATTTAATCAACAGTGATGTTGAACATTGCATCTTATTGAAAATATTGCATTCAGATTAGCAGTAGGAGTAAGATGTCGTATAAATTACAATATATACTCAATATATATCCTAAGGCTATAATATTTTTTTTAAATGAATAAATTCAAGTAACTCCAAAGAAAGAAGTCTGGAGCAGTCAAATCATGTACTTGTCCACAATTAAATTAATTACACAAGTTAGACAAATCACAAGTCAACGACACAATGATATTAAAATTCGCTTTACCAAGACCCCAATCTGGAGGATAGTTTTGTATGAAATTATATGATATAGGGAGGTTGGGGACAGGCAGACAAACGGACGTAACTAGATCAACTTGTCTCGTCGTGTGTATCACGAAAATGTATATACGTACTTTTAGTTTTTTGATTTCTCCATCTCTATGTAACATAAATGTTGACATTTCAACAAACCCAATATTTGTTTACAAATATTTTTGTGATGGGTTTAAAAAAAACCTTACCTCACCTTTTATACCCTGTACAAAACACATTTGTAAAAGGGTATATTGGGTTTGTTAAATTGCCGAATGTATGAAACATGGCGAAATATTCCATTTCCATCAGTATGCCAGTCTGAAAGAAAAGTTCTCCGTCTAGAGAAGACTAGACAATCTAAACTCATGGTATAGGGTCTCTAACTACCGCAGTGATAAAAAGACAAATTCACTTTTTTCGAAACAGTACGATTTCTTCTTAGAAATAACTGCATCCGCATATCCGCGGACTTTGAAATAAGACATCGGCGTTACTATCCGCCTCCGCAGATCGGAAAATATCTCCATCTTACTCGCATTTTGAAATCTTTCTGTTACTTATTGCGCATTTTTTTAAATATATTTTTTAGATATCTAGCTGAAAGTCAGCATTTAAACTTTACTTTCCAAAGTTATAGATTATCCTTATTGATATGCCACGCCCACTTATGCCCACAGCCAATTTATGTATTTTTGTATGAAAAACTTCTTTATTTAAGAAAATATCAACTAAGAAGGCTGATTCACATAAATCTATTATGTCTCTCTCCCTCCACTTTTTGGAAAACCCCATTCAAAAGTACCCTCTACTTTTGTATGAAAAACTTCTTTATTTAAGTCAATATCAGCTTGAAATTCGATATGGTGGTTTCTTATGAACGGCCGCTGGATATACATATACTAATGGGTGTGACCCAACTCCTTTTTGGGGTAGCCTTCCATAAGTTGTGCATAGTGTTAGACTCGGGTGTCAATTTGGCTCTTCTGGATTAGCATTAAAGGCTTCATAGTGCATAAGCGCGAGTATAAAAGTGAAGTAAAAGATTTCTTCTCTATATACAAATTATATGTATCAAAGCGATACCTTTTAAAATATTGATACATATAAATAAGAAACTTCACGGGCATGTCTTAAATTTCACAGCTTTATGGGTGCTGCCACTCCACATTTTGTTTGTTATCTTGTCCATTTGGGTAGAGGGTATAAAAACTAACAACACTTCCGGTTGACATTTTTTTAAATTCAAATTATTGCCTAGAGTTACGAGGCTGGGCTCTGAAGTACACGACATAACGTCGGGTGACGCTTGTAGATTTTAAACCAGTTTCTTTTTTTTTCTTAAAGTTATCACCAATGATTAGACCACGGTCAAAATTTGAGCAATCTACATCATTAAGTTTTTGTTTAACATCCTCCGATCGAATAATTTTCGAATAGTTTTGACATGCAATCATATAGAAAACAAAGCGAATAGTTTTCCACTTACATATTACTTTCGTTCATATTGTAACCAATACCGGCTCGCACAATTTGATGATAACAACAGATTATATTATCATGATCGCCGTTCAAATGCAGCACATAGCGTCGCTTGGTTCTATCAAACGTCGAAGTTACTAAGTCCACATCTTGTGAACATTTGTAAAATGTTTTTGGGTTGTACATTTTGAGAACATCAGGAGTCCAAGGATCAATATAGGGCATATGGCACGTCGGCGTGTAGACAAAATATTTCTGATAAGATAGTTCCGGCTTCTCGCTTTCTAAAATTCATGACAAATAATGGTTATAAGTAGTTAAGTGTTTAACTATTCTTAAATCTAGATTAACTACTTACTAGTTTGAGATTTTTCAATACGTTCTTTGAATGTTGCTGAAATTATCAAAAGCAGCACGTACAAAACTAAGCCAAAGAACAGAAAACTGAGCAATTTTATAAATATGAATTTTCGCTTCATTTCTTTGAAAATGTATTCTACAGTTGGTTTTTTCAATTCAAACTTTCCATCTGTATATAACTGGTAATTAAAAAAAAAATCCAACCACTTAGTGTGTTCCAAGAACACCAACATAAACGAAGTAAAGGATTGTGTCACATTTTATTATCGCGTTTCATAATTGTTTGAGTTATTATAGTAAAATTAGATTTAAAATTCATTTCAGGTTTTTGATTAAATTTTTAAACCAATTATCTTATCTTAAAAAACCACAATGTAAGAATAAGTTCTTAAAATTTACTATAACAAATTTCTGCGGAAGAAGTCTTTTTGCTGATTGTTAAATACTAGCGCAATAAGTACCAACGAAACATTTGCAATGTTTAACGTCTCACAACAAAATTGTAAATGTTATCAGCAAATATATTTAATATTTCTATAAAATAAATAATAAAAAAAAAAAAAACGAGAAAAAACACATGAAGTCTAGTGAGCTCGACTTCGAGATAGCCTGTATCTTGTTTAACGCTATTTATATGAACTATAGATTATAATCTTTAGTGTTCCGATCTGGCAATATGTTGGATATTTTATTTGAATTGATGAAAAATTAGAATTATGTAAAAATAAAAACAACAAATTTTCAAACAAAAACTGAAACTTGGTGGGCAGATTTCAAGGGACTATCGCTTAAAGTTGTTCGATCTGGGCCTATCTATATAAAACACAAAAAAAGTTTATACCTATATACGTTATAGACTTTGAAACCATCAAACCGGTCCATACATGAAGTCGATTTTCGACTTTTCATATACAAAAATTTTCAACCTCATCGAAGGGTGGATCTAAAGTGCATCTATCGAAGGTTACTCGCAAATAAATTGAATACATTAGTGTAAAGTTGTTGCATAATACAGACTGTCAACACAAAAACACTGTGATATGTCATTCTCATCAGAAAGTTATATCATTTGTGCTTATCCATCATGTCAAATAATCGAATTAGAAAATATTAAAAACCTCATAAATAGTAAAAATATATTTGTTTTCGTGAAATTTGGTGATGATTTTGAGTATTGTTTGCAATTGTAAGTGTTCATTCAAGTTTATCTGGGCCTATCTATATAAAACACAAAGTTTCATACACAAAGTTTCACTTTTTAAAGGAAAAATCCATTAAAAATCAAATCTAAATCTAAAAAGTGGAAATATTTTTCGCTTTGTGTAGTACAAAAAAAAAAAAAAAATCTATACACATATAAAAAATAAAAAATATTAGTTATCAAAAATGTCATTGAAAAGAGCTGTAATTGGAAGAAATACAGCAGATGCGAAAAAGAGCCGAAAGAGAGCAGCCGAAACACACGACAACGTAGTAGTACACGCTAGTATGAAATATTTTATAACGATTGACGTAACAAAAACAAAAAAAAATTTCATACAAAATCTTAAAAATGGAGGTCAAGTTTGTATAGAGGCTGAGTTCATACAAAGACTTAAAAATAGGGGCAGTTTTGGGGGCTAGCCGTTAATGTGGTGTTGGAATGTTCATTTAATACTAGTTATCTGAAGAGGGAGAAAAAAGAAAAGTTTAAATATCCAAACTTGAAGTCTCTATTTCTTATAGTCTCTAAAATCTGCTCGTTCGAAGAGACGGTTAGACGGGCATATCTATATCCATTCATCTACCAATGCTGATCAAGAATGTATAAGTTAACACATCCGGCCAACCATATGTCATCCACCCCCTGATCATGCAGAATAAATATAATTGTGCATGATCAACAACTTCAGCGTATGCTTCGTATGCCCAAAACAGCGCAGCAACTACTTACATATGTTGCCGTCAGCGTTCCTACGCGCCGCAGTCCTAAATACGAACCTAGTGGACAAAGCGCTGCATCAGCGAATATGGCTCTGGGCTAGCTTTCGCATAATAACATTTTTGTATTTGGTTTTAGTTTGATATGAACAATAAACTCGTACAGTCGAATAAATTAAATGTCTTAACTTCGTGACATCGCACAAAGATGATATAAAATTGTGTTAACTTATATACTTTATATAAATAGGTGTGACAGACCCACACCTATTTCTGCCTGTTACTTACATTTGCACAAACTTAATATACTCTTTCAACTTATGGGTGCAGGGTATGAAAGATATGTTAAAGGGTAGTTCTAATCGAATTTGCTATGCCTTTTACATAAAAAGTGTAAAAAAGGTACCACTACGCTTATCAGTAAATTCGAAAATTTCTAAAGTAATATGTTCATTTGTAATGTTAAATATCGCGCTACTACTTGTCATAGAACAAGTGGAGTAGATAGCTTAGCGTAGATTATCACGGTGATCAATCACCCCTATGGAACCTTTGATATGCCCATGAATGTTTGTTTTTGTTGTTTTTTTTTACGTTTTGCTTGTCAATTTATTTTGTCGATATATCAATATACTTGATACTTGATATTTGGGTACGATATTTGGACATAGTGTGAAATGGTATTATCAGTTTGTCTGAAAATTTGTAACGCATTAAAAGAGGCATATTAGATTCCATATTATATATTCCCGATCAGCTCGACAAGTCGAATCGATCTAGCCATGTCCGTCTGTCTGTCCGTCTGTTTGTCCGTCTGTTTGTCCCTCTGTCCGTTCGTCCGTCCCTCTGTATGCTGTTGCGCATTTTTTGGGGTCCAATTTTTTAAATTGGCACATATACTTATAATTATTGCAGTTTAATAGAGATTTAAACAGATTGAATCAAGATTGACCCGCCACGCCCACTATTTGGGGTAGCCCCCATACAAACCCACCGCCCACTTTTGATTTTTTGTATGAAAAACCGTTTTACTGTTGTCAATATCAACTTAATAATTTTTATGGTAGCCTCTAATGGACGGACGCTTCACATGTACATTAATAGGTGGGACCCTCCCAATCTTTAGGGGTAGCCGCTCATGCAATGCATTTGTATGGAAAACGTCAATCGCTACACATCTACTAGTGGGCGTGTACCTCCCACTAGTTTTTTTCTTCTCAATATGTAGAATGCGAATCTTTTTTGGCCTTTTTTTTAAATTGCTTCTTAATATAGTAAATGGTTTTTTTTTTAGACGTGTGGTTTTCAATCTGGCAACACTGTTTTCGGCAGCTGTTTTCTTTTTTTGGCAGCTGTCTCTTGATTTATGTTCAGTTTGGTTTGCTATTTCATAATGAATAGACTTACTCCGCAACAACGTGTGCAAATCGTGCAAATTTATTACCAAAAGGATATGGCCACCGATCCCGATTTTCACAAGAAAATTTTGTTCAGCGATGAAGCCCACTTCTTGTTGGATGGGTACGTTAGCAAACAAAATTGTCGCATTTGGAGTAATGATAGTCCACAAGCCATTGTTGAGACGCCGTTACATCCTCAAAAAGTCGCATGCTCTATGGGCAGGGGGAATCTTTGGTCCATATTTCTTCATAAATGAAGCCGGCCGTAATGTTACAGTCAATGGGGAACGCTATAGAGCCATGATTAATGACTTTTTCGTGCCTGAATTGGAAAATGTTGATGTAGACGATCTTTGGTTCCAACACGACGGTGCTAAGATCGTGCGATTTAACACCGCTGGACTATTTTTTGTGGGTTTATGTGAAGTCGCTTGTCTACGCAGATAAGCCGTGCGTTATTGCTGACATACGGCCCCAATTGCTGCTAAAAGTGGTCGAAAATTAGGCCTCTCGGCTGGAATTTATTCGAGCCCACTTGCCCGAAATCATTTTTAAAACATAATGGCAAACCCTTATCTTTATAATAAAGCTAAATTCTTGGCCACAACATTAAATTATACGCGTTTTATTTCTTCTTGAAAACCACACGTCTATTAAAAAGCACCCTATATAATTGAATCGAAACTTCTCTTAGAGAGAAAGTATTACACCTAAGTACACTTAGCAAATCTACATCTACCAGTTTCGAGTATCATAAGCTGAAGACTCAATATATAATTTGAATGTTTTTTTTTCATGTGTACTAAATATATACGAGTACATATATTATATATTATATTATATTTCCGTTGCTTTCAAATTATCATAATTAGTTGTATTAGTTGTATATTTTTCACCAGAATGTGTTAGCATGCTACATTTACAATATGTAAGTAATATGTAAGTAATAATAATAATTGTTGGCTACCGACCTTTGTATTGAATACATGTGGTTTTGTGCTTGCAGAAAATTTAGCTTAAATCAATACAATGCATGATAAATGTGAAGACCGTTATTCTTGTTTTGGGCCCAACACACTTTACCCAACTTTCGGATGGCCTTGATTTTGGACGTTTTTTTTTTTTGTCAGTATAGTATTGAAGAGCACCCAAATGAGTCGATCCGCCAAAGCGCAATTGGAGATGTATGCATCAACTTTATGGAAAGATCCAGCTGGTGCAAGAATTAATGACGATTGAGTGGATTGCAAACCAACTGGAAGTGAACCCACTTTTTTATCGCAATATTCTGTTCAGTGATGAGACTCATCTTTGACTCAATGGGCATGTCAATAAGCAAAATTACAGCAGTTGGAGTAAAAAAAAATCCGGGAGAGATTCTCGAGACACCGATACATCCACAAAAATCACTGTTTGGTGAGTTTAATGGGCCAGTGTTCATTGGCCGACGGGAAAGCGACCATCGACGGCGTGCACTATACAGCCATGATTAGCGATTATTTCGTCGCCCAACTGCATGGAAATTTTATTTGGCGACATTTTGGGAACGCATTATTTCTCGAAATTGACCAATCAATTGGCCACCGAAATCGTGCGATCGAACGTCTTTGAACTGTTTTCTCTGGGGTTATATGAAATCATTGGTCTATGCAAATAAACCAGAAACTTTGGACGATTTCGAAGACAACATTGTGCAAACCAAACGATTACTTGAAACAATGGTAGAAATTTGGACTTCAAGAATGCGCCACATCCGAGCCAGCCGCTTCGCCCACATGTCCGAAAAAATGTTTAAATTACATAAAACTATCTTTTTAATAAAGCCAATTTTCAGTTTGAAATTATATAATCTCAGTTTTTAATTCAATTCAAAAGCGGATGATACATCTATTTGATGTTTTGAGTGCTTAAAAACTCTTTTGTGTGAACCAATGTGTGAGAGCACGCATTATCGTGGAGGAGATTGGTTTTCCGTAATTAACCGAAAACTTTTGGCAAACAAATGGTTGTGTACCAATCATGAATTGACCGTCCAACGTTGATCGAATGGAAAAGTTGAGACAGGACCGTTTTTTCGATAAACAGGCGAGAATTGGCTTTGAAGTACTTCGTCCAACAGCAAATTTTGTTGGATTTGGCTCGTCTTGGAACACCCATACAGACAATTGCCGTTTTGTTTCGGGTTCATATGCATAGATCCGTGATCGTCACCTATTACGATGTCATAAGCAACCGTGGCTATATTTCTTCAACATTTCTTTGCACCAATCGATACGAGTCTCTTTTTGGCGATTGTCAAATTATGCGGTATCCAACGTGAACAAATCTTCTGGATGGTCAAATGTTCACGTAACATGCGAATGTATGCTAATCCCACTTATGCCCAAATGTTTTAATGTGCCCGTATCTCACATGACAATATCAATTCCCGCATAGCATCGATTCGATTGATTCTGGCGAAACAACCGTTTTTGGACTAGCTTCGCGTAATTCGTCCTTGAGCGAAATACGTCCGCCGCCAATATACAAGGAAACCCTCATATAAGCTATAAAACTATTAGGTCAATAATGTGCTACGTTGCCCAAGTGTGGACGTTGAGAAACGATTGCGATTTCTATAAAAACACCAACCCCGTCTGCCTTCCAACACGTCAAACTTAATTATCTTATCTACCTGTAGAACCTTGATATAAATTTTATATACGTACACAAGGTTTTCAATATGACAAATCACCGAATACCGAAAATAGTCCGTTCGCTGATGTTACAAGAAACGGGAAAAAACCTTAACTTCGGTAGAACCAAAGCTCTCGAACCACTCAAAACAGCTTGCTCTGCTAACGTTAGAAATAGTTAGCAGACCAACAGTGAAATATGGCAAAAATCGCAGGTGTTGAAATGTAATTCTGTAGAGCAAATTTTATGCTAATTTTGTGTTTTAGTTAAACATTTTTTTGCTTGTGTTCACATAAAATAAAAACGCTTGATCTGCTAATTTGAAAATAAATTTAGCAGACCGAGAATTAAATTTAAAGCAAATCGCACATGCTAAACTGCAATTATGTTTAGCTAGTTTTGAGGTGCTCCAATTAAAAATTTTGTGCCACACTCTAAATAGCACGGCTTATTAATTTATGTTTTTTTTTTTAGTACATGAAGTCGTGAAAAATGTATACAAAACTGGCTTAATACCCGTATAATTCATATTAACATTCATGTTTTCCTTAATATTTGTATTTTGGTGTGCTAACATTTGGTCTAAAGTTTTGCAGACCAAGCGTTAATATACGTTAGTACTCATATGTAATATAATGTTTTAACTCTGGACTTCTTAACCAATTTTTATTAAATACAAACCCAAATTTTGTGTGGTGGTCTAGGAATTTAAAATGTATCACTGTGGACGGTAGTCCACGCAAGTGAATAATTGAATTTACAAGCAAAAATTATATATGAAAGACAAGTAAGAAGGTAGCGACTGGATGACGCCGAAATGTATGGATATGCAAACTAATCCGTGTCATGCGATTGTCCCTTGGTTGAGTTGGATGAATGACAAAAAGGACAATATACATATAGAGGGACAATGAGAGTAGAAGAAAACGTGGCGCATGGCTGTGTTATTGTACGCCATTAAAACAAAAATATTGCCGCATTGTTTGTCAAACAGGACTAGATTAGTAACATAAACAGAATAGCATACAAAACTAAATCATAAGCCGATTTGGCAAATTTGGACGAATTAGATGCGTTTAAAGAGTGCGGATTACAAGTCTTTAAGGGAATTTCTTCAACAAATCCTGCCATGTAAGACAAATACGCGAAAAAATTGTTGAATTTAATGCAACTGATAAGCTTTCGATAATAATACAATAATACTTTTAATTGCAGGAGAAATTCTTTAACAAGGACTTAATCTAAATTTATTTAAACTACTTACCTTGGCATGAAAGTTAGAAAAAAATCTAACTTCCATGGCTCAAAAATGGCTTTATATATTAGAAAGTTTTCAATACAGCATATGTAATACTAAACTTGGTAAATTAGCGTATTTCCTGAGCCTAAAAACATCTATGAGTGAACAAAAACCCTCGGAGCTGTTTCTAAAAACTTTCAGGCTGGCATGGCTAAATAGGTACGTTATTGCACGTACCTATTTATTATATTTTTTTAGCATTTGAATGCAATTTTAGGAGTGGAGTTCTGTAAATATTACGACAAAATTGAGTTTAAATTACAGTTTCAAAAATCATTTTTTGACATTCCGCTTGAGACACCTCTAAAACATGGTTTTTGAACGCGTCAACGGCTTCTCCAAGGAAAATCGTTATCCAACAACCAGTTTGTATTTTATGTGTGACAATAAGATGAAATCATTGGGTAACAAATCAGGACTGTATGACGGATGACCTGTTTATTCGATGTTTTGAGTGATCAAAAAGTCAGTTGTTTGAGCCGATGTATGAGAGCTCGCATTGTTGTGATGGTCTTTGGCGGTTGGCTTTCCTCATTTGGTATACCCTTCAGAGTTCGCGGAATGTCAGTTTTTGCATAGCATCAATGTTTTCTTGCACAACAACTGATTTTGAATGACCTTTAATCATAATCGAACCGAAATTTGTAGAAAGCAAAATTTGGAGGCAAATGAAAGGCTACTTGGAAATAATATAGTCGAGGA
The DNA here is from genome assembly GCA_035044765.1 of Leucophenga montana. Taxonomy (NCBI): domain Eukaryota; kingdom Metazoa; phylum Arthropoda; class Insecta; order Diptera; family Drosophilidae; genus Leucophenga; species Leucophenga montana. The sequence goes on along the minus strand of JAWNNQ010001269.1, from coordinate 242,422 downwards.
CCTACACTATAGCTCTTTCTTGTTATACCATTCACACATACGGAGGTTTCACAGAAATCTTTAGACAAAAATCCGTCTGGTGATTTGAATTTCTCTTAAAAATTCCGTAGGTGTCGCAAAAATCTCCGAGATTTCATAGAAAACAGTTTTTAGTGTACAGAGTTGTTGTGTTGGCAACGCTGTCATTCGTTGTTGTTGCGCAAACCGACCTAGTCGGCTTTCAGCAAATAAATACACATTTTTTAACATTTTTTTAAATCCTACGACACAGTTACGAAGAAAATACATTAAACTAGCACATAAACAAAGTTTTACCTTTTGATTTGATGAGTTTATCTATGCAATCAACAATTTCACCAAGTAAAAGGCTAGGTCTAAAATAGATTTCTGTGACACATACGAAATTGATTTAAAAGAGGCATCGTAGACCCTATAAAGTATACATATTCTTGATCAGCTCGACGAGACGAGTCGATCTAGCTATGTCCGTCTGTCTGTCCATCTGTCTGTCCGTGTATGTTGTTGAGCATTTTTTGGGGACCAATTTTTATACTATCCAGTTGAAACTTTTGGACTTACACTTCTTTTTATTGCAGTTTAATAGAGTATCATACAAACATACTGCTCACTTTTGACTTTTTATATGAAAAGTTCTTTGTTAAAGTCAATATTACGTGAAATGCGATATTGTGCGTTTTTATAGACAGCCGCTTAACATACATAGACTAATGGGCGTGGCCCACCCATACTAACCCACAATGCAATTTTGTGTTTTTTATGAAAGAATTATTCATTTAAATCAATATTAGCTTGAAACTTAATTTGGTGGATTTTAGTGGAACACCGCTTCATATACATATACAAATGGGCATGTCCCACTTACTTTTTGAGGTACTCCCATATAAACCCATAACTCACTTTCATGCATTTGTATGGAAAATGTCAATATCAACGTGAAATTCGATATGGAGGCATCTTAAACATCTACTACATCGCTTCATACACATCCACTAGTGGGCGTGTACCGCCCACTTTTTGGGGTAGCCCATATTTAAATTTTCGTGTGAATGGTATTAGAGTTTCGGTTTAACCGAAGTTACGTGTTTCTTGTTTTCTTATTCACTATTCTCCAAATGATATTCGAGTATACCCCATATACATATATATTTTTGTTAGACCTAGCAACGCATGTCGGGTAGCCGATAATTTATCAATTAGTGTGAACCGCTCCTTTCATGGATAGCCCTCGTACAAACTACCCGCCTACTTTCGAATCTATAGATGTCGTTAGTAGTGTATAGTAGTCGAAATAAATACATTATTATCATTAATAACTTAATGATGTAAACACAAATCGACTATAGGTGATATAGGATTATGATTACTAGATGCCTAAAAATAGTTCACGCTGTATATAATGTATTTACAGCGTGAAGTATTTTTAGGCATCTTGTAATCATAATCCTATATCACCTATAGTCGATTTGTGTTTACATCATTAAGTTATTCATGACTAAAAATGTCAGTTAATGAGCCAAATTTTCATCGTTTGCGGGAGGTGTTAAATTATTTCTTTTATATAAAGAAATCTGCAGCTGAGGATCACCGATTGCTCTCAGACACTAATGGTGAAGACGCTATGAGTGAACTAACGAGTCGTGAGTGGTTAAACTCTTCAATAGTAGTGATTTTCACGTCAAAGACCGGCATAACGGTGGAAGAGCGAACATTTTTGAAGATGAAGAATTAGGAACACTGCTTAATGCTCATAAAAGAAGTTAAAGAAGAGTTGGCAAGATCATTGGGAGTGACTCAACAAGCAATTTCAAAATGCCTCCAAGACCTAGAAATGATTCAGAAGCAAGGATATTGGATGTCATACGAGTTGTAACCGAGAGACGTGGAAATGTGTTTTTTCACCTGTTATTTTTGCATCGAATTGTAGCGAAGATTATGCTCTGTATTTTGTGTTAATAATCCACTATAAGCTAATCAAACCCAATGAAACCCATCATGGGGAATCACTGCCAATCGAGCCGAGTTGTCAATCGGTTGTTTTTTCAGCATGACAATTCTCGGCCGCATGCTATTTAAACTAAAGTTGGAAACGCTCAAATGGAAAGTCATACCCCACACGCTGTATTCACTAGACATTGCTCCTTCCGATTACCACTTGTTCCGATCAAATAATTCTGTTCTGGCTGTGCAACATTCTCGTAATCACGAGGAAACCAAAAATTTGTTTGATTCTTGGATTGAGTCTGAAGACGAGTCGTTCTTCCGACGCGGAAGGTGGGAGAAAGTAGTGGTCGATGGACAAAACTTTGAATCGTAAATGTGTTTATAAAAATGTCTGGAATTTTGAAAATAAAACGGCGAAAGCAAACACGGGTAAATTCTCAGATGTTACAAGTATTTATTTTTCTTTCCTTATTTTTGCTAAAACAATAGTACCCTTCGTGTGAAGGTTAGTGAAGCTTTGATTCCACCAAAATTAAGTTTTTCTTTTTTTTTTTTAAATGTTTGTTTGTTAATAATATATATCTATAATGTATATAACAATAAATAAAGAAAACATAAAGTGTATTGTTAGATGCACATATCAGTCAAATGTGTTCTAGTATGTAGGGATACATCTGCAATGAAAATGGAAATCGTAATTTGATATTTTATATTGGAAAACAATGCTTGCGGAAAAAGGAATTATTCTTGACCAACAAAAGGGAAACAATTGCGAAATCGGCTTAAGTTGCGGTGTGTCTTTTTATGTGGCATGTGGAAATTGCAAACGCCTATCGCAGTGGACCGGTTCATTCATTCACTCATTCACTCATTCGCAACTTCATACTTACTACTTACATATTGTACATAATCATATGAGCAATTATGACTCAGAGTTTTGTATTCAAATCTCTTTGAACTCATGCGAAATGGTGCAATGTGCGATTAGATGTTTTGATTTTGTGGGAAACATTCCAACAAATATTTGTGGATAGTTTTAATTAACTTGCATTTTGTAAGTTTACAATATGTTTACAAATGTTCTATATTGTACTCGTAATCATTGTGCGTACTAATTTGAGCATACATAATGCACATGTTAAGTGTATGCGATATAAGTATGTCATATGGTCCTATCCATAATATTGCAGAATTTTATATTACATGTAAATTTTTGTTTAATATTAACTTTCTAAGCAGTAGAGTGAAAATACTCGTGAAAAATCAAGAGAAAACATTAACTTTGTTAGATCCAAATACATTTTATAGACTCTTAAATATTTAAGTCCGTATTTTAAGTGGCCAGCTCACCGAAAAAAGAAACTTTTACCTACGAAATCCACAAAGTGCATGGTGGTTTAATTTACTTACTTACTTTTATTTAGGGGCTACCCCGAAAAAACGCTATGGGCATTTCTACGGGTGTCGAACGGGACATTCGTACGCTTCAAAGTAAAATAAAATCATAATAAACCGCATGTGGATTTATTCGATTAGTTTAATTAATAGATATTTGATAGCACTATTTTATATTGCTAAAGTTAATAGCATATATTATTATCAAGATATATGCAATAGAAATGGGATTCGCATGGGACACAAAACAAAAGTGACTTTCGGTGCAACCAACAGAAATCCATAATTTAGCGAAACCAGGCAAAGATTTCTAATGCGGCCAATTTTATTATAATATTGTAAAGGACTCCCGGTTGTCCCGGGTCGAAGGCTGGGATAGCTCAGCTTTTCCAGAGTTTGCTTTACATAAATTTGTATTTGCAGACCCTGAGGTAAGGAAACACTTTATTTATTTATTTAATTATTATTTTCTCCTTTATTTGTTGTTTATCCTTTTGCTTTAAGTGTTTATCACTATGTTATATTCTCTCTCTGCTGGTGCGTTTGATTGAAGTCGGTTTCCGTCTCCTTCGGTCCTACACTATTCACTCAGATAGGTCCTGAATGATCTGCGTGCCAACAAAGCCTCAGCGTCCGTTTCACCGCTACCAAGTACCCCGCAGTGATGCCTTTTGTGTACTATAACCCCAAGGACTTCACTTGGCACTCATTATCCTCGTGACAGTACGAGCCGTATTCCTCTCCAAATGATCAAATCCTTTCACCACCAATGCTTTTACCACTAGTGGCTTTGCGCCAGTGCAAGATCCGAACACTCCAATTGATAGCGGTATAATTTGAATTATTCTTGCTCCACTGCAAGTCCTTAATTCCAAATCAATTCCGCTTATTCTTGTATCCTTGCTCCAATGCAAGCCTTTTATATAATATTTTATTTAAAAGGCTTAAAATATTATCTGCTCCAACGCTGACTTAAAATTACCACTTAGTTAGCTATTCTTAACCTTAGGGCTCTAGTCCTCAAATCCTTTTGCGACTCAATGCTCAACTTCCTGTCTTTCAACACCGAATAATTTTTTATTTGATTCCAATGTTCAAATTCATTCCTTAAACCTTTGTATTCTTTTGAGACCCACTGCTCAAGCATTATACTCAAAGCTTTCGAACCAAATATTATCTCGATGAGAACCAAACTCAATATCTTCCGTGGCTCTTCCAACAAGTGCCCAAATCGTACTCAACAAGAGTTCAGAGCCATACTCAACAAGAGTCCAAAAATCCTCTGAATAAGAGCCAAGACTATACTCAACAAAAGTCCAAGACCACACTCAACAAGAGACCAAAGTCCACTCAACAAGAGTCCAAAAACCAACTGAATTAAACCGTGGCGTTTCCAACAAGTAATGTCCTCCTGCGACAATGGTGCTCCTTCTATATCAGTTTTCTTAATTACTGTTGCATGGCGCCAGATTGTCGAGCCACATCTTCTTTATACCCCTGCGCGCTGATTATTTTACATTGGTTTCTTATGCATTTTGGGTGTTATCGACTACAACCTTATACAAAATACATTGCCCAACAACAATCACACAATAAGTTCATTTCGCCATTTCCTATGAACTTTTGGAGTTCCGTTAAATTTCGGCAAATGTTATTGGCCCATCAATGACGTCATCATTGCAGCTACAACGGTTGCATACATATTGGCACTGTTAAATAATTCGAACGGCTGCAATAGTATAAGTCATGCCTCTGTAACCATAGCATTCCTTTACATTGTCTGTTTGGCACTGTAAACCATTTAATTTATATCCTGGCCCGTCTATATCTACAGGATCACTTGTATTGCAATGCCATCCCTCTTTTCCATACGTAACCATATACCCTGGGTCTTGCAACTATTTCCCTTGACTCCAGTAACCTGAGTCAGTTAAATTATGTTTGTTTAAGCTTACCAGTCCTCAGTTTTGTTTCCGGCACTGGGTTTTACAGCTTTTCTGTACTCAAACCGATAATAATATCGAATTAGTATTCCTGATCGACCTGTATTGTAATTTTAATACCCATTAACATGCATATCCATAAATCCTTTGCATTTCAAGTTCTAGAATTGAGTTTTAAGCCGCCTTATAATGGCCAGTGACATCATTAACTATAACAGTCCTCGAAGTTCACAAGTTCAAGTTCTGCTACTGCTGTTAGCATTTCCCTCTTCTATCATATTCACCATCTCTTTTCTGCTGTTAATACAAATCCAGCTGTTAACACCCTGTTACTTGACCAATCTGTTATCTCGCTCTGTTGCATTCTCGATCGCATTGACTTCCCTAGTATTGTCCCTAGCTGTGACAATATCAGCTGTTTTGTGAGCATGAAATTTAACGGAAATTTCATTCCCACGCAATATAGAGTAATGTCACTTTCTATTAGGTATGATCTTATTGAAAACTATTGCCCTATTTTTTCACAAGGTTTGCTATGGTTCCCTACGCTCGCACGTGACTTTTTTTTACATTAGTATGATAATTTAATTTTTTTTTTCATATTTCCTCAATGCGAAAGAAAGAATAAGGAATAACATTTTGTTAGTATAGAAAATATGATCGGCTTTCGATACACGTGTTTCAGGTATTGCCAAACCCTTCTTCAGTCGGACAAGCTAATGATTGCTTATATACCAATTTTTCTGATCAAGAATGATAATGACACTGGAAACGCGTAAACTTTCCCAGCATGTTCTGTTGCATTCATGCAAGTATGGTCTCTTTCATTCTTTTGTTTTTTTGTAATTGCATTATCTCCTTGTAAACTGCGCCTTTGTCTATAAGCGATCCGCTAATCGAGAGAGTGCAAATGGGGCGTTTTGAATCGTTTTTGTCATTGATTGTAATACAGTCAACGACGAATGTTTTCATAATTAATTATTTATTTCTACATTTTTTTTTTATTTAATTATTAAACGTCGTGCCATACGTGAATAATGTAAATTGATATTGGCGACCACATTCCGATACATGTGTTCAGGGTTGGCCAAACCCTTCATCAGCCGGACAGGCTGTACATTGCTAATTAACAAAATAAGAGAATCAGACTTTATGCCTGTTTGCAGTGGATTTGCGCATTGAATTTGGTTGTAAATTTAATAAAACTAAAGTTCTGTCCGTGGCCGAAATTCGACCTTTTGTCTTTAAAGTACCCAATAACAAAAATATTCATAATACCTGCTTTCTTTCTTTTTTCTAAATATTTATTAAGAATTTAGCAACTAAAATACTATCAAAAATGCAATCAACTGATGCTCGTTAGCATGTTCGCAAGTACGCCCACATCAATTTGGAGCCTAACGTGGAGCTGCTCGATCAATACGCTATACAATGTAAATCGCGCTTTATAGCACGACGTAGATTGACAATATTATACCTTTCTCACATAGTGTGAAATGGTATTATCAGTTTGTCTGAGTTACCCCACAAAGTATACGAGTATACGAGTATGTTCTTGATCAGATCGACGAGACGATTCGATCTAGCCATGTCCGTCTGTCCGTCTGTATGTTTGTTGCACATACACTTCTTTTTACTGCAGTTTAATAAAGTATCAAGATTGATCCGCCACGCCCACTTTATGGGTTAGCCCCCATACAAACCCACCGCCCACTTTTAACTTTATGTATGAAAAACTTTTTTATTTTAGTCAATATCTACTGTATAATATGGTAGCTTCTAGTAGACGGACGCTTCATATATACATTAATGGGTGGGACAATTTGGGATAGCTCCCATACTGCCCACTTTTGTGTTTTTGTATGAAAAATATCTTTATTAAAGTCAATATTAGGTTCAAATGCAATGTGGTGCCTTTTTATGGACAGCCGCTAATGGGCGTATCCATGGGCTTCGGGTTTCTATTTGGCTACCGCTAAAAGAAGATCCACAGAACATGAACAACCGATGAAAACGTTGAAGCAGTGAAGAAAATTATTATGGAGAATCGTCGAAGATTAGTTAGTTAGTTATTGATAATGTCGGCGTATCGGTTGGCTTTTGCTATGCAATTTTTTCGGATGTTTTGGGCATAAAACGTGTTTGCTCCGAAATTGCCGAATTTTGTCCAAAAGAACCATAGCATGAGCATCGATCTGGAGCTGTTGAAAAACATCAACAACGATCCAGATTTGCACAAAAGGATCATAACTGATAACGAAACAATGATATAGTTATGACGTCAAAACCAAAGTACAATCAGCTCAATGAAAGCGCCCAGAAGAGCCAAGACTGTAAAAAGCACGCCAAGTTCGGTCAAATGTGAAGCATTTGCTTACTGTTTTCTTCGATTACTTTGGCGAGGTGCATCATGAGTGCTTGTCAGAAAGTCGTACAGGATTTTTGGCAAAAAACAACACAGTAATCATATCTCAGCCACCGTTTTCACCGGACTTGGTTCCTGTGACTTTTTCCTGTTCCAAAAACTGACAATACCCTTGAAAGAATTGCATTTTGCCACGATTGATTAAATAAAAAATTTCAACAAAAATATAATTTTATATGTGTTTAATTTACGTTTATTTATGAAACCACAAAATGGATAACCATATGAAATTTTTTTTTAGGTTTAGAAGTTATATAAACCAACTCTAAGCACTTATAAATAAAGTCTTACACACACTATATAAAACACCGCCGGCAGAGTATAAAACATTATTTGGAAAAACTTGGTACCAACTAGTAAGACCGAATGTTGAGATAAGTCTTTTTAGAGTCTATTGCTCACAGAAATTGGTTTGATTTGAACAGTTTGGTTTGATTTGCTTCATTGATACTCACTGCGTCGAATCTCAATTGAGGTGGAAGGGTGTTTGCCAATTGCTAAGTGCCTTACGAAAACACTAACCGAAAAATTGAAATCCAAAATCTCCATCTGCTGGAGTCAGAGAACGAGAGCAGCCTACAGTGAAAGTTATTCTATTGGAGACAATTCTGTTTTATTTCACAACAATTAAAAAATGTACAGTATTTTAGAATATAAGTTCGATATTTACAGCCAAGTTATATAAAATTGCTTTAAAAAAGCATCACAATTAACACTTCTTCAATATATATACATATATAAAGCTACGGTCTAGCTAAACTATTACAATCATTTCTGGTTCAGGGCTGGACGCATTCGATGAGAATGTTGAATCGCAACTCTCCTCCCGTTCGCGTTTTTCACGACGTTCGCGTGCACGGCGATTCTGAAACCAGATCTTAACGCGGGTGTTTGTCAGCTCCAGGGAATCGGCCAACCTATTTGCATCTTCAGCGCTCAAATAATTTGACTCCTTGTAGGCGTTCTCCAGCGCCTGTAACTGAGTTGGCGAAAAGGGAATTCGTGGCAGGCGTCCAGGAGTGCGTTTGGCCGGTACACGTCCCATTGAACCTATAGCAGTACAAATAATATCCTTTAGTCAATTCAACGATACACTAGCCAAAATGTTTAATATAACTTACGTGGTAACTTTGGCGGATGATAGCGGGTATACTGAAGCCAGTCATACATTTGGGGTATTTGCTCCACGAATCCTGCCGACTGCGGCAGTGGCGGTAGCAACCGTTGTTGCTGCTGCTCCTGCTGCAAACGCAGTTCAAAACCCCGGGGCATCGGATGTGCATAAGGATGATGACGCTGGTTTTGTATGGACACTTTAATGCGTTCCAAAATTTCCATAGAACCATTGGTGCCGATATATTTGTCACCGGCGCGATTTAAGATGTAGTCTATGCTGAAGTCAGTCATAGCGAACAAACGAAATAAAACTTATTAGAAGCAACGACGGAACTCTGCTCTGTGATCCTGCTGGTTTGCAAGTGGAAGTGAAACTAAATGAAAACTGGCACATCCTTGCACTATTTATGGACGGCGACGGCGATCTTCAACTTCCTTTTGCGGCCATTTTTGCGGTTTTTCTCATGCATCGCCATCTCTTTTCTGCGTATGAATTGTTTAAATTGTTTACAAATTTGAATGCATTGAGGCGTTTAATAGGCGTTGCCCTCTTTACAGCAGCCGCAATAGTAAATACTCGCATGTATTGTACATTTTAGGTAGGCCAGACCGCCGCTGGTTTTTATTACCCTTATCAGCTCAGCTCGGCTCAGCTACTAATACGCCTGAGATTAGACAATCCGCAAGTAATTGAAATCGAAACGGATCGGCCGGCCTTCCGGTAGTCTCTGTGTCGTGTCGAGCTTCTTCGTCTGCCTGTCTGTCTGTCTCTCCGTCTGTTAAGTAGGAAATGTAGCCAACCAATGATGAGGGCTGTTAATCGCGCAAAAGATACAAACAAATCTGAATCTGAATATATCTTCATGAAATTTTAGCATTTTCAAGTGGTGGTTTGAGTTGAATTCGGAGTTTTCGCTTTCAGTAGCATTTTCATTCATTGAATGAGTGAATTTATCAGCATCTCGTTTGCATTGTGGATGGGAAAACAAGTTAAGCGTTAGATTTTAATATGTTTTGATTGATATGTAATTTTGTTTTTATTTTGTTTAGATATTAGCACAACCGACACAATAAATAGTATCAATTACATCGTATATTGCTTTTGTACCCTGTTAAAAGGTAAATTAAGTTTGTGCATATGTATTGCCTGTACATATGTATACAGTAGAACCTTGAAACACTTATTGAACTTGAAATAACACGGTTGAAGGAAAGCAGCAAGTTTTGATTTGCACGATTTTTATACAAAGCCCGGGAGGATATACAAAGTTTGTGCAAATGTACACGTTGTGATCTAAAAATAACCGAACTTTTTAGTTACAAAATAAAACAAGCATGGTATTATGTTTCAAAGCTAATATTTATTCAAAATACGATCCATTTAACTCTATACAACGTTTGGAACGCTCTACCAATTTATGCATAGACTTTTTAAACTCGATTTTTGAGATGTTCTTTAGCACCTGTGTCACAGCTGCTTGTATGGCTGGAGTGTCATCGTAAAAAGCTTCTTTCATTACATTTTTCATTTTTGGGAAGCAAAAATAATAGCTGGGTGATAGATCAGGCGAATACGGTGGCTGCTCGATGAGACAAATCTGTTTTTTTCATCAAAAATTCAATCACTTTTTGTTCTTGTGAGGAGGGGAATTATCATGCAATAAAAATAGCTGCTTTTCTTTGGAACATTCGGCTCTAACACGTAGAATTCTCTACCACAAACGATGTAAAACTTATAAATAATATTCTCCATTCACAGTTTGACCTTCTAGAACAAATTCATTGTGAATCATGTAAAGTTATCAACATTGTCTTGATTTTTGACTTCTGAAAACGCAATTTGTTAGGTTTTGGCTTGTCTTATGACTTCCATTCCGCAGATTGTCGCTTAGTTTCAGGATCATATTTAAAATACCACGTTGAGCTATGATCGAATCAATAACATCTGGATCGTTTTCAGCTGTTGAAATGATGTCTTTGCAATGCTCTACTCGAGCGATTTTTTGATCATCATTTAACTGATGTGTAACAAAACGTGCATACAACTTTCTTTTACCCAAATCTTCAGTTAATATTTTGTAGATTGTACAGTAAGATCAATTTAATTCTTCTGCCAGCATTCTCACAGTGAAATTTGCATCGCGATAGCGTTTATTTCACTTACTTTTTCCACTAACTCAGCACGATTAGATGCTTCGGGCGTCCAGGTCATTTTAATCATCACGACCGTTTTTAAATCGTGTAAACCGAGTGTCCACTTGAGCACGACTCATACAATCATCATCATAAACTTTTTTAGCAATTCGTAAGTCTCAGCAAATTTTTTACCGAGGTTAAAAAAAATTTAATATTTGCTCATTGCTACATTATGTTTTTACGACATAACTACAAAAACCTCTGTTCTTAAAACACGTGTTATTTTGTAACCTGTCAAACGATTAGCATGAACTTAGCTGCTTTCGAAAGAAGAAAAATGTACCTTTCTAACACTGCCTACATTTAACAGATGGCGCTACGTGTTCTATGATTTAAATTAAAAGTTCGGTTATTTTTAGATCAACCTTGTATGTAACAGGCAGAAAGAGACGTGGCAGATGCCGTTAAGTATATATATTCTTAATCATCATCAAAAAAGTCGATTCGATATGGCTATGTTCGTCCGTCCGTTCTTCCATCTTGGAGATTTTAGAAGATAAAACCTACAACTTCGATTTTTAAAATCGTCTGATTCGCTCGCAGATCAAGTATATATTGGATACCATTCCCAGAACGCCCTCAATACGGCTATACATATACTATATTCTACAAAATCGCTTTTTTTAAAGTAAGTTGAATGGTCATTGTGACGAGTTCAGCCTAGGAACATTAAAAGTTTACATACTCTAAAAAACTGAAGGAAGAGTTTTATTTCACACAGACAAGGGTCAGACGGACATGGCTATTTCGATTCGTCTGATATCGTCCAGAATATACGAGTAAGTACTTTGTGGTGTCTCCGATGCCTCCTTTAATGCGTTACAAACTACGTGACAAAATTATAATACTATTCACACTACGTGTGAAGACTATAAGAAAGTAAGACCTTATTATCTTTCTAAAATTGAATATTGTAAACTTGTGGAATATATCTCATTTATCTCAAATTGCACTTTCGGATTTCTAAAACGCAGCTAAGTATTCTTTCTTTTTCTGTAGAGGAAGGTGGATTTGAACGAGATTGTTTGAAGAATGGAAGCTATTAAAAATGATAGACCTTTTTATTCAACTTTAATTAAATTTCCATTCAATAAAATTAACGATCATGACATTTTTGCATCATCTCAAGTATTAATAAATTATTTGATTATAATTAAATAAATTGTTATGACGATACCATTTATCATCTACATATACCTCCTGTTTCGTAACTACGTCCTCTAAACTTTCATGTAGAATGTTATATAAGCCTAACATTTCAGGAGGGTCTAGAGCCTTCATAGACCGGCTCCCTACCCCTGGATCCGGCATAACTATATGTGCAATTGTAATTCAAAATGAATTAAGTTGTTATATCCGTTACTCTCGATATGAACATACAGCCGGAGGACCGATAGCGATTAGTGGCCCTTAGAGGTAAATGGAATATAACATACATAATCTAAAATTATTGTCCATAGAAAACGAGTGATAAATGCTAATACAATTTTGTATCTATAATATACTATTTTTTATTTCCAAATAACATGCACCCTGTACTCATACGTACATGATTTTGATCGTTTCCCTCTATCTGAGATAGAGATAGAAATAACTGTTTTTGCTATCACTAGCACTAGTTATTGTCCTCTAACACGCACACTTTAAAAGATATGACCTTTAAACAAGAAGATTCCTGTAATTCCTTTGGAAACCGAATTCCGGTAAAATGAAGTTTTAATAATTATCAAACGCACCAAAGTATTCATTCCATGTTTTAAGTGGTCAGATCAACAAATAAGATAGTTTTACTTAGAAAAACCACAAATTTTCGTAAACACTTTCTTATGTGAGCCTACAATCATGACCGCACTTAGGAAGGCGCACCAGCCGCTTAGTCTTTTGTGCGCTTGCGCCAGTCGTTGACAGACCTGATTACTTCAAAGTTACCTCGGTCACTATTAACTTTAGGTTCCCAGTATAAGTCTTCAGTACTGTTTCGGGTTCATTCCGATAGGATTTTCATCCCAGTGCAGCGCTTGAATTTTATGAAAAATCGAACACGTTTTTATTTGTTGGCATTTGTTTACGAACATTTGTTAAAACTCTTAAAAATATTTGGAATTTTTATTTTTTTCGTTTTAGAAAAGGTTATTATTTAAAATGTTTCGCATGGAAACCGGAAGTATTTGTATAGAGCATTTTATGCTTCAACCACGATTATGTGACTAAGAGCTTCGGAAAGGTACAATTTTTTCCAACTTCCTATCAAAACTTTCTTGACATTTGGCCCACCAGAAGTGCAGTTATTATCGTCGGCTGTGATGTCGGTTGACGCCTTTTATATGGCATTTACGTAGACATAGTGCGTTCTTTTCATTGGCATACGAATTTTTCGGAAAATGTTAAGGACGCCGTGTGGTTAATGGTTAAAATGTGATTTTTAATAAAAAAAATAGTAACAATCAAATTAGTATAGATCAATGAGACGAAAAAGTTATGTTTATATTAGGACACCTCCGAACACATAGTAGTCACACCTTCCGTACATTGAAATTGTTAGTCAAAATGTAATAAATTGTCCAGACAGACGGACGGACGGACATGGCTAGATCGACTCATCTCGTTAGGGTGAGGTGAGGTATATATACTTTATGGAGTCTACTTTGCCTCCTTTAATGCGTTACAATCTTTCAGACATACTGATAATACCATTTCGCAGTATGTGTGAATTTTACAATATAACAAAAAACAATACAATATAACATCTTCATTCTATTTTAAGATGGTTAGCTTATAACTATATGATTTTTCCGTCCATTAGAGATCTCAATATCTAGTTTCAAGATAATATTGACAGTAATGAAAGAGATTCATATAATATCAAAAAAGTGGGAAGTGAGTTGGTATATGGCTTCCCGTAAAAGTAAGCATTTAATTGTAATATATGTACAGCCTAGGAAAATACGAAGTCTCCATATCAGATCGATATCTTAAAAACTGGTCGATTATGTTTGATTCATACAGACATGGAGCAGACAGACAGACAGACAGTCAGACGGACATAACCGATGCTTCCTTTAATGCGTTACAAACTCCGTGACAAAATAATAATACACACTACTTGTGAAGAGTATAAAAAAGCAAAATATTTTACGTTTTTAACTGTACTAGTTGGCAGACCGCCACCTAGTACAATATTGTCCCTGAGAGAGTTTATTGTTTGCTCAATTGCATCTTTATGCAATTGAGCCCTGCCGGAAGTATAAACATACTCCTCTATCTTAACCTGAAGTACAAATCGAGGTATACTCGTTCTAAAACATATAATATCATCTCTTATACTAGGTGGATCGATTTTCGTGAGAGTGCCGTGAATAGGATGATTGCTCCTATACGCACCTAATTACTGTTTCGAAAGCAGTTCATTATGTTGGTTAACCGAAAACATCATCGTTTCTTAATGTAGGTGATCTTCATGAGTCATTTGTAGACAACCAGTAGCACTCCTCAAAGTACTATTCTGACTTCTTTGCAGGCATTGCAATTGAGTCTAATTTAGGACCAATCGACCAATAGCTTTATTGGTGGTAATTATTGTCTCTTTGTCCTTACCCCAAGATTATTTGTCTTGGTGGCATGAGCCGAGAATCTAAGCAAAGCATCGAAAGTTGAACAAAATATCGTAGGGTACCGAACTGTCGGAATACTCAAACCCCCAACAAAGATATCTAGTTCCATTCTAAGTTTCTTAGTCCAGGTGGTAAAAACGGAAGACGACGACTTGTGAGTTGAAAGCTTGAGGCTATGAGCATTAAACAAATTTAAAAAAATTTCGATATAGATATTATTTCTCGCACAAATGTCATCGACGTTCATGCCCGAGATTAAAATGGAATAATCATTCGCATAGGTCACCAATTTTATATATGAAGGAGGAAGAGGCATCTTTGCTAAAAACTCTTTCAACAGGATAGGGGAGAAAAATCCACTCTGCGGTACACCCATATTTAACTTTCGATACCTCGACTTCACCCCCTGAACTTAACGTATGCCCTTCTACCATTAAGATATTTCAATAGCCAGCGTTTTGTTTTGTCGGGAAGCGAGGTGGAGTCCATGGCTTGAAACAAGATTGCATGATCAACTGCAAAAATGCCTTGTTCAAGTGTAGAGCCACCATCACAGTACGTCCTCATGGCCTCGGCTTGTTGAGTACATCAGCGGTAAAAGTGGTAATCTCTCTCAATGCTGAAGTCGTAGCACTGCTAGAAGGCAATGATCTGCTAGAAGGCAATGTTCTGTCATTGATGGAAGTAATAATGACTCTAGAACTTTCACAATACGCTTTGACCAATTATGTTGAGAAGGGTGCTGCACGAACTGTCTGCACACTTCTTTGAAGATCCTATTTGCATACCTTCGAATGTGATGAAACAGCTCTATTCTGAGGAACACCAAATAGCTTTTTAGTAGTGTTCCACAGACCTCGCGAACCCAAGTCAAATTTATTAAAGTGTTCTAGCCATTTATCTATACACAGCAACGAGATTATTCACATTGTGAGATGACAAGTTAATTCGACTGTCACTTAGATCGTTGGCACAAATTTCATCACGCAAGGTTGCTAAGCGCGCTGCTTCCGCTGGAAAGCCTGGCCTAATACTAGGAAACCTACCAGCAGGAATATGCACCTTTGCAGCCTTGGCGATCGTGTCTCTAAGAATTCTCTCACCTACCCTAACGTCATTAGGAGGCAAGAGACCGCTGAATGATTGATTAATACATCGTGTAAACTCAAGCCAATCCGATTCACTAAAATTTTCCGGTCCAGTAATACTAACTATAATAGGAATATAGTTTGAGCTCAACGCAATATCAGTCGACCACTCAGAGTATGGGACAAGCGAGTCACTGACGACAATTAAGTCAGGGGAGCTAGCAGTAGTTATGCTCATCCTTGTAGCACAATCATCACTTAGGAGAGCCATCTATTTGGTCCGCAAAACTTATACCCCTAGTGTCATTACCCAACTCCAAGAACCACACCTAATGCTGTGCATTGAAATCACCAAGAATAACTCGATGATCCCCTTGCACACGTGGCTCAATATCAAACGATACCCAGGGTCGCAGCTGTTGACAGGTGCCAGATTTAAGTTCAGAAGCTCAATCTCCACATCTCCGGAATTCACAACAAGACATTGCGTCTCCAGAAATAAATCCTGTTGACCGACAGAAGGCAGTGAAAAAGGTCTGAAATTCTATGCTCCCAAGGACGACTGAGTTTACGTCCCGGACCGATCTGTACAAGAAGATTTGTGTATGAGGAGGTATCAGGTATCAGGTATTGAGTTTGTTGTCGCTTTCACTTGAAGTTTGTTTATTTATATAGTAAGATTCAAAGATACATGATAAGCAAAGATACATGATAAACTTGCGCATGAAACCGTAAGACGCAGAAGTATGTTACAATTGGAGCACTGCTGTATGTATACTTTATGGGGTATAGTAGCACGCCTAGTTTGAACAAACTTATTATACCCTTGTGCCTTTGGGTACAGGGTATAATATAAAGAGCTACAACTATCTCTACATCTATATCCTATTTATCTCCTCATGCACTAAGGTGGTTAATTTGAGAACCAAATTATTCCATATCGAATGAAGCAGTTGTTTAATGATAAATGCCGGAGAATATATGTATTATTATTATTATTTTTAAGAAATTTACTATCTGAGGAACAATTTTGGACTTTGTTATACTTAAATCGAAAGTTAAACAAAATAAGTTAAACATAATAAATTTCTATACCACTTTTCTTAGAATACTTATTTTATTTATTCATTATATTATTGTAAATAAAAACTTAATGGTATCAAAATAAATTCTAGTATTTATATAAGTAGTTATATAATCTCAGGCTCTTATAACAATTTAAACAAACTAAGCGTACAATACTAGGACTACAATAATAAGTACAAAACTATAGATTTAAGTAATGTAATCAAAAAATCATAGAATAATAATAAATCAATTAGATTACAAGGTGTGCTGAGTTTCTAAATTTGTCTACTTGTCTTCTAAAATGTTGTAAATAAAAGATGTTAAACATCATTCGTGAACAACAAATAAAATCAAATTAAGTTTTAAACGTTCATCTCCTCTTTATGTTTGTGTCACATCCTCTTCCACTTATTCAAAATCAGATGTCATGTAATTGTTATTTAATTTGCTATTCATTCAATATTAACAAAGAGAAAAGAAGGACATCAAGGACATAGAGCCCAGAGACAACTTCCGAATGAGTTGAGCACATTTAAACGAATACAGAAAATTCTGCACGTTGTGAAGATTTTTAACAATGATAAGAAACCTTTGTCTTTTTGTTGTTGTTTTTGGTTTGATTTGATTTGGTTCTGGTTCTGGTTTTGGTTTTGGTTTTGGTCAGAATAATTTGGACTTTTATCAATCGTTCTAAATCATTTTCATCAAATTACCTAAAACAATTTTGCAGCGCATTTGCGGTTTGTTAGATTTGTTGAATTAAATGCATTAATGATTTGTGTTTAGGGTTGGATAGATCTTATCAAATTTGCTCTTCAATATCATTTACCACAATTTAGTTCTTGCAGATGCAATACTTTTTTGCCTGTTTATCCTGAGTGCAACGTGAGTCGTGTTCATATGAATTTAATCGACTAATGGACTCCACATTAACAGTCACTTTATTGATTTTTGAATCATATACCAAAGTCGCTTCGAAACCAGCCGCCTTGGGATTTACTTCAAATTTTATGCGATAAAACAGTTCATTTGCATCCTTGGCTTTCTTTTGCTCGGATTCCTGTATAGTTTTTACTTTAAGAGTTGAACATTTCGAACTCAGATTCTTAGCTTCTAAATATTTGTTAATTTCGTTGGTAACCAAATCGGCGGCTTTTACCACCAACACATCTTTCACAGAAATATTTATATAGTTGCTACATGAGCACCAATGCTCCGTAATGCCTGCATCTATGCATGTTCGGTTCTCTGGCACCACTTTGAAGATACTTTGACACTTGGGACAACCCTGGGGCGGCGGATATTTAACTTCGGAATTATTTCCTAACTCGAGAATATGATTGAGTGTAACGAAAATATCAAAAGGCGATGTTAGACGATTCCTATTGATTTTCAGTGCATCAACAAAATCACTGTGCGCTTCCTGAAACCACTGCGGCAGCGAAATATAAAACATAGGCCATCGTTCCTCTAGAAATCCGTGTTCTAGCTTACGCAATGAACCGAATCGCATGCCGTGATCACTGAAGAATATTATTATTGCTTGCTCCAATATACCATCTCGCTTTAATGCACGAAAATATTCCAACATTCTGGTATCCATAGTCGAGGGCTTGCTGAAATCATTGTGACTAAAGGAGTTTGTCCAAAAGAAACCAAAGTAGGGCTCGCGATCTTCATAGAAATTGGCCAACTGCACTGCATAGTCGTAGATATACTCGGCGTAATGACGCTGGCCCAAGCAGTAGGGAATACCCGCCTCTCTCTTAATGCTGAGCATGCGCTCAATAGCGACTGTCAGTGGCCGAAGATAGTAATCGGTTGGCTGCTTTTTAAAGCCCTTCTTCAAATAATTAAATGTTGAATAATTCACCCAGTCTTCCGCGTAAGCTGTGTGATAGCCCTTAGTTTGATAATGATGCCACATGAAAGTACAATTGTCCAAACCGCCAACCACTTTAGGATTACATTTAGCATAGCTATCTTCAATCGTTTTGCCTGTCAATACCGCCATTAGATTAGGAAATGTGTTGTCTCCCATCTGAGAAAAATATATATATTATTTTGTAGATAAATATGTATATATGTAGGTACATGTGTATATAGTTGAGACCACAATCAATTAGAACACTCACCTTGTTGTAGCCCTCCAGTTCAAACCAGTTATTTTCGCTGATATAGCCATGGGTTTTCGGCATAGTTCGGCGAAAATTCATTCGTGATAAGGAGTCAATGCCAATCATTAAAACGCTTGGTCTGCGCATATTTAATGGTGGCGATGGATGTAACTCCTCCTTAGCAAATGGCGTCAACAGTCTCTTCTGCACGAAAGAAAATGCGCTGCTTTGAGTCACCTTACCAGATTTTATATGTTTGCAATTGACGACCATTGCATCAATCTGCTCCGGCACAACAAAATCTTGATGAAACACGCTGCACGGCAGAGCTCTATATACAAATAAAATTATTGATATGATATGAATAAAAACAAGTCAATTCAGTGATTATTAGTCTATCAATTGTTACTTCTACGAATTAGTATTTCTGCGCTAATCGGACAAGGGAACAATGTATTTATATTTGATTTTCTGTATTTCAAACACATTTACTATCTTAGAAACAATTTAGGACTTTGCGCCATATGTTAGATTGTTTTTAAGTGTCGCGAATAAGTCCCTCTATAAGCTATTCCAATATATTATATACATATTTTAGCATACTTTTAGGGTAATTTGGATCACATTGAGTTCCTTTTTCAAAGAAGAGTTCCTTTCCAAAGAATTATAAACAGGGTAAAACGATATGAGAGACTATGAAAGATAGTCTCTTTACAGCCAACTAGTTTCAAATGAGCATGCCAACCTTACTTTAAGACGTAGCACCCATATAAACTTACCCTCTACATTTAAGTTTTTCTTTAAAATTGCTATTTTGTTTTCTTAATTAGGTCAAAAATGCCAAATATTGCGTATCTTAAGTCAATCACCACAAAATATTTCATATAGGCTGAGATCAGACCACTTTAAGCGGTATCTCCATGCAAACATGTTCCATGATAGTTCTAATTAATCATTAATTCTAATAAAATATCCCGCATATGTCCAGATCAGACCACTAAAGAATATAATATGTGGTTCATATAAGAGGCCTTAACCAAGGTACAGAGTATCTCGAAGTCGAGCACACTCGACTGCAGCGTTCTTTCTTGTTTTTGCATAAATTGTTAGAAGAGGCATAAAATCCAGAAAAATCCGCCACGGAGGTATGATGCTTAACTCCCATTTATCGCTTACATTTCGTTAACTATTGGAGATATCGAATTATGTCTTTGCAAAAAAAAAAAAAAAGTTCGATAAACTTACTAAAAAATAAAGACTATGTAACTTTTTCGGAACCAAATGTAAAGAGCTAAAATACAGATTAAAGAAAATTGTGGGGCATTTACATAAAGAGGCAAAAGTTACCACTGCAAAATTTGTTGCAGTATTTCGCCAATATCTTCGCCAATTATTTACCAAATGTAAAGAACAGAACAGCTGATTATAGAAAATCTTACAAACAAAGTTGTAGCCAGAGTTGTAGTATTTTTTAAAATATTTATAGTGAATATAAATGATGCAGTTTTCTGTCGAAATCGCACACTTCCTTCCAGCTTATTTCTTTTTCTGGGACTTGTTTTTAGTATGCTTATGATATGATCAGAAAATTGGGAGTTTTAACTTTAATTATATCCACAAAACGTTTCATTCGTAAAAATGTATTCGCAATATGCATTTAAAAAGTGTAAAAAGGGTATCACTAATTTTGTAACGATTTTTTTCAATTTAATTTCGTAGCTTGATGTGAAAGGAAAACTAAAGAGTAGCAAAAATTTTATTGTCTTGATTTTATGACACATTAATGAGATTATTTTTCGCTTTAAACTTAATATTTTTAAAATTTTTAGTGATCGGGATTATTTAAATGAAATCATATGTATTACTAGCTCGCTCATCTTTTTTGATTTTGTGGTTTTTTACCAGTGGATGCTTTTTTTGGTGGCATTTGAATTCGAATAAATTGAAAAACAAATGAAAATAATAAGTGATAATAAGTCGATCGATCGCTTACAATTTTATTTATTTACGAATGAAACACTGAAAAAAAGAAAAGAAAAAGTGACTGTCAAACAAATGAAACAAATATTGTTGCTGTACTCTATCATCATTAGAAAAATCTTTTCTGTTTATCCAATCGCCACGAGGATCACAGGATCACCCACGTGACTATTTTGAAGATTGCCACAAAATTTGATCAAAATCGGTTGAGCGGTTTCGGAGTCTATAGGGAATATATATATATATATATATATATATATATATATATATATATATATATATATATATATATATATATATATATATATATATATATATATATATATATATATATATATATATATATATATATATATATATATATATATATATATATATATATATATATATATATATATAAAAAATATATATATATATATATAATATATAATAATATATAGATATATATATATATATATATATATATATATATATATATATATATATATATATATATATATATATATATATATATATATATATATATATATATATATATATATATATATATATATATATATATATATACTTGCACGCTCTCGTGACGAATTTTTCTGGATTATTGATATAAAAATAAAAATTATAGATATAAATATGTTCCAAAATGTTTTAAGAAGTGTATTAAACATTATTCAGAACCGGAACCGTAAACCGAAATTAATCTAATCAAATTGAGAACAGAAACCGGAACCAGAATCGATATTTTATTTATCTCTTTAACCGGAAATAAAATGAAAGTACCGTACCGGAACCAAAACATTTGTAGGTGTTTTTTTTTCTAAGGAAAAATGGTTAGTTATACATAATGTACTTATGCATAATGTTCAAAGGAAAACATAAAACAGTTGATACCATACATACAAGGTTGCTAAAAAAATAGCCGAACTTTAAATTTAAATCATAGAACACAAGGCGCCATCTGTTAAATGGTGGCAGTGCTAGGAAGGAACATATTTCTTCTTCCGAAAGTAGCTAAGTGCATGCTAATCGTTTGACAGATTACAAAATGACACACGTTTTAATAACAGCAATTTTGTTTTAAACTCGGTAAAAATTAGCTGTGACTTACGAATTCTTAAAACATTTATATGACGATGATTGTAGGAGTCGTACTGAAGTTTACACGTGGCTTACACGATTTAAAAACGATCGTGATGATTTAAATGATGATCCAAGACCAGGACGTCCCAAAGAAAATAATTGTGCTGAGTTAGTGGAAAAAGTTAGTGAAATAATCGCTACGATGCAAATTTCACTGTGAGAATGCTGGCAGAAGAATTACATTCATCTTACTGTACAATCTACAAAATATTAACTGAAGATTTGGGTAAAATAAAGGTGTGTGCACGTTTTGTTCCATATCAGTTAAATGATGATCAAAAAATCGCTCGTGTTTGATGAAAAAACAGATTTGTCTCATCGATCACCCTCCGTATCGCCTGATCTATCACCGTGCGATTATTTTCTCTTCCCAAAAATGAAAACTCCAATGAAAGGAGCTTTGTACGATGACATTCCAGCAATAGAAGCAGCCGTGACACAGGCGCTAGAGAACATCCCAAAAAGCGAGTTTAATTGGTCTATGGATAAATTTGTTGACCGTTCCAAACGTTGTATTAAGTTAAATGAATCGTTTTTTTAATAAATATAAAAATGAATCCACTGGACGCCAAACCATTCCATACAAAATCCGAAAAGCGGTGAGTATGTATGGTGGCTAGCCCCTAAAAAGGCACGTGGCATGCTAGTTGTGACATATATTCAGCATAGGAACATACGAAGTATCCATATCCGATTTCAGATCGATATCTTAAAAACTGAGCGACTAGTTCTGAGTCATACAGACAGGCGACAGACTGATATGGTCTCGTCGAGCTGAGCAAGAATGCTTACTCGTATACTTTATCCGTGACCAAATTATAACGTTGATAATACTAAATATTCTCTCTGTTTTCAAAATTTTTAATAGTGAATGGTAGCGGTATACCGAAACAAAAATCCAAGGCCCGTAACGAAACCGAATACCGAAATAAATTGAACCGGTACACATGTTCCGGTACGTATCAAAACCGGAAAAAGAAATACATTTCGGTTTTATTCCATGGTTTTAGGTGTGCCTTTACAGAATAGAGTTATATTGTTATAGGAGCTGTAAATTACCACCGACTTTCGGCCACAGCGTTCGCCGAAAGGCGCTCAACATTGTCAGTGTATGAAGATATGAAAATGGAAAAAAACTAAAGAGTAACTTATTGAAACCTAAATTACTTTTTTATGGAAAACTATAATAATACCTATTATACAGTATTAAATTGTATTGAATTATAAAATGTGTCTCAGAATATGACTTTTTTATACCATTCAAACATAGTGTGAAATGCTATTATCAGTTTGTCTGAAAGTTTTTAACGCATTAAAGGAGGCATCGTAGACCTAGACATAAAGTATATATTCTTGATCAGCTTGACGAGACGAGTCGATCTAGCCATGTCCGTATGTCTGTATGTTGTTTCGCATTTTTTGGGGACCAATTTGTATGATATCCAGTTAAAATTCTGCACATATACTTCTTTTTATTGCAGTTTAATAGAGTATCAAGATTTACCCGCCACGCCCACTTTTTGGGGTAGCCCCCATACAAACCTACTGCCCAGTTTTGACTTTTTGTATGAAAACTCCTTTATTAAAGTCAATAATAGGTTGAAAAGCAATGTGGTGCCTTTTTATGGTCAGCCGTCAATATTAGAATGAAGTGCGATATGTTGCCTTTTTATAGACAGCCGTTTTACATACATAGACTAATGGTCGTGACCCGCCCACATTTTGGGATAGCCCCATATAAACCCACTGCTTACTTTTATGCATTAGATGGAAAACGTCAATATCAACTTGAAATTTGATATGGGTGCATCTTACAAATACACTACAACGAATCATACACATCTACTAATGGGTGTGTACCGCCCACTTTTTGGGGAAGCCCTATTTAAACCCCCACTCTTATGTTTTAGAATACTGTTTCAAATTTCGTGTGAATAGTATTAGAGCTTCGGTTCAACCGAAGTTAACGGTTTTTCTTGTTTTGTATTTTATTTTATTTTATTTTATTTTATTTTATTTTATTTTATTTTTTTTATATTTTTTGACTCGCAAATTTTGTAGGATATTATTGCATATTATTTTAAATATATCAACGACAAAATTCACAACTAATTCAAGACAAAATCATGGCAAATTATTGCATTTAACGTTTTTGAATTTGCGAAATTTGCTTCGCTAAGTTTATACCTATACATTCGAAATAGAGACTCTGAAAACCAAAAAAGTCAATTGATGAATCGAAATTGCAATTTATCACATTTCTGATGTGCCACTCCAGAGCTATGAAATTCAAATCTATACAAAACAAAACAGAAAATTAGACTGGTAAGAGGTTATCTTGTAGTGGTGCACACACGACTACTTCGTTTTTATACCGTGCCCTGGTTGCCCAAGGGTATACTAAGTTATGTAACAGACAGAAGGAGGCGTGGTAGACCCCATAGAGTACATATATTATTGATCAGCATCAAAAGTCGAATCGAAATGAATGCCACACCCACAATACACTTATTTATTCTATATATAAACATTACTCAAGATCAACCAGCCTCAAACTCATGTTTTTAAAAATATTTGTATAGTTTTTTATTTTAAATTTATTATTATTTATAAATTAGAAAAAAAAAAATTCGTGTTACGTGTGTAATAGCTAAAGATATGTTTCAGTTCGGGAAGAATTTGCGAAATTAGTTTAAATAGAATTTTTACCGTTTTTGGGATGATATTGCTATTTGAAATCACTAGCATGAGTAATGTGAATATTTAAATCGTAAAATTATTCCAATCGTAAAAATTGACACTTGCGCAAAATCTACCCGAAACCTTATCAGACCTGTATATATTTTTGATCAATCTCAAAAGATGAGTTGATACAGGTATGAATATTGAGATCTCAGAGACTGTAAAAGATAAAGCCTAAAGTACAGGGTGTCTCAAAAGAAAGTTCACATTTAAAAAATCGATACAAAAATAAATAATAAGTTTATTGAAAAATTGTTTATTACATATTAAAATCCACACTTTGGAAATTTATTTCTTAAAAATGATATTGTCCAAATGTAAACCTTGCGTTCACGGCATTCATTTAATCAAGCACTAAAATTTCCTATGACGGCTCGGCAGGTATTCTCCGTGATGGCTGCCATTTCGTAACGGATATTTGCTTTTAATTGTGCCAGGGAAGTCGGTTTGTTGCCGTAAACTTTAGATTTAACGTAACCCCACAGGAAAAGCCCATAGGGGTTAAATCGGGACTTCGTGGAGGCCAATTTATGTCACTTCTCCTGGAGATCAATTTGCCAGGAAAAATTTCATCCTGAGGCTTTAATTCTTGCACCAAATAAATTTTGTAGGGGTGCAGCTTTAAATCTTTGTGGAAAATGCGGAACAATGATGATCTATGCACGTTTAAAGCAACAGCACGCTTCCGAATCGAAAGGTCCGGGTTGTCACGAACAGACTGAGTAACACTGTCTACGTTTTCGAACGTTCTCGAAGACCTTGGACTCCCGGATTTTGATTTTTTCAGCGTTGAACCGGTCTCTTCAAACTTCTCGACCCATTTTCCAATGAATCGAGGGCTTGCCGCATCATTTAAATGACAAACATGTCGAATACTGCAGAATTTTCTACGAGCTACAGTCGCTGAATTACCGTTTTCATAAAACTCACGGGCGCCCTTCGGTATAGTTGCGTTCACGCAATCAGCAAATCAATTGTGAACTTTCTTTTGAGACACCCTCTATAAGACTCACCAATTCCATTTTTGATATACACGTATCTTATGACATAGGTCCAGATCGGATCACTATTGCATATAGCCCCCTTACGTATCTATGGTTCGAATAAAAACCCTAACACAAAGTACAGTGTAACTCGAAGTCGAGCACACTCAGCTGAAGCGTTCTTTCTTAATTGTAAGATATTTGATGCTTTGCATAAATATTTAAAAGCGAAATTCTAGCATGTAGATTAGTATTTACTTTAAATATGTATACTTTTGTAGTGAAATTTATTTGTCTACATATATATATATATATATATATATATATATATATATATATATATATATATATATATATATATATATATATATATATATATATATATATATATATATATATATATATATATATATATATATATATATATATATATATATATATATATATATATATATATATATATATATATATATATATATATATATATATATATATATATAAATATATATATATATATATATATATATATTTAGACAATATATATATTTATACATATAAACTAAATTATTTATATGGAATACATACTTATAGTTTTTATCCACATTGTTGCCGCTGCCGGAGCGCACAATTTGCTGATAACAGCAGCTAATATCCGCTTGATTGCCATTTAAATGCAGTATATAGCGTCGCTTTGTCTTATTAAATGTCGAAGTAACCAAATCGTCATCTCGTGAACATTTGTAAAATGGTTTCGGTTTGAAAATCTTCATCACATCGGGTGTCCAAGGATCAATATAGGGCATATGGCACGTCGGCGTATGTACAAAGTAATCTACCAAATTCACGTAGGGTGCAGAAACGGAAGAGTTTTTGTTGTTCTGTGCTAAAAAAAAAAAATCAGTCACTTTTAGTTTCTAAAGTTTCATGTACGTTCTATTTCCGCTCACCACTTGCTGTGGTCGACGATTCGACAATTAGTGCGTCACTTGTCGTAGAAATTCTTGAAGTGCTGCTAATCATATCGACTGCGCTACTCGAGGAGCTTGCTACTGTATCTGTACTAAATACTTGAGTCGTCATTGTAGTTGTATCTTGAGCATTTGAATTATTCCATTGTGGCGAAGTATTTTCAAATTCCCATACCATGCTGACCCATTCCCATTCTGAGCTCTCTGTGCTGTTGGCACTTTCATCATCGAGCGATCCTCTTTCATTTGTGGGTACATTGTTTGAAAAATATTTTTCCGTAGCACTTGTAACTGTTAAATTGTTTTCATTTTCACTAAACTCCGTAGTCTGTGATATATTCACTACACTGACGGCACCGTTTATATTTGGTGAAACGTATAACAACAAAATGCATAAAAATAAACCGTAAAGTAAGATTTTCAGTATTTTCTCGTATATGTTATTACTTGAGTTTCTCGATGTCTGATCCTCATTAGCGATTAAGTGATATTTAATTCGCGGCATAATTATTTACCCGATTTTCGATAATAATTTTACGTATATGTCAAAATGCATCAATTAGCAGTAGAAAGCAATTGTTCATTGTACCAGCTCGCGTTTCGTACTGAATCGTTGGTCTATGATATCGCCGCGTCGTTACCGAGTACGGCACACGATCACTCATACACTACCACTAACCATATAAACCATATACTACTACAACACTACACATAACCATATAAACTAATGCTTCACACTTTATATTATCAGGGATCATTGTTGGACAATGTATACATTAGGCTTTGAACATTTTTTTTTTTTAAATTCTAAGAAGTACTACATTAGTAGAAGTACATATTAATAAAGGAACTTTTAACAGATCAAACTTTGTTCGAGCATGTTTGAAATGGTTCGATGTTGCATCGAAAATTACATCAAACAAAAATACGAGCATCTTACATCGTAAAACGTAACGTAAGATACTTTTGTATCTTTTACACTAACAAGTTGCTAAATACTTTATACTTGAAGGCGAAGTAAGAATTACAGTACATAAACTGCATTCGTAAACAGAGACTTGCCAAATATAGATAGATAGTCTATAATATATAGTCTATAAAATACAATTTCACACATACGGGGTGTCACAGAAATCTCGGAGATTTCATTTTTCGGATATAAATTCGGACAAAGTCTTGTATACTGCACAGCCATGTTTAGAGTAGTCACATATATAAATAATATTTTGGATATATAAATGGAATTGATTGCGAATTTACTTCAAATACATTGTGTCTTACATTTGTGTTAATGAATATGAATTACATAATTTATTAATACATATATTGATTTTGAAAAAATAAAACACACAACAAAACTATAATATACTAGCTTTTACCTGGCGTGTTGCTGCCCTTCCCCTTGCCTCATCTTCCCAATGCTCCTTACTCTACCTCCAATTCTCCTACCCCTCTTCTCCTGTCCCTTCCACCACTTCTCCAACCCTCCTTTACACTGCCCGCATTCTCCTACGCCATACAGCAGGACCGGGATTATCAGTGTCATAGATTTTTATCTACGTACTTCGAGAGAGGGCTCTACTTATAATTTACTTGCAGAGCCCAAAGTAGCAGCGATTAACAAGCGTGATTCTTCGTCTTCGAAGTTTTCTACAACAAGACTCGCTGATGGTCTGCGAGTGGACACCAAGCACTTCGTCTTGTTCTCGTTCCCCGCTAGGCCCATGATACGTGACTGTTTATCAATCTCCGAGAACGCCCTGCTTACTCGGCGTTCGTTGGTGCCTATGATGTCCACATCAACAGCATATGGGAGTAGCATCACTTTCTTATGGAAGATCGTGTCCGACCGTTCTGAGACGAACGATCTTTGCTGGGATACAAACTTCAGATAGGGCGTTGAAGAACTTCGTTCTTGTGTCCCTTATAATCGACAAATAGTTGGTGTGTGTCTTCATTGTACTCATGGGTCTTTTCCATAAAGAAACATCGGTCTTAAAACCTTCGGTCAGACGCATGACCTTTTGATAAAACTTTCGAGATTCACTTCTTTTACATAGCACCTCAACATCCTCAAGCTCACGCTTTTCTAATTCCTTTTTTTTTGCGTCTGAAAAGGCGTTTCTCCTCTCTCCGTTTCTCACGATATAGTTCTCTAACAGCGGTCGCAATTACAAAAATAAAGAACTATTTTCTTTATTTTTCTAATTGCGTCGCTAATGTTTTTTAACATGTCATGATAGGGTGGAAGATTTATTTCGGGATCCCAATTGAGACTCCTAAGAGCAAACACTGACTCAATACGATCCTCATGAATAGCATAATATGGGTTCCAAATACAGGAGCCAAATTCTAAAATCGGAAAATATAATAGTTTAATAGAGTATCGCCACGCCCATTCTTTGGTGTAGCCCTCCATACAAACCCACCGCCCACATTTGACTTTTTGTAAGAAAAACTTTTTTATTGTAGTCAATATCAATACAAACCTACTGCCCAATTTTATGTTTTTGTATGAGTAACTTCTTTATAAAAGTCAATATTAGGTTGAAACGCGATGTGATAGCTTCTGATATAGATAACTGTTTTAAATCATAGACTAATGGGCGTGTCCCGCGCACTTTTAACCCTATTTAAATCCCCCACGTTTATGTTTTACAATACGATTTAAAAGTTCGTGTGCATGGTATTAGAGCTTCGGTTCAACCGAAATTAACGTTTTTTCTTATTTTATAATTATTTTCTTTTGTTTAACCGGTGTTTTTAAGTTTAATGTTCACAACTTGTAATTTAATTTTTATATGTACGTGACGTGGATACTCGGAGCGAGAAGAAAGATGCATGCTTCTTTTCGTTGGCGTGTATTTTTTGTATTATGGAGCAAACGTTCTTACTTGTAAGGACTGTTATGATTGCTTATAAAAATTTGTTTCATTAATTTATTATTTTTAATTTTGACCATCATAGTGGCTGCGTTAATCAGGTTTAATTATGAAGAGCTATGTAATATTGTATAACCATAGGATCTATACGAGCAATTTTAGCTTAATCCGATCGGTAGAAGTGGATCGAAGTTCAGTTCTAATTTTTTATCATAACAAACAGACTAGCAAACTAAAACTAACACACGTTATAAGATAAATAAAATATTTAATTAATAAAAGCTTTTAACAAAATATGCTTTACTCAAAGTGAAATTCGTTGTCCATATTTAGTTTTTCGGTTGGTAAGGAATCATCAACTCGTAGAAATAAAATATACAAGAGAGTAAAAACATAAAAATAAAATTCGGTGCAACGCATAAAACTCACTTTAAACTGTACAACAACAAGAGCAACAAAGACGTTGCACCATCGAATGGTGTCAACAACAACGATGTTAACAAAACCAACAAGTCCATCAGCTGAGAGACTCATTTGAATCGAAAAAAGCTGGTATAAATCATTTGTGAAGCTACCGTTCAACGAAATCCCAGACTGGAATCAAGTTAGCGTCGCAACCAGCAAAATTTTATTTAAAATGTAGTGAAATGATGGAGGAAGGGAAGATATGTAAGAATTTTTATGCATATACGTACAATATACGTGCAGATACATATATGTACGAGTATAGTTGAGGTCGATACTAATCCGAAATGTTGGACACAAACTGTTTAAAAATCGCTCACGACTGAACTGTATCCAGATCCAGATGTGTGTGCTGCTGTTGCAAAGAGCTGCTGTGGCGAAGAGAAGGCGAACTTATGCAGTTGCAAACGTGCAGCGACACTCGCAAAGCGATAACAAAACCAACGGATTAAGTGGTAAATGCACAATACAGCGTACTGCGTGCAACACCGATCTGCGATGGCGAAAGTAACTTCAACTAAAGCTGAAAATGTGCGAAAACTTACGAGGTTATACTGAAAAGTCCCACTTACATTTAGATATAGAACCAACACATTATGCACAATATGCTGCTGCTAGTAAGAGTTGCGTTTCAGAAAATATTGCTTTTATTCAAAGTGGAAACTACACTCGTAAACCTAAATAACATGTGGCTATTTGTCTTAAATCTTTTTGGGTAAAGCGCATATACTCGTATCTAAAGTATTCACAGGCACGCATGCGTTCGCGTTACTCGCCGTGCTGCTCTTCTTTTTTCTGTAGTAACTGTTTAAGTGCGGTAAACA
Source organism: Leucophenga montana (assembly GCA_035044765.1). Classification (NCBI taxonomy): domain Eukaryota; kingdom Metazoa; phylum Arthropoda; class Insecta; order Diptera; family Drosophilidae; genus Leucophenga; species Leucophenga montana. The sequence continues at coordinate 211,517 of JAWNNQ010001269.1, read as the reverse complement.
CTAGAGTTGAGCGATATTTAACTACCTGTGATTCAATCACGGTGCCTTGATGGCGACTTCCTGTAGTTTGGAATTAGTCCCAAAGAATTGTAGTAAAGATATGCCACTTGGAATATATACAAATCAGGTGACCACCTAAAATACCCCGTTCCCGCCTCCAATACCAAGATTTTTCTAAGGAGTCCATATTCTGTTCCGGGAGCCCAATGACTCCGACTATCTCCCACACTTTGAAATATTTTTTGTACCATTTTAGGCGAATCCTCTCCAGAAAATGTCCTTTACTATATACACATTTATTCATATAATCATTGTTAAACATAAAGTTACATTAAAAGTTAAAGTAAAATTTGACGAGAAATTAGTTTCGTGTTAATATAATAAATAGATAATAAAAATATTTGTTTTGCTTTTAATTTTTACAGCGATCGCAGTAGCAGTCCAAAATCACGGTGATTTGAAAATAGCAGTCACGACAATCACTGCTACTCAAATATCACTGACTAGCTCATCTCTAGTATACACATGAATTATGTCGTTGTTGGTGTTTCTTTCTACGTGCAGCAGGAAAGCTATAAAAGCTATATAATATAAGAATTGGGTGCTGCCGAACTACTGGGAGTTATGGGCAGCGAGACAGAGTACTTGCATATTTCCAATATAAGTAGAGGGTGCTGCCGAACTGCTGATGAGTTATGGGCAGCGGTGCATTTTACCTGTAAAGTGACGAAGAGAGAAAAGAGCACGAGTAGGCTCAATAAAACGTAGATAGTTTTCGCTTACAAATGTTCTGTAAAATATTTATTAATACAACACGTGTGCTCAGGGTGGTGGTTACAGCAAGAAGAACGAAAAGTAGAAGTGGGAAAAGGAGGAAAGGTTGACAAAATTGAGGAATAGTTAACTATTTGATAGATTTTATATATTGATACATTTAGAGATGTGATTATAATTAGCTACTTAATTTTTATGTAGTTTAGTTAAAGTATGTTAACAGTTGGTTTATCGTGTTTTATTGTTGTTTATCTTTTAAATGCCACTTCTTGGCACTTAATAAAATCGGAAAAAAATGAAAAAAAAAATCAAAATCCAAAAAATCAAATTGAAAGTTTTGCACGTTTCACATCTGTGACGGACAACGAACAACAAATTATGTAGCACACGATTAGCGCACATCGCATCGTGCATTTAACTGCAATAAATTTGACACGTTCTCGCGTATGAATTAAAAGAGATACAAACAGACAAATAGTTGCATAACTACGGGAATTTATGTAGATAGAAGTAGCTAAAGTGATTGCAAATGTATACATACATACATACATAGCGCATGCAACAATTCGTTAACAACAAACTCAGATGCTTTTATTTTTAATGGCGTCAAATCTTTCGTCTTTTTATGTGAGACAGAGTGACGAAGAGCGAAAAGTTATAAGTATTGCATTATGTTTTTGCAGTTTAAATTCGAAACCAGATTGAAGGTAAATGTAAGCACTTTTCCGCTAGCTCTTTCCCTGCTTTTCAATAGGTCTAATATAGCACAAAATCTATTTAAGTGCCAATTAGTTTTCATCTTCCGCACAGGGCGGTGGGTATTAGGCGGTTATGGGGCTCTGCAGCTTTGGTTACCAATTTTTTTTCCCCATTCAAGTAACATTTCAAAGCCATTTCTGTTCACGGATTGGACGGCTGCACAATTGACTGACTGGTTTGCGGATATGCAAATGTATGTATTGTTATAATATCTATGATTGAGTGCTTGCATATCTTTGTTCAATTAATCTGAAGTAATTTTAGTACGGGTGCCTGCCGTGTCAAAACAGTATTCGACTACTCACATGTGCACGAATTTTTGAATGCCGGTGTCAGCTCAAAAGAGGGAAGGGAAAGAAATATTACGAAGAAAATACATTCTACTTGCACATAAACAAGGTTTTACCTTATGATTCGATGAGTTTACATATGCAATTAACAATTTCACCTAGCAAGAGGCTGGTGATTTCAAACTGTCTAAACGAGATTTGTGTGACACCTACGAAATTTATTTAGGACGGCATTGGGATGAAAGAGATTTCTGTGACACCCACGATAGTATGACATGATATTATCAGTTTGTCGGAAAGTTTATAACGCATTAAAGGAAGCATCGTGGAGCCCATAAAGTATATATATTCTTGATCAGCTCGACGAGACGAGTTAATCTAGATATATCCGTATTTCTTTCCGTCTGCCTGTTTGGTAGGTGCTGCACATTTTTTAAAAATCAATTTTTAAGATATCCAGGTAACACCCGTCACACGGACTTATTTTTTATTGCAGTCAAATGGAGTATCAATATTGACATGCCACGCCCACTTTTTAAGGTAACCCTCATACAAACCAGTTTCCAATCACTTTTATCTTTATGTATGAAAAAATTTTTTATTGCGGTCAGCTTAAAAATAGACATGGTGGCTTCTAATGGACATACGCTTCACAATGGGTGAGATATCCACGACTTTTGGGGTTACCCTATAGAAACCACCCTACTCTTTTTGACTTTTTGTACGAAAAACTTTATCATTTAGGTCAATATCAACTTGAAATTTTTACGCTTTTGTGCCTTTGTTTGCTAAACTTCTTTATTTAAGTCAATATCAGTTTTATATTTTCTTATGGACAGCAGCTTTACTAATGGGCTTGTCCCGCCTTTTTGTGCTTTTCTATGACATTTTTTTTATTTAAGCCAATATAAGCTTGAAATTCGATATGGTGTTTGCTTCGCACACATATATTAATGGGCGTATACCGCCTATTTTTTGGAGGAGCAGCTATACAAACCCGCCACCCATGTTTATGTTTTACAATATGATTTCAAATTTCGTGTGAATGATATTAGAGCTTCGGTGCAATCGCAGCTAACGGTTTTTCTTGCTCTATACTCTTTCTGGACACATTTTTTCTTTAAGCTTCTTTTATGTATGTTCTTTTCATTTCGCAGGGTACTAGTTGGTTCAAAGTTCAAGTCATAACTGATGTTCCACAAACCTTAACATAGTACCATAAACTTATCAAATACACCCAAAAAAATAATTTTCCTAACATTTAGGAAACATTACCTAAATCCGTTTTTTTACCTATAACCGGAATTTAAGGTAAAATTTTCCTTAAAAAAAGCGAATGTGAAAATAGACAAAGCACAAATTCTACAGGTGCGAGAGGTTGAAGTACAGTTTCATCAAAAAGTAAAACGAAAACCAGGTGGAGAAAATGAGGAAAAACACTAAATATGTTTGAGCATCTATGCGAAAGATAAGGCGACTCTGCAGTACCAAAAGTTCGACAGAAATATTGTATTTATCTATATTTTTATGAGTAAAGGGCTAAATACACCTACACGTACACGTACTTAAAAAAAAAAATCCAGATTTGACGAAGTGGATTTGAAAGGTGTGTGGGCACGCATAAAATTACAGCGTCACACATTTGATCAAATGTGTGAATGGTGTATTTGGCACTTAAATTAGTGCACAATAAAGCACAATGAATAATGCACAGATAATTGCTTTGGTATGTCATGGTGAATATACTCAATGCATCCATTTCTAAAGTGGTTTCCTCTATTGATTCTGTATATTTTAATAGAAACATAAACAAAAGTCAAGTGTGACCTATACGACTCAATGTGAAAAATGTTGCTGTATGTATATACATAGCTATCTTTCGCAAGGTCTCTGTCGTGTTTAAAATCCCAGAGCAATTAAGGGGAGAACAATTTACTGATTGTTGTTCACGGCCATAACATATTGTATACCCAAAAAAAAGTTGGCTAAAACAACTGAAAATTACCTAGAAAGTTAGGAAATTTTGGGTAAATTTAAGTCTAAGGAAAACGGGACTAAATTTTAGGGCCTTTATTGCCTATCTTGTTAGGTAATAATTTCATATTATGTAACGTACATCCTAAAAAAAAGGTAATGTTGACCTAATATTTTAGGAAAATTTTTATTTAAAATTCGTCCTTATTCTTTAAAAAAAATGTATTACATGAATGTCCGTTATACAAACATTCATATGCACATATTTATGTTGAAATACGATTTAAATACTATGAATTATCTATATAAAAACGTACAATGTTTTGTATTACCATTTTAAGATGTTTAAAAAAAAAAATCGTGAATATATTTATATAGTGTTGTAGCGAATATGAATAGATTTGCCATTTTCAGCAATTTTGGCCTACAACTTAATATTAAACTTAACTTAAAACTTATCTCATTTGTAATTCGCAAATAGTATTTACATATTATTTGATAAGTGTTTTTTATATTTATTAAACACAAGCTATTCTAAAATATAATTGAATAAAAAATAATGTTGATAAATCAGTTTAAAATATTTCTTAAGCCTGGGTTTATAAGTATAACCTAGTAAGTCTAGGTTATACTTACATTGCTATAAATATTGGATAATTTTCGGATGTACTTAACCTAAAGCACTAGGTCAATATGGGCTACTTTTTAGAATGCACATAACCTAAAATATTAGGTCAATATTACCTTTTTTTTAGGATGTACGTTACATAATATGAAATTATTACCTAACAAGATAGGCAATAAAGGCCCTAAAATTTAGTCCCGTTTTCCTTAGACTTAAATTTACCCAAATTTTCCTAACTTTCTAGGCTATTTTCAGTTTTTTTAGGCAACTTTTTTTGTTGGGTATACAATTGCCAATATGTTATGGCCGTGAACAACAATCAGCAAATTGTTCTCCCCTTAATTGCGAAAGATAGCTATGTATATACATACAGCAACATTTTTCACATTGAGTCATATAGGTCACACTTGACTTTTGTTTATGTTTCTATTAAAATATACAGAATCAATAGAGGAAACCACTTTAGAAATGGATGCATTGAGTATATTCACCATTTGCGCATGACATACCAAAGCAATTATCTGTGCATTATTCATTGTGCTTTATTGTTCACTAATTTGAGTGCCAAATACACCATTCACACATTTGATCAAATGTGTGACGCTGTAATTTGATGCGTGCCCACACACCTTTCAAATCCACTTCGTCAAATCTGGATTTTTGTTTTTTTTTTTAAGTACGTGTACGTGTAGGTGTATTTAGCCCTTTACTCATAAAAATATAGATAAATACAATATTTCTGTCGAACTTTTGGTACTGCAGAGTCGCCTTATCTTTCGCATAGATGCTCAAACATATTTATTGTTTTTCCTCATTTTGTCCACCTGGTTTTCGTTTTACTTTTTGATGAAACTGTACTTCAACCTCTCGCACCCGTAGAATTTTTGCTTTGTCTATTTTCTGATCTACTCTAAAAGCAATGAAGGGGAAAACAATTTGCTTATTGTATTCGTGTGTCATACGGCCATTATTGACACCATTTTTGTTTGTTACTATTTTAAATTAATTTTGATTGATTTGATTCCACTTTAAAATTTGTGTTGCGTCTAAGGTAGCTAAAAACCAGGTAAAGCCTTTGACCAATCACAAAGACTCTGTCTCACAAAGATCTCTCTCTATCTCTCTCTCAGCTCTCTCAATTTGCTATATCTGCTACGGTTTTTTTTCTTTCAGTTCCTTTGCTTTCAGAAAATAGAGAAAAAATATTATCTATTTCTGTCGTGCTGTAAAGGGCGGTTCACATTGTAAAGCATGTCGATCGAGCAGCTCTTGGTAACATGTTGGGGAACAACAGTTTAATGTGTTTTTTATTGTATTTTAGTTAGTGAAATTTTTAAAGAATAAATATTTAGAACAAAAAAGAGAATGAATTCATACACCCACAATAATCTTTTAGTCTTTAATTGCATAACTACGCATTAATTATTGCAAATAAATTGCTTACTTATTGCCAATCTCTTTCTATGCGGCCCTTAAAGAAGGACTGTCCAAAAGGAGACCACCCAAAGTGCGAGCCATTTCTGAGTCATAATTTGTACAGCGTGCTTTAGCATCAATCAGGCGACTTAGGATGCATTCATTCGTATGTGTGTAAAAACACGAAGGTGTTCGTCCCCATTTGGCTATGGCTGGACATTCGTTCATTTAAAGGCGAAAGCATAACCAGAGCAATCCTGTACTATGGATATTTTTATTATTGGGTACTTTAAAGACGAAAGGTTGAATTTTGAGCAATCGGAGAACTCTAGTATTGGTAAATTGTCGGTGCGCTAGCTGAACTATATGAGTATAGGAATACAGTGCTTTGTCCCAACGGATGAGATTTTAGGACGTACATAACTTCCTGAATGGATGCAACCTCAGCTTGGTACTCACTGCAATAGAGTGTAAGCTTGAAAGAGACTTCTACTTCTGTTTATGGTGCTAAAACATCTCTTCCAACTTGATTGCTTAGCTTAGAACCATCTGTGAAAACACTTATAGAGTCGGATATTCATTGTCCAGGTTATCTCATTCAGACCTGGTGGTGATTTTCAAGTTGGCCACCATTCTAGAATTCCGTAGTTAATTATAGATCTTACTACAGAATACAATAGAAAACCCCCATCTCCTGGCAATTGCTGTTTTTTTTTTTCATGCCAAAAGTGCAATTGTGGCTTTCCTACAAATCGTGCCCTCACTCCAAATTTACGTTTCTAATATCTTCAATCCTAATAGACGACCAGAACTGCCTTGAACTCTTTGTACTACTCGGTTGTTTGTGACATTATCGAGTCACCCTAGCAGAATCTAAAGAGAGCAGAGATGGACGAAGCACCAAAAACATGCTTATGTGTGCTTGTGCATGCACTGTTGAATCGAAAGACTACTCTGCTTGTTTTAGTCGTTTGCCTTGTTTTTTTTTTCTTTGGATTATTCCTTTCTTGCATCGATCCAAATTCACCAATACATACAACTGGTTGAAACATTTCTTTTTCGTATTCAATATTTTTTCGGTACCAAGTGGAAACAGAAATGGAGATTTTTTAAAGCATTTGACAATTGATGTGTTGATACTATGTAGTATGTAGTATCAACACATCAATTGTCAAATGCTACTACACGATTACTAATCATGCTACAATAAATTATTTGACAAATGTAACGTTACTCGAATTAATGCAATTTACAAATGCCGTTGATTAAAACTCCATTAACTAGCTACAAAGCCTATTTGTTCTATTACTACACCATATCAATTACGTTTAAATCTTTTTCAACCTTGTTATAGTTATAGATTATTGCTGATTTCGAGTGGTGTGCTTCGCCACAAATTATTGACACCAATTTGTTGTCCGATAGCACTACATTTCAATTTTCTTGCTGGTTGCCAATATTGTGTCGACTAGTTTGTGTACTGCCGGCAACATTTAGTTTATCTTTTCTACGTGAAATACATATCTCTAATGACATTTAAACAGTTAAAGTGACCTCCACGTAGTAGAAACCAATGCTATTATTTTATGCCTTAATATAGGAATACACAACGGTATTATACGCCGTATGGAAAAGGAACAATTGAGACCTTAGACGGTCCAACTACAGGACCTACTGGATTTTCGGGACCTTTTGGGAAATTACTACAAAACTGTGAAAGTCTGCCCGTATAGAGGTTCAAAGCAATACGCTGTGAGCTTCCAGAAGTAGAGAGAGATAAACTCAGCACAGACCAACTCTACCTATATGATATATGCAAAGCCGTGTCATGTCGTGTTGTCTCTGATGAGGTTGCTAACAAAAAACCTGGGAAGATGCATCACGCGAGATGGCTTACCACAGATAGCTCGCGTACTAAGGCTGCACGTTTCTACGCCAAAACCTTTAGCCAACTTGAAGAATCTTACAATGTTCGTCGTAACAGTGTACGCTGCCTCATGGTTCCGCATCAAACGTGAAAAACGCTTCTAAAATTCTGTGGCATACAATGATTGCTTTACGTACTATCCCCAAGCAGTTAAAAGAAGTAGCACAAAATATTCTCCAAGATAACGCATTCCACGCGCACCACGAAAATATTTTGGTGGCAATGCTTCACGACGAGAGGATAGAAGTACGGCAACAAGTAGCTTATCGAATTTTGCGGGCCCACGAAAGCAGCAACCCTACTATCGTCCGGAAATTCATCCCACCGTTCCTGAATTTCTCTGCAAACGATTATACAGAGATGATCGAATGGCTCGAGGAAAAAATGTCCGAGCCAACGATAACCACCAACTTGACGGACATCAAAAAACGACGCATAGTAGGTTCGCCCCAATGCCTGATGTCCGATTGGCCAACGTTGCGTCGCAATCTGTAGAGAGGGTTGTCAAAGAAGTGGCAGAGTCTTCGGTTAAAAAATGTGGACCAACAGCGCTCGACGGATTTATACGCGTTAGATTCCAAGATCGAAAACTTGTGCCCAAGTTTGAAAGCAAAAATGACTTTAAAACGTAAAACTCGTCCCACACGAGAGGCTGGTTCTTTGGGTGTGTTTAAGAAAATCCGTACTCACCATATTCCTGCTACCGCTATGTATCAATTCAAGTACGAATATCTTGGTTTTTTTTTATATCAGTGTAGAGCCTTCAACGTTGGACCTTTAGAAACTCACGATATGTACGCAAATCAAGTAATTAAAAAAGGTTGGATCTTTTTTTCTATTTATTTTTTAATTTTTATATGCACAAATATTTTTTAAACCCCGTACCCATAGAGTGAAGGAGTATATTAAGTTTGTGCAAATGCACGTAATTGGCAGAAGGAGGCGTGACAAACATTCTTGATTAGCATCGAAATACGAATCGATATGGACATGTCGGTCTGGCCGTCTGTCCATCTGTTTGAACGAGCAGACTTTAGAGATTATAGAAGATATATACTTCCAATTTGAATATTTAGACTTTCTCCCTCTTCATATTAATCAACGAATATGCCAACCTCAATTTAAGGGTATATGAAAATTTTGTCGGTTTTGTTGTTCAGTACGCTATAAATGTCAAATATGTTGTATCTAACGTAAATCCTAGTAAAATATATCGCGTAGGTCCAGATAGCACCACTATAAGTCCTCTTTTGAGCGTTTCCAAATTGATTGTAAATGGTTGTGTAGCATGTGGACTTGAGTGGTTGTACTGAAAAATCGCTCTATCGTGTCTCTCCATCAATTGTTGTTGGTAACGAACCCACTTGATTGTTTCATTGCATTTATTAGCTTATAGTGGACTACACATAGCTGATCATACCAAATACAGAGCATAAGTTTGGATCATTGGATATTTGGCTTCGCCATTGATGATTGGCCGGGCTCAACACGTGACTTTCTGCTTTTGGATTGCCGTAGTTGATCCAATTTCCTCCTTCCGATTTTGCCTTTGGAGTTATAGGCACGTGAAAAAATGGCTTTCAACATCACTTGGCTTGAGTTCACACGGAACACAATTTTCTTGTTTTTGCACCATACCCATGCCCTTAAGACTGTTTTGAAATCGCTTTTTGAGTCACTCCCAAGGTTTCAGCGAGCTTCTCTAGAATTTGGCATGAATCTTGCTCCAATAACGCCTCCAACTCAACGTCTTCAAACTTTACTGGGCACCCTTTGAGTTCTTTATCACTGGTGTCAAAATCGCCACATTTTAAAACGCTGGAACTAGTACTCACAGTTTTTTATTGATAGAGCATATTCCCATATGCTTCACACAGCAATCGATATCCATCACCTGTACTTTCCTTAAAATTTAAACAAAAAACAGTGCTTATCGCAATTTTTGATCAGACGCTCGCCGTGGAGTGAATAATTTTGAACTCATTTATACATTTCTTAATGAAAATACTTGTTCGTTTGATTCATTACCCTCTTCACAACGAACCAAGATTGTGCCATCATTTTGGTGCTTCTGAATTGCTGCAGCGACTGTTGACATCATATAGCGGCAACTCGTCTGCGCATTGCCACGTAAGTTCTCGGCACCCATCCAACAAACTTTATTTGACTGCAGCCATCCTTGCTTGCAGTCGCTCGCTTAAATATTAATATCGGAAGTCGCAGACGTTGCGGCCAAGAACATAAGTCACAGACTTATAATCGTGGAATAAGCCTCCTTTCAATTGGATATAAAATTCAGTTCGGCGTATTGTATAAACGGCTGGAGCCACATACTGATGCCCTGGTAAAAAGTATCCACCCAGTTTCCTTGCTTTTGAATCAATCCCATGGCTTTTAGACGTTTGCTGACTGTCGACTCATCCACAACTCATGAAGCGTTTGGCATTGGTCACACAGAGCAATGCTTCAAATTCTTCGTCTTCAAACTTTTTGGGTTGATCCGGCCGTTCCTTATCTTCGAGCTCAAAATCACCACTGTTAAAGCGACCAAACCACCCACATCCGACACAATTGGCCTCGGCCGCACTTTTCATCATAATAAAGTAATGAAGAAAAATTAACCGCAAAAACTCTTTCATCTGGTACGAAATTCGACATGTTCGAGGCAATATTTAGTATTGTTGTTCAAACAAATGACACAAGCTGCCAAAGACGTTCATTGACAATAGGTTTTAGCGGCAAGCAATTGGAAACTCGAATATTGGTTCATATACTAGTGGCGATATCCTGTGTGAAACGCACATTTAATTTAAGGTCCCAATAGAAACAAAATATTAATTGCCGAACCTTTTTTTTAACGAATCATATTAAAAAACTGTTCCATTGGTCATATATTTTTAGAATTTTGGCCATTTTTTTTTTTTTTTTTAGATTTGCGACCATTGTGCATCGTGCTACTCACGAATATTTTATCTATAAGTTTATGAGGTATTCCATGATTTCTTTAAGGCGTCGCAAACATTAAGTCTAAATTACAATAAAATTCTTGCTCTGTGTAAAGAGTATAAAAATATATACACAATGTAGAACTTGCATTCACAATCTACAGAACTTAGAGCTATGACTCAACAACTTTCACATACTTTATAGAATAACTGTTGTCGTTTTTTCCATCTTTGTATACTTGTTTTTAACGGAGCCATAATTGAGATTTATACCCAAAAATTAATTGCACTAATTTGCAAAATTGTAGCTTTTCTATCTTATCTTGCCATATCACATATCTTTATAATCTTATTAAACTGTTAGAAATCGTTGCCCAAATAAAATTATAAGTATTAAAATTTATTAAGAGCAAGTTGATACCAGAAATAGTCAACCTTCAGCATAATTTTTTTTTTTCTCAATCATTTTTCATTTAATAATTTAAGTCATTTAAAAATGTACATATATACGTATACTTTCTATAACATAAGTATACAAAAACTTCATAAATAAATGTTATTGATACGCATTAAAAAGACATTTGGACTAACCGATCTGACTCGATCAAAACGGCTGAATACAAAATGCTGAATACAGACACGTCCAAATATGAATATACATTAGCTTGATTTTTATATAACTTATTGTTCTTGGTTATTTTGTTGATTTTGTTTATTTTTAATTAATATTTTTTTTTTCTTATTTAGTTTCGCTTTTTTCATTTACTAATTGTTTCAATTATTTAAATGCAGTAGCTACTACTGTTTGGATCTGTTGCTCATAAACAAACGCTTATAACAAGTAATTTCTTCATTGACAATCTTGTCAATCTGCTTTACTTGACTACCTGTGTTCCTTAAAACGTTTAACATTTTTATGAATGAAAGGCCTCGACATAATTCGCCGGATACAAGCCAACACGACCATTCATGCGTCCTTTGCACCAGCCCTGTTCGTCCTCATCTTCGAGCTTTTCAAAGACATCGCCTATGTGAATAAAATTCAATGAATGATTATTAAAAATGTTGTGTGTGTGCGTGTGTGTATATTTTAATTACAAAAATTCTATTGAACTTACCTTGCTTGAAAGTCAATTCGTCACTCTCAGCGCCATCGTAGTCGTAAAGTGCTTTAACTGGAACGCCCGGTTCCCCGTTGTCAACCAAAACGTTGTCGCCCTCGTCCCACTCCTCCTCCTCTTCGAATGGATTTGCATCGGCTTTGCCATTTCCATTGCTATTGGGCATTTATTGAAATCAATTAGTTCAATGAAAACAATAAAATGAGCGCGCTACCGATTGCCGGGCATTTTTATATTATATATTACACAATATATAATACAAATAGATCCAATCAATGCGCGCTTACGTTTACTTACGTTACACTCGAGTTGCGATTTGCCGCTGCACCCGACGCCGCTGCCGCTGCCGCTGTTGCTGCTGCCGCCGCGGACGCTGATGTTTTGGCTTCGACTGCTGTTGCTGATGTCGACATTATTGCTTGTTCTTGTTGAGCGGGTTTTCCGCTCGATTTATTCGTAGTGCTAGTGTTCTTCTTTAAACTATTCGTTGAAGGATATTCCTATGAAATAAACATTTTAATGTAAGAATACAATTTTTTTTTAATAAATTAAATATTATTTACATGCACGTCTTCGGCGACAGGTCGCTGATTAATTAGCGTTATTGGAGCTGCTGGAAGCGCCTCTTTCGACTTGTTTCCCTTGGCAATATCCCTAAACTCTTCTGTGTATTCCTGTAGATGACAAGTAAAATAAATAAATAAATAAGAAAAAACAAAAAATTGGCGGGACACGCCCATTAGCATAGGAGTGTAAAGCAACCATCCATAAGAAGCCACCATATCGAATTTCAAGCTGATATTGATATTGAATGAAGAAGTTTTTTATACACATGCAAAGATTGGAGCTACCTCAAGAAGCGAGCGGGGCATGCCGACTTGAATATGCATGTGATGCGGACGTTCATAAGAAACCACCATATCGATTGTCAAACTGATATTGACTCAATTAAAGAAGTTTTTCATACAAAAGCACAAAAGTGGACGGGACACACCCATTTGTACATGTATATGAATAAAAATAATCCATATTGAATGTCAAGCTAATTTTAACTTAAATTAAATAGATATTGGTGGATAGTGGAATATCATTATGGATACTCCAAAACAAATTAGTGAAAAACAATGCGTGGCAACTAGCAGACGGACATGGCTAGATCGACTCGTCTTGACGAGATGATCAGTAATGTACATACTCGTACTATATGCGTTACAAAGTTTAAGACAAACTGATAATACAGGGTTTCTCAAAAGAAAGTTTACATTTGATTTGCTGATTGCGTGAACGCAACTATTCCGTGGGGCGCGGGGGGTATGTCAATTGGTAGCCTAGCTTTTGGGACCGTGCGTTGTGCGTACGTGAGTTTTACAAAAACGGTAATTCAGCGACTGTAGCGCGTAGAAAATTCTGCAGTATTCGTCATTTAAATGATGCGCCAAGCCCTCGACTCATTGGAAAATGGGTCGAGAAGTTTGAAGAGACCGGTACAACGCTGGAAAAATCCAAATCCGGGCGTCCAAGGTCTTCGAGAACGTTCGAAAACTTAGACAGTGTTGGTAAACGTGCATAGATCATCATTGCTCCGCATTTTTAGCAACTTCATACACGTCCAACAGGTCTCTACCATGAGTTTATGAAATTTTTCATGGCAAATTGATCTCCAGCAGAGGTGACATAAATTGGCCTCCACGAAGTACCGATTTAACACCTATGTACTTTTTCCTGTGTGGTTACGTCAAATCTAAAGTTTACGGCAACAAACCGACTTCCCTGGCACAATTAAAAGCAAATATCCGTTACGAATGGCAGCCATCACGGAGAATACCTGCCGAGCCGTCATAGGAAATTTTAGTGCTCGATTAAATGAATGTCGTGAACGCAACGGTTTACATTTGGACAATATCATTTTTAAGAAATAAATCCCTAAAGTGTGTATTTAATATGTAATAAACATTTTTTCAATAAACTACTTACTTTTTTTTATCGATTTTTTGAATGTGAACTTTCTTTTGAGACTCCCTGTACAATTTCACATCATGTGTGCATGGTATAAAAAATATATGACACTTACCACAAATGAAGGCCAATTCATTGCCATATTAATACCATGATTATTGGACCACCATTTTAAGTCCTTTTGTTGATCCGCATTATTTATTGTATGATAAAATTCTTCGTAGATCTGTGGTAAACTATAAATACAAACAAGTTAATAAAGTTCAGATTAATATATATAATTTTTTTATTATTATTCAAAGTTACACGCAATACCTCTGCACTTTTGTTAGATCCAAGCACGTATGCACATTAAACAGTATCTCTTTGAAAAACATTAGTCGCGTCTTTTCCATAGTTTGGCACTTTTCGAATACGGAAGTCATATCCTCGATATAAACCGAATTATATTTGGTTATCTCGGCAATGGCTTGTTCGTACTTTTCTCGACATTTTTGCACTTGATCTTTGGTCTTTTGTACGCGATCGTGCATTTTCTTAACCTTAAAAATCAACGAAAACAAAACAAAATTTCAAATTTAATCATTTAAACCAATATAACTAAGTTTACATTAGAAATATTCACCTGATCTGGTGACAATGAGCTGTCGGCTGTTGCATTGCGCTCTTGATTCGTGGCACTACGTTCCGTTTTACATGCCGAATGATAATCGGCCTTAGCCTTTTCTACCTTAGCCAACAATTTGGCCCACGGTTTTTGCGCCTTCTTGAACAGATCCTCCATATCTTTGCGTTCTTTAATTTGCATCAATGTATGGTGGTAGTTGTCCTTTTGCCAGCATTTAATCTGAGAATTGACATCACTGCAAAGGTTATCTTTTATTTTCATGTGCACATCCGAGAGACGTTCAGATTCGGTAAGTACGCCTTTCCATCCCGCTTCCGTAGTGCCATATTCTGGGCCTACAAAGAAAATGGAACATTTTTAGGTATGTAAATGAATAACATAATTTTACAATGAAAACTCTATGCTTTAGTATGGCAGAAATTTTGTGCGTAACAGCTCTTATCAAAATAGAGACCTCAAAACAGCGTCTTACTAAGGAGTCACTAAACGTAATTTACAGAGTTATTTGTTGGTATTCTGACGTCGTCTACTAACGATGTCAAATTAGATAACGATAAACACCTTATCTAATCTTTAGACTGCCATTAAAATATTCTTATGGCCTACGCATTTTTTTCTTTTAATGAAATTTAAATAATTTAAAAGCAAAGTTTTTTTTATCAGCAAACATTATGTTAAAGGTCGTTATAAAAGAATATATATAGTACGACGTTTAAGTTAAAACAAACTAAAACAAATGAAATGATATTGGGAAATTGGGAGCGACCTCAAAAAGTAGGCGGTACATGCCCATTATATGACTTATATATGACTGATTTTGATTTAAATATATGAATTTTTGCTGGTTCACAGTCATTTTACATTGATAAATATTTTTTACATATATTTTTTCATCAAAATAAAGAAGTTTTATCATACAAAAACACAAAAGTAGACGGTGGGTTTGTTTGAGGGCTACCCTAAAAAGTGGGCGTAGCATATTAATGTGGATACTCCATAAACTTGGGACTAAAAGAAGTTTAATTACCGGCATTCTGCCAGAAATCTAAAAAAACAAGAGAAAACCATAACTTCTACATTCTTTTGCATAAATCGCGGTTATAAGTTGATAAAAGGTTTCCATGCTAACGCTCTCAAAACAATATTTCAAATACTGAAGAAATAGGTCGTGCACAAATGAACAGAAAAACGGACGGACGTATCATGCCGTTCAAAAATAGTTATACTTTATGAAGTCCGCCAGCCTCGTTGGCTATTACAAATATTTGTACCAAATTAACATAACCTTTTAATAGGGAAAAATTAATTGGTGGTTACAAAGAAATCTATCTCGTCTCAATATATCCAAAATTAATTCATAAAATTTAGTTTTATGAACGAAATTGGGATATTTTGAGGCAAAAGAGATTTCTCTGTCATCCCCGAATATCAATTTTTATTATTAGAAATATTTGTAAATCAATTCAAAAATTTAATTTTAGTTAACGCAGGGATTATATCGGAACTTATTATTATTTGTCTTTGTAATAAGAAACATGTACATAAAAACAAGTAAGAGCTACAGTCGAGGTGCTCGCCTATATTGTATCCTGTAAACGCCATATTTAATTCGTAGTAGTCCTCGATTTGCCTTTCAATGATATTTTACTTTCCACAAACTATGTATATTAGAAAGTAGGCTAATAAATTTTTGAGGCAAATAAACATGTCATACTATAAAATGAACAAATATTTAAAAAAATTAAGAACTGAATTGGTTTTTTCTTGATTCGTGCTTCCTTCGCTACATACAATCTGACAGTTCAACAAACCCAATTTACCCTGCGACGAATATTTTTTGTACATTGGACAAATTTCGGGGAATTATTTGAAATATTACAGACTGCAGACAGACAGATAGATAGATATGGCTAGAACACGCCTAGTCGAGCTAACCAAGAATATAGATAAATGAATTAAGGAATGTCCGATATTACAAATTTTTACTTATCATATTCATAATACCTATCATATATAAAATATGTAGACATAAAGACATTTGACATGGAGTCAGTGAGCTGATATGAATAATATATAGAAGCATAAGAATATACATATATTCTTAATGAAAAATCAGTATTAAAATCAGTATACAACACTTTTCACATTAAGAATAAAATATATAATCAACAATAAAAGCAAGAGGCAGAATGATTGGAGTCAAAGAACAAAATATAAAAAGACGTACATATGTAACAACAAAACGGGTAAAGCTTTAGTTTTGTAGACCCAAATGAGATGATCTACCTTGTATAAATCAAAGCTGCTGACGCTGCAAAAATTTGTTGGTCTTGATTTTTTTCGAATTTAAAATGCTCAATGATTTTTGTTTTTATGTATATTTATTTAAAGTAAACATAACAATGTGAAAACGGTAAGTTCAGCGGAATTTAAAGCTTCAATACTTTTATTGAAACTGAAACGGAAACTGGCAGTAAATAAGATTAATTATGCGTGTACATATCAAACAGCTACATATTTGCAGCTCTAAAGATTTAAAATAAGCATTTTACTTGTATTCGCATTATTAAAGTTGATATTATACACTTTTAATGTCGATGTTTTCAATTTTTTATACGCTAATATTGGCACGATATATTTATGTATGGAGAAATTGGAATGTGTAAACCAAAGAATAATAAGTAGAAATATTGCCTGAACAAGGAACAAATCATTTCCAATATCTTTGTAGCTGCACTCGAATTTTGAATACCACCGGCAAAGTCATTACAGATAACTTAAGGAGTTAACTTGATAAGCTAAAATATACCGTTATTCGCAATCAACTATATACTCAGTTAACTAAATCAAATTTTTACCATTACAAATATTTGGCTTTAAAAAGGATACAAGGCTGTATTTCTTAAGCACGTAATTCAATAAGTTTGACAACAAATATCACCGATATATGGATATGTGTATCTATATTTTTATTTTAAATTATGTTTATATAAATATGATTATATTAAAATATCGAATATCATATATATCAACAAATCCAGATCCCGTATTATCACACACGGGATAGGCTGACTGACGGATATGGCTACATTCGGTTGTTTTATTAAGTTGAATAATATTAAATTTGTATATTTTTTAAGTACCCTCACGCTTGCTTCTAAATATTACAAAATTAATATACCAATCAGCGTATAAGAAACAATGTTCGAAAAATATTTCCAACACTATTTAAAATAGAGCATGTACTAAAACATGTAAAACCGGAAGCATTTCAATTAACTTGTCTATCAATGAACTCATTTTGGCAACAATTTACCGGTCATTTAAGCCAAACTGTCGGTATTTTGCGTTTAGACCATTCGCCCGCTTCAACTAGTATTATTGTGCTATTTTACTCAAAACAAAATTGATTTTTGAAGCCATTGAAATTTCAGCTTCTTTTGCACGACCAGATACAAGTATGGATGTGAAAGAGAAGCTTGATAAAATACCAAAAGAAAATAGATATTGTACAAATATAGAAGAAGACTTGTTGTATCTATGTCGTTGTACATTTGACCACTTTCACAGTAACTACAACAACAACAACAACAATGGCAGCAATTGCGTTCGCTTTTCTTTCATATCTTTGCACACACATTTTTTCCGCTGAAGAAGCGGCAAAAAAAAAGAAAAAGAATTTCTAGAAAAAAAAAAGATCCCATTAAAAGCTTAAGCCACTTATCGCTGCGCACAACAACTAACTATGTGCACAATGGTAGCAATTGTAGCGGCGGCGGCAATACGTTGTACATGTGCTATATTGCCGCTGCTCTTGCCGATGCTGCTCCCTACTGGATGCCAAGACGTAAACGAATGTGTAAACAAATAACACACATAAATAGATACATACATAATAAAGCTGTTGCGACTCATTTTGCCAGATACACAACATACACATGGCGCCGATAATGCGCTGACTGACATACCTTTCTCAATAAGTTCAGCCCACTTCTTAGACCAGGTGCGCAAATTTTTGGCATAACCCTTTTCAATATCGGCGCGTTCCTGTATCAATTGCTGCAAATCATTGCAGAGTCTGAAAAACAAGGGATAAATTGTATCTATATTATTAAATTCCACAATGATTAATATTAGGTGTTTGAATTAATTCGTAACATACTTCTTTCGAAAATTTCAAAACGTCAATTTTGTGCAAAAATGATTACAAATAGATTATTTACATTTTTTCCATCGCTAGCCACTACCTTTTCCCATTTTTCTCTTAGTATATGGATACAGCGTCAAAAAAATCAAACTAATTTTTGGTTTCCTTCTTAATCACGAGAGTACTGCACAACCAGGTAAAAATTATTTGATTAGAACAAGTGGTAATCGGATGGAGTAATGTCTGCTGAATACAGCGGGTGGGGTAGGACTTTCCATTTGAGTGTTTCTAACTTGATTTTAAATGGTTGTGCAGCATGGAGTCGAAAAGTTTCGTGCCGAAAAATCACTTTATTGAGCCTCTGTTCGAATTGCAGCCCTTATTTCTTGAATAATCGGATAGAACGCATCAATTGTTGTTGGTAACGATCCCACGTGATGGATTCATGGGTTTTGATTAGCTTATAGCTAATCCCACCAAATATAATGCATAAGCTGGATTCATGGATATTCGCATCGCTTGATGTTTGGCCGAGCTTAACTCATGACTTGTCGTAGTGGTACCACTTTTCATCGCCAGTCACAAAAATCGATGCAAAAATCAGTTCTGTTTTATTCTGTCGTTCAAGCAGCTGTTCAAAATTGAAAAACACGACTTTCACGTCTCTAGGTTTCAAAAAGTATGCGACCCAATTTCTCTGGTTTTGGATCATTGTCATGGCTTTGAATTGTTTTCTGACTATTTACAAGTCAATTCCGAACGATTCAACTAATTTTTGAATCGTTTGACATGGATCTTCATCGAGCAATGACTTCAATTCATTATTGAACTTTATGGGCTGCCCAGGTCGTTTCTAGTCTTTCAGCTCCTAAACACGACTTTTAAATCGAGCGTTCCACTTCTGAGCCTTAAGCTCAGCTAGATCATGCTCCCCATTAACTTCCACTAAAATTTGATGTCTATCGGCAACACTTTTCTTCATATTAAAAAGTAAAGAAGAAAACACTTTGAGATATACATAACAACGCTCCTAAATGACAGTAGCTTTACCGGCGTTTAAACTTTGGAAAGTATAATATTACTAAAATGCACTAGTCACGCTATCTCTTAGGAAATGCAGCGAACTAATTTAAACACCGAATAAAATAGACAAACTTACTTGTAACCATCTTCAATACGTTTGGTGGTACGTTTATAGTTTCCAGGCTCCCAGAAGGAATCACTTCCAGCCTGCAGAAGCTGATCATCGCTGTGGTGGGACATTTCCTGAGCGGTGGGAAAGGTTGAAATCGAGTTGAAAAATGAAAGAAAGAAAAAAAAACAAGTAAATTAACAATAGCTAATTACAATTTACAAGTGCAATATACTCATATTTCACTATTGAAATAGCTGTCTATATTCGCATTATGAATAAACAAGTACATAATAAATATACATATGTATATATACATAACTATTTATAGGTATATATAGAGACATGCAGTCATCATTTGGCATAATCATCATTAACGTGTACATGGTCATAGTAACTACTTTTTTGGACACTTCGATTTGCTGAATTTACGAGCGGACGGATGGGCGTTTGGACGGACGGACGGACGTTCGGGCGGACGAACAGACAGACAGACGGACGGTCATACAAACGCAGTAGCCGCCACTGTACACGTTATTAGTATCCGATTTTTGATTTTCTCGCTCTCTAGCGCATCGAAGACGAAGAAATTTCAGTACAGAAAGTTTATACAAACAGGTTGACGCATACTTCGCATATTTCTGTAGATAGATAAGCTTTCTGTAGGTTTTTGTTTCTACATATTTAAGCAACTTAGCGACTACGACGACGACTACTACGGCGTCGACGGCGATAACTAGAAACGGAACCCGTTTATCTTGAAGATACAATTGGTAAATAATACTCCTTCCGCTGCTGCTGCTACTCCGCCGCTATTGTTAATTAACGTTTCATTTCGTTTCGTTTTAATCGCAGCACTTGCTCAATTCTAACTGCTTTTAATGACTTACATAAGTTTTGCACTGATTTTTCACTTTTTGTTTTTTTGCTTTTCAATTATTGTTAATAGTTAGTCCGAAATCAAAAACACAAAAAAAAAACAGACACAAAAAATTCGTTTGCATTAATTTAACGCTGCCAGCAACCGAGCGAGCGAGCGCAAAACGAATAAGCGAACAAACGAGCTAGAGAACATATTCAAAGCTTGTAGCAGCAGCCACAGCAGAAGCAGCACAGCATTCTTCCGCTCCGCAACGCCGCACCCAATGTATTGAACCCCGTTCCAACCCATCCAGCAGAGTAGTAGTATTCTTCTTCGTCGTCGTTGTTCTTTTCACGGCATTTTGCTTTTCTTTTCTTATTTTATTTTTTTTGTTAATGCTCAAAGAGGTCAGCCAAGCACGCACAATATAGCACAGTACAAAAGTAATGGCAAACCTACCAATAATTAATATATAAATATAAGTTATATGCGCGGAGCTTCTCTTACTTATGATGTCTCCAAATCTCACTAACTTATAAAAATATATGAATGTATTGTTGTTCTTGTTGTTGTTGCTGATACTACTACTGCTGCTGCTTGCAAGTGCAAGTGTTGTAAATGCTAAACAGAGTTGCAACAATTTTGTTTATTTACAGCACTGCAATTGTCATTCATTGTGAATGACAACTTTGGCGAAGAATTTAAAATCAATTTCAAATTTAATTAAATTTTTTTTTCTCAATACAGAAACCACTTTGTATGAAACAATAATCAAAGATACTAATGTCATAGGAAATCAATAAACCCAAAAGTAAATGAAAATGGAATGAATGAGTCTGGATTGAAGGGCTTCTCTTCAAAATTAAAACAATTTTGCCTACATCGCAATTCCTTCTTTTGAAGTCGTATTTGCTTAACCGTGCCTTCACAGTCGAGGTGAAAGATGAGCGCACAGGGATCCGCCGCATTGCTGCTGGTGTACCACAAGGCAGTGTGCTTGGTCTTGTCCTTTATACTTTGTATACTGCTGATATGTTAGTTCCAGTAAATGAGAATATGCCTCTGGCTACATATGCTGACAATGCGGCCATACTTGCAAACTCAAACTGTCCACACGAAGCTTCATCTAACATTCAAAACTATCTTCAAGATTTTCAACTTTGGGCAAATCGCTGGAATATAAAAGTCAATTGCGAAAAGTCTAGTCACTGTACTTTTTCATTGAGGCAAGGGAACTGCCCGCCCGTTTTGCTCAACAATTTGGTAATACCTCATCTTGATCATGTGTGCTACTTAGGTTTTAACTTTGAAAGACGTGGCACCTGGCGTAAGCATATTCAAAAAACCGCACCAGTTTGTTATGCTAAACTCAAAAAGTTAAACTGGTTACTTCGCCCAAGTAGTAAACTCAGCCTCGAAAATAAACTGCTTGTTTACAAATTAATCATTATGCCTACCTGGATGTAAGGAATACAATTATGGGGCACTGCTGCTGCCACAAATATAAACCGTATACAAGTACTTCAAAACAAAGTCTTGCGTAAAATAAAATATGCTCCTTGGTATATGCGCAATAAAGTTTTGTATCGAGATTTGAAAATACCAACAGTCATGGAACAGTTGAACTTCCACAGCAGCAGATATAATGATCGACTGGCTTCTCATGTTAATCATTTAGCAGCGGCTGTGGTCGTTAATATTCCATGATATTCAAAATAGGCATTAAGCCTTATTTTTTGTTAGTTATGTTAATGTCACTTTTTTTTAACATACAAATGTATTATAGTTTTTAAGTAAACTGATTGACATTAACGTACGATAATAAAAAAAAAAAAAAAAATGGAATTTTTGCTGGTAAAAAATGTTCAACAAACAAAAAAAATATTTATTCATTTTTTGTCAAATACATACACTTCTCGAATAAGTCTGCATACACCACAAACAAATTTAAAATTTTAACTATAATCGTAAATATCTCAGCTAATGTCTTATGTATTGAACCAAACTTTGGTTTATTATATAATTTATTAATTTCTCTTAACTAATAATATATTTGCTTCATTTTAATACTTTAAATTATAGTTTTAATTCATTTTACGATACAACATGTCAGAAAAGCACTACCGCAAAAGCTTGCGTACAGCTGCATACGAAATGCATGGAATGAGCGAATATACCTTAAAAATATTTTAAGAAATGCTCTTCTCACTTTGGCGTTTTAGTTCTTTAATTCATTTTTAAACAATTGGAATGTCAAAAATGTTAGTAGCGCCACGGAAATAAAAATTTGTGCGGATAGGGGAAAATTTATTTTAAAACTATATTTTGAGGGAAAAATTAGAAAAGTAGTGGACAGAGCTTAGTCATCAATATAAAGACTTGTAACTAACTACACTTCATGGGTTCCATCCTACCAAAACCCCAATCAGGTCGTTCATCTCTCTTAACAAAACGAGAGAAAAACACGACATTCAGTTAGTGCGACAGAATACAAGGTTGACTGTTCACCAACTGAAACTAGAAGTAGAAGAAAGGTATTCAAAAATAATGTCCAATTATACAGTTCTAAAATTAAAAAAATAAAACTGTGTATCATAGTCGCGTTTGCCCATTAGAAGGCTCATATCTCAGCTGTAAATAAGCAAAAGCACATGGAGTCTGTAAATGAGTACGTTTCCAAGCCAAGCCTTGTTCCAAGTTTTGGAACAAGGTTCGTTTTTCGGATGAGAGCAAATTAGGTATTTTCGGGATAAAAAGAAAAAAAGCTGGTATGAAGAAAGAGCGGTACGGCCTTTGAAAAGGAAAATTTGTTGCCAACCGTAAAACATAGTGGAGAAGGAGTGTATGTCCGTCAATGTTGTTGGGAAACTAACATTTATTGAATCAATAATGTACCAAACTAGTTATATCCAAGTTTCGAAGGATAATTTGCAGTAAAGTTCCCAGAAGTTGGAGCTGTAAGGAGAGTTTTGGTTTCAAAGCTCTGGCTCCTTTATAATATAAGAAATCAGTTGGAGACACCTCCCCAATATCCGGACCTGATTCCCATAGAGCATTTGTGAGCATTTGACTTACTCGAACGAAAATCCGTCAACACAGTATTACCTCCAAAAATATGAAAAAAGGCATAATAATGAAGGAATGGGAAAAAATTACAAGTGAAGATATAAAAAAGTTTGTGGAGTCCATGCCAAGATGTCTGAAAGAAGACCGTACGCAGACTTTTGCGGTAGTGCTTTTCTGACATGTTGTTTACTATAAAAATATTATTATTAGTTAAGAGAAATTAATAAATCTATATACATATATAAAAATGGAAGTATGTATGTATATTCCCTATAGACTCCGAAACCGCTCAACCGATTTTGATTTTTTAAATTTTCCTTCCATTTTTTTTTTTTTCAATAAAGAAGGAGCATGTGGTAGGTGCGGAAGGGGGAAGGTCGCTCGAAGTTTTACCTACTTCACGCCACTGTAGCAATCAAGCGGCTAACAGCGTGCTCTCACTGTCAAGCGTCAGTCTGTCAGTGTTGTTTACAAGCCTACGGAATCATATCGTTTTACGTCGCAGTTACACAATTAATGCCCTACAAAATACAAAATTGCTCTGCGAAAACAAGCGCCTGCATCAGTGATGGTTTGGGATGTGATGGTAACTGCTACAGGACGCTCATCACTCGTTTTCGTGAAAACATTTTAAACGTTGCTTTGTTACCTTGGGCACGTAAACAATTCGGTAGAAACCATTGGATGTTTCAACAAGACTCGGCATCATCCCATAAAGCCAGACAAACCCAATGTTTTTTGTAAGATAACGTTCCCAGCTTCATGTCTTCACAACAATGGCCAACAAATTCCCCTGACTTAAACCCAATGGATTTTTCCATATGGTCCACTCAAGAGGCCAAATTATCAACTAAAAAATATGAGGCGGTCAACGTAAAGATTACTCTTCGCCGAAAATGGGACAAAATACCATCGTACCACATTCGTGCAGCGTGTGAAGTCTTCCCGGACAAACTCGATGCTATTATTCGCGATAAAGGTGGCTACGTCGAACAATAACATATATTTCTTAATTTTTGAAATGTTTATAACAAGGTTTTTAAATAAAAAAAAAAATTCAAAACTTTGATCCCAATTGAAGTGATGCATATTTCCCAAGCGGAAATTTTAAAACTAAACCAAAATTCAACATAGAGATGACCTCCCTGTACATTTCATGAAATTTCCATTGAATTTTGAAAGCTTATAATTCACCACCAGTTTTTACGTGTTTTACCTTAAGTGAATAACCTTTTCTTTTCTTCACTGCAAGTAGAAAATGTTTTGGATTTTGTGCATACATTATTAGTCTCAATTATTTTTTTTTTACTTTATTAATAGAAGCTATTTACTTTTGTCACTATTTACTTTTAATTTACTTTTATCACAATATTTACTTTTGCGGTGGTTAACATTTATATTACGGAGTTTGTGTGTGAGAGAGATAGATTTAAAAAGTTTGAGCATACATATGGCAATTGTCAAGATCATAAATATTCATTAAAACTCTCTTCACACAGTGTGTAAGAAGTATTATAAATGACTCAGAATATTTGCAACCCCTGCAGTTAAGCATCGTAGACATCATAAAGTGTATGAAGTGAACCTATTTCAAAATAGTTTTTGGTTTAAAAACAACTAAAAATGGAGCAGAATGCGCCCCATCCAAACTAATGGTTAAAATTATCTTGCTAATAAAGCCAATTTTCAATTTTATATATACAATTGAACAACGGATTATCAATGTGAAAACCCGATTTTTCGAGACAAATCATCGTCACCGATGAGGCCTTACTATTTTGAAAATGAGGCCAGTAATTCTGTGACTGTGAACAGAATTCGTTACAGGAACATGATAACGATATTATTGTGGCCTCAACTGGACGGTATTGGTCTGGACTACACATGGTTTTAGCAGGATGGCGCCACCTGCCACACCGCGTATGAGACAATCGATTTATTGGATTAAGGTTATATTTTATAATTAAATCGTGGACTCTAATTGTTGGGACACGCTATATGTTGCTCTATTACAGATAACCGAAAGATACAGAAACATTCAGACATACAGACTGACAAGGAACATACAGACCAACTATGATATTCGAATACTCTTACTTTCGTTGGAAGAAAGTGGTAGAGAATATATTGAACCTCTGAGCGAATCTGCGGAACGAAAATCAGACGATGGTACCGACTTACTATATATGTGAAGTTCGGCGCCACGCCTCCATTTTTTACTTAAATAGTACAACAGTAGTTAAATAGTGGCCTTGCATATACTAAATTTTTCATAATAGGCCTGTACGAACTATATTACAAAGTAGCCTAAGAAGATATTACAATACAATTTGTGGGAACTCAACCATACTCTGCAATCGCACACTCAAGGTTTTGCCGCTTCACTTCCTTACATTGATTTTCAATGCCATAGTTGCGATGCAGCAGTTCCAAGAGAGATAGAAGTAAGCAACCGTGGCGATGATCCACAAGCCTGGCAGAACGGAACAAGATCCCGAATCCTACCAGCCGATCAATCTCCTGCCAAAGCTACCGAAGGTATGGGAAGGACTGATTGTCGCTAGAATTTTGAATTTCGACGAGCTACGAGATTCCAGTTTGGATATCGCGCTGGACACAGTGAGATGGAGCAACTTCAAGAAAATGTACTCCAACGCTGTCTTTGTGGATGTAGCTCAAGCTCTTAATAGTATGGCACCCCGGTCTTTTCGCAAAGGGTAAAAGTATGCTGTCCTTGCCCTATTTTACCTTCATCCGATCCAACTTGGAGGATCGATCGGTTATGGTCAGAGTCAGGACAGAGTTATCATCAATTCAAAATTAATTATCCCAGTGTTGAGAGCTCGCCTCTTTTCTTTTTTCACTGTTCGTGCCGACATGCCTTCACCGAATGCTGACGTACTTGGATTGGCACCCCAATCAACGTTGATGGCTGCCTACGCTGATGACGTCTACATACTCATATTTAAACCCTAAAAACATGCAAGTCCTGCAAAATTACGCTTTAAGACTAATGACGGTTTTCATTCCTGACGTTCAAATTTCAGTTCTTCGTAGAGAAGGTGCTATGTGAAATCAATGAAGCTCAAAAAATTTATCGAAAGGTCAATCGTCTGGTCGAAGGCTCTAAGCTCAGACTTTTTTTCTGTAAGAACGTAAATGGAAGGCTGGCTGCAAATGCGCAGGTAATCACTTATTTAACCTATTGTATTTGGAGGCAATGAAGCAGGCAATGCTGCCGATAGAGAAGTATTTCTAGAACCACTAATTGATGATGGCTCTCTTGTAGAGCCACCGGATTATAACGAGGTCGGCTCAGTAATTAAAAAGCTGAAGAATAACAAATCGGCATGTTCCGATAAGCTGCCAACGGAGTAATTCAAGATCGGTGGCAAAAAGTTGGTAAGGCGTATGTACAAATTTTTATGCACAGGACAAGGTCCGACGAATCCATGCTCAACGATTGGAAGCTCAGATTATTTGTCCTATCTTCAAGAAAGGAGACTGCTATCTGTGCGTATTACCGTAAAATAAGGTCATTTTCAATTGTACTCGTATATAAAATCGAACTGAGTGAACTGATAGGACAGTGCAACTTCACTTAGAGTGTCAAAAGAGTAACAAGAGTAACTATAATAGAATTACAAAGGAGTTTTAAACCTTCATAATGATCTGAAGAATAAAGCCACTAAAAAACACGATCAGCACAACTTGTGAAAGGCAACCCGATAAAAAAATAAAAAGTTTTTTAAGGACATTCAAAAAACTGATCACTACCTGAAATACCATCCACTCGCCTCAACTCCTGAGATTTCTATAATTAACACTTATTCTATTATGGCAGCCCAATGATTCATAATATCTCCGAATTGGGTATGGAAACGGGCAGATGGCAATTCACCAAGTCATCAGTTTTTTTATTTATTTTATTGTTAACTATTGCTGATTTCAGCATCAATTCCAAAAATACATTGTCTTTCCGAGGTTTTATCAAGTGACATATCTTCCACAGAAAGCCGCATTGCGTTTCTGAAAGTGCTGTAATGTAATTTTCTAGAAAGTTTTGACCAAAAAGCATCATTTTATTTTTGTGGGTACGTAAAAGAGACCAGGTTCTAACACAGACAACGGTAAACGAAACATACAGATTATATTGTAATCCAAGGATCGCGGAAAACGGTTTTTAGGTAAATTTTTAACTGAAACATCATTGGTAAAAAAACCTTACATATACATGGAACATATGGAAATTGTAGTTTTTCGATTAACACAACACATTCGCTTGATTTTTTCTTGCTTTTTTTTTGAACAATGTAAAGACAAATGTAATTTTTATCAAAAGTATTGCGTGTAAGGTAGGTAAAAACCAAGTAACGTCCTTGGCCAACCACTGTCTCTCACAATGCTCTCTCTCCTCTCTTTTAATTTGCTATAGCTGCTACTTTTATTCTTTCTTTCCGTTCCTTAGCTTTCAGCATTCTCTATCTCTGTCGTGTTAAAAAGGGCGATTCACAATGCAGAGCATGTCGATCGAGCAGCTCAGCTGGCATTTGCAAGCATGTTGGCGATCATTAGTTGAGAGTATTTTTGATATTATAGTTGGTAAAATTTTAAAAGAAGAGGAATCAAATAAATATATTTAGAACAAAAAAGAGAAAGAATTGAGACACCAACAAAAATCGTTTATAAATGTGTATTATTTAACTGCCGCCAAACCCAAATTACTCTAAAACTTAATAAGAGAAAGTGTATGAATTCTTTTTTTTTTTTTTTGCTGTAAAATAGTGGAGAGCATCCTAAGTGTGAATAATTTCTGAGTCATAATTTGTATGGTATGCCAAGAAACAACACCAATGCAACATAACGTAATTTAAATTTTTATTTCTCTTTAGCATCATGTGGCCGACTTCGGCCATCGTTCATTCGTATGTGTGTGAAGACAAGAAGATGTTCGTTCCATTGAGGACAACTTTCCATTGTCCTCATTCCCCATTTTCTGGGCAATCCTGTATTATAGATATTTTTATTAATGGGTACTTTAAAGACAAAAAGACAATCAATCAATTATAACAATTATTTTTAATTTTTAACAAGTAAGACTGCAATTGGGTATACACAACTACGAAATACTCTGCACTCCTGCAGTGTAAACCTATGCAGACATATAAGTTTCTGCGTACGATTCAGAAGAACCTAAATGTCCACGTTTAAAGTCTCTAGCACTTATAGTTTCAATGAAAGGTTGTTTCATACATTCCGATCTTTATCAAGAAAATATATGTATATATGAGTTTCCTCTATGTTACATACGTTCGCACAGACTTATTATACCCTTATCCTTTTGGTTACATGGCATAAAAATCAATAGTAAAAATCATGATTTTGGTTTCAAATATAAAAATTAGCCATCGTTTTTATTTTGAAAAATCTAAAATAAAATTCAAGACTGAGTTTTTTCTTCAAAATTAAAAGGAATAATTTATTTTTCCGATCAATAAGTTTAGCGTAGTACAGAATTAATCACGAAACAAGCAGCTCATCTAGAAAGCTGTGGGTTCCCAATGCAGATACTGAAAAGGCAATGTGTAAAAGAATCGGTGCTGCAATCGGCAATAGCTGACACTATTTGATATTACATCGTTAGCTCGATGAAGAGCCCTTTTGACCATAGTTGTCCGTCCATCCTTCTAAGTAACTATTTCTCAAATACTATAAGAATTCGATACCTAACAAGTGGTATAGACTTGCTCTGAGGCGCACAATAATGCTTAGCCATCTCAAATTTGTATTCTGGAACTATAATGTTAAACTAAACTATAGTGTTAAATTATCTGTAAATTCCACAATATTGTATTTATGATTATAATATTCTGTCTTTCACATAACGTTAGTCTCATTCGTACCTTTCGAACAAAATAAAAAGTTATTCGGTCAGATGTAGACGTTCCAGCTGAAATAGGCGTAAACTAGTAAACTCCATCAATTATGTAATTCAATATTTCTACTGACAACCAAATATCTTGTTTCAGTGAATGTTCTAGTCGTTAGCATTATCTTTATTTACATAAGAGAGCAAAAATTGAATTTTTTTAACCAACTGTTGCAACTTATTGCGATTCAATTCTACGCTGCCGCTGCACAATGCAAAGAGCTTTTGGAAATCAGCTTGTTCGGCATTTTGGCGTTTGTTCAATTGCTTCGCTCGCATAAATAACTGCAGTATATCACTTAAAGCGGCTAGCTTGTACTCCTGCAGAGACATTAATTGTCTCACATCCTTCTGCAGTTGTTCACGACTTTCTACGAATAGAATTGAACCGTCTTTCGTAGCTGCTGCAGCACCTCCAGGCCCATTACCAGTTGTAATTGCTTCCATTTCTACCGAAATTAATGCATCCTCAACATCTTCAAAGTTTGTACCATATTTCAGCGTTGAGCAGAGATTCACCAGGTGAGATACTGCTTCATTTGGATTTGTTTGATGTTCGCCTGCAAAGAACCTGACCACGCACGTGTATGCCGCCAGTATATTCCATAAATTATAATGCAGACATGGCGAAGGTGTTTTCTGGCAAATGTCTGCGAATTTTTTTATGTTCTGACATATTGCAGGAATTTCCGAATCCGATGCTTCATCATTGGCAGGTAGTACAACGATTTTTGAATTTTCACGTTTGTGCCACCAGGGCTTGTAGTCCGGCAACAGTTTCATGATATCACCATTTTCAACGAGCTTCTTAAATTCTTCCTGCTCGGCAGTGGTCAGACGTGACCAAACTTTATTGGAGTTATTTATATCAATACCCTGCATGCGTGTAGCGATATCTGCTTCATCTTCCTCATGTTCACAACTTTCTTCGTCCGGCCCTAAGTCATCGTCCGAATCGAGTGGATCGTTCAAGCCATCGGCATCAAAGTCCTCGGGATCAATGCCAGCATCTGACTCTCTAATGCGTTTCAATATATCGTACATCTTGCGCATATCATCCCGAGAAGTTGGTTCCGCGGCGCCCAGTTCATCTTGAATGCAGTTTTTGTAGAACTCCTCTGAGCATTTGAGATGCTTTGGCGATTTGTAGCACGCAACAGAACAGTAGCACGCATTGCATTTCGGACAAGTGTAGCGAAATTTAGCAGTAACGCAACTAATGAGATAAAGTTCTATATTTTATATGTATATTGGAATTATGTATGAAAATACACTCACAATTCGCATAAATCTTTTTCCGTATCGTCCGACATCACAAAACAAAACAGATGTAAACTGCGCCGGGCAGCGGTATGCTAAATTATTTTGGCATTCACAGTGAAACGGTGCAGGGTTACAAAAAAAAAATAGAAAAAAATGATACTTTGCATTAACGGATAAATCTATTCAATTACAAGAAACTAAATGCAAAAATTGTAAAAGACTCATATATTTTACTGTCAACTATATTCGTATTTATACAAAGATGGGACGTAATGATTAAGAATTATATTTCAAAAATTAAAATTATAAAATTATTTACCGAGTTTTAAATTTTTACTCATTGTTTATTAACCATTTTTCGATTTGCTTTTTATCATGGTTGATTTTTATTCTAAATCTCAAAAAATCAAAACCATTAAGCGTTTTTTATTCTGAAAATTTATAAAAAAAATTCACTCAATTATTTCTATAGTTTTTTTTTTTAATCTCATAGCCAACACTCCATATTCGTGGGTGTCATAGAAATCTCTAGAGAAAATTCCGTCTGGTAATTTGAATTTCACAGAGAAATTTCATAGGTGTCACAGATTCTCGTAGATTTCATTCAAAATAGTGTTTAATATACAGACGAGTTTTGTGCTACGCAGATATGTCATTGACAACAAAAATAGATTACAGACTATGTAAATAAAATTTTTTCAGATTTACTTAGAGAACATTGTGCAGTCCTATATTTGGTGTGATGTATCTGAATAACTTATTTTATTAATATATATATATTTTTTTTTTTAGAAAATACCCAATACTAAAAAAAGCTTTAGAAAATGTTCCTTTCTTTCACGCTTTCACGTATTGCTTCATGATTCCAAGTTTAATGTGCAGTGGTGGGAGAATAATTTTGTCATTGCTAATCAAAGCTTTATTGATAATATTTTTTTGCTCCAAGAGAGATTTTTTTTCTTTCCGTACTCTTTTTTTCTTCCAATGTTCGCTAGTAGCTCTGCAGTCTCATTCGCATATAAAGCATGGACATTTTGTATACCCACTTTATCACTTTGAGATCAACACAAACAGTGTTCGAAGTTAAGTAAAACTTTATTTGGACCGAAATTACGTACTTATTAACTAGTTCAGAGAATTATTTTTAAGTAATGTTGTTCCATAACTATCAAAAAATAATAATAAAAAATCATTAATTTAATCATGCTTTCTATGAAAAAACACGTAAACATATTTGTTTTCAATAATTATTATTATAATTCGATCATTTTGAAAATTTTACCAAATTAAAGGAAAAGTAAAATTTTATGACGTTTGCATTTTACAATGAAATGTTTTTGGCAAAATGAAGAATTTTTACCAAAAATACGTGTTCTAGCGTTAAAAACACAATTTGTAGTAATGATTCGTTAACAAATGTGTATCAAGTACACGTAGTGTGAAATGGTATTATCAGTTTGCCTGAAAGTTTGTAACGCATTGAAGGAGCCATCGTTGACCCCATAAAGTATATATATTCTTGATCAGCTCGACGAGACGAATCGATCTAGCCATGTCCGTCTGTATGTCTGTCCGTCTATCCGTCTGTATGTTGTTGCCATGAGACCAATTTTTTTGGTATCCAGTTGAAATGTTGCACATATACTTCTTTTTATTGTAGTTTAATAGAGTATCAAGATTGACCTGCCACGCCCACTATGTGGGGTAGCTCCCATACAAACCTACTGCCCACTTTTGACTTTTTGTAAGAAAAACGTTTTTATTAAAATCAATATTAGGGTTGAAATGCGATATGGTGACTTTTAAGAGACAGCCGCTAAACATACATAGACAATTGGGCGTGGTCTTCCCACTTTTTGAGGTAGCCCCCATACAAACCCACCGTGCAATTTTGCGTTTTTTATGAAAAAATCCTTCATTTAGATCAATATTAGCTTTCAATTTGATTTTGTGGATTCTAATGGACAACCGCTTCATATATATATACAAAGGGGCGTGTCCCGCTCAACTTTTTGAGGTAGTCCCATATAAACTCACAGTTCACTTTTATGCATTTGTATGGAAAACGTCAATATCAACTTGAAATTCGATATGGCGGCATCTTACACATCTACTACATCGCTTCATACACCATCTACTAGTGAGCATGTACCACCCCCTATTTAAATCCCCACTTTTATGTATTGCAATATTATTTAAAGTTTCGTGTGAATGTTTTTAGAGCTTCGGTTCAACCGAAGTTAACGTTTTTTCTTGTTTAAAATACCTAAGATTTAATAAACAATGTGCCGCGCACATTACTAAGTATATGTAACAACTATTTGTGAATTATAAGTACTCGTTTTTAAGTGAAGTAGTAAAATAAAAATTGGCAACAAACCATTAATCCATACAACACTATATAAATATATTAACTATTCAGTTTTTTGTTAAACGCCATAAATGCTACGACAAAATCTAAGTATACGTATTTAAATATATATATATATAAAGGTATAGTGTGTATGTACTTTTAAGACAATTCGCACTTTTTAATTCATATTTAAACACGCATATGTGCATTGTATATCGCACATTTATGTACAAAAAGTTTTTTTTTTTAGGAATATGGATTAATTTTAAGGAACCAGTTACTTTTTTTTTTTGAATGAAAAAAAAAAATTTGTAATTTTATATAAACACATCAATTTCTGGGCAACCATAACTGCAGCCATTTGAAATTTGGTAGGTTTGAGTGTATATAAAAAAGAGTATACCCAGGGAATAAAATAGAAATAGACATTGGTTTTGGTTCCGGTTTCGGACCTTACCGAAACGTGTGTGTTTCGGTATAAGGTTCTGTACCGGCTCCAATTAATTTCTTTACTCGGTTTTATTACGTTTCTTCGTATTTGGTTTCGGTATACCGGAACGGTACCGATCAATATTAAAATTGTTGAAAAAAAATAATAATAGAATAATTACTATTGCCAACGTTCCAAAGGCCTCATATCAATTTAATAACATGGTATTAAAATTTTGATACCATTCAGACTTAGCGTGAAATGGTATTATCAGTTTGTAATGAATTAAAAGAGATATCGTAAACCCCATAATATATTCTTGATCAACTACGAGACGAGTCGTCAGTTTTTGCGTAACTTCTCTTTAACTTTTTTCTTTATCGTCTATTTTATAGTGTTCTTTTGTTTTAAAACGAAGTATTGACTCTTTGTGGAAACCAATCCATGAAAAATTATTCATTATATAAGTGACGGTTTTGTGATCTGCAGATGCTTTAACTTTGGTCATTCTAACATACATCTGTGTACCTCATACGAACGACGATTCGCATGACCAATTAGTGATTTAAGCAGCGACGGTTTCTTGACCTACTGATGCTTCGCCTTTCAAAACAGTAAAAAGAGAAGTACTTATTTTTCCATGCAAATGTTTGTCATTCTATCATACAGTAAAGTTATGTACTTCAAATATCCCATGAAAAAAATTATTTACTGAAAATGCATTGTTTCGCGAAGCACATTCCGCGAATTTTTACTGGGTTTCAACCAGGTTCTATACTTTCCCATGTACATTTCACCTTATTATTCATATGCTTCACGGACATATAATTGGCGATCTTATGTGGCGTTTCCACCAAACGTATTGCGCATCTCACATCCGTTTAATTTTGAATTATACTTTACTACTCAACCAAAAATCATTATTTTTGAGCAAAAAAAAATAAAACTTAAAGAATAATAATTTTTTGCTCATATAAGTGCAAAAATTATATAAATTCCTAGTCAGTAAGCCTTCTTTTAAAATATAGTATAGGTTTCATATAAAGTTTTATCCAAGCACTTTATTTATCTTCTCTATTAAAATGACTGATATCAAATAAAACAAAATGCAAAAGTGCAAAAACTTCCAAAACTTCTGGAATTAATTTTGTGGCGAAATATATATATTTTTCGTTTGTATGGTTGGAATATATTGTAATATGTAACTAAGCGTTCGTCATGTTGCGATGTAGTGGTGAATTTTGAAGAATATGTTTAAATAGAGGAACAAATTCATGTTCTAGAAGAAAAACTCTATTTTATAGTATGAAACATTTTGAAAGATGTTTTTTTATTTGCTTATATATTTAGTAGAAGTTAAATACTTTATTATATTCATAACTACATTCTGCGTAACTAAGCTTTAATTTTTCATACTTTTTTTTTTGTGCTAATGAAGGATTGTTTTTGAATTGCAATTTTTTTTAATTGAATGTTCATTTTTAAAATGATTTGAACCTTTTATTATTTTTGTATTGTAAAACAAATTTAAAACTTCCCTCGAAACATACACACATATATGCTCTCTCTTTCTTTCTTAATTGTGAGAGGAATAGAGCGTATGAAATGGAAAAAAGTATTTTATATCTTAGAATCTTTTTCTTTAACTTTATATTTTAGAACATCATTTTGTTTAAAACTATATTTAAAACGCGGCCCTCCCTTTTCCCCTGCCACTCCTTCCTTTGCGCGAAGTTGAAAGAAATACAAAGTTGTTATTGGACAGTTTCCCTATCCTTTGTCTCCTCTTTTTGCTATGGTTCGTACGTCCACACTACTCTATCGTCATATACGATCTTTTCGTTGTTGTTGTAGCAGCTCCTTCTTCTTGTGAGCTGATACAGCCACTTGGGCTGAGTTGAACAACCTTTGACTGCACAAAACTTCTTGTGCAGATCGGTCCGGGGCGTAAACCCATTTAGTGTAAAAATAACTTATTTTTTAAATTAAATATTATTATTTAAATAAATTTGATAAATTTTTATAAAAAAAATAAAAATATAAAAAATTATAAACTGCAGATAAAAATGCTTCAAAGAAATTAAAAAAATAAAAACATTTTGTTATATGTTTTATTTTTTTTTTTATTTATTGTAATTTACAACAAAAACAATGAAAACTTTTTGTTTTGTTCTGCTTGACATGAAACGAAACAACAATTATGTGCATCAACAACACTCAAAATACATTGTACATAAGTACCAAAAAAAACAACAACAAGAAATCATATCATACATATGTACTACATACAAATATTCGCTAAAATGTTATATTGTTGTTCATCTTCTACTTCTTTTTGCATTAAAAGAAAAAAATACCAACAGAACAAAAAACAAGAAAGAACTGATTTTGAGTTTTTTTTTTGCGAATTTAGCGTTTTTTGTTGAGTTTTGTCATTCACTTGGCAATTGGCGAATTTTATCATTCACTTGACTTGAATGGCTGTGGTTAGCTAATCTTATTCACCACACCACGGCGCTGTTCAAAAGCCACCCACACCAAACACATTTCCAGCATTACAAATATCAAAGAGGAAGCGCGAACTCGCTAACGACGGACACAGACAATTCGGTAACCGCGGCGGAACAACGTGCTTGTTTAAAAAATGTCTAAAGCGACAACGAATAGCATAATGAACGGAAATCATTATGAAATACTGCATCAAGGACGCTGCAATATGTACAAATCAAAAGTATCTGTAGTCCTGGGCGCCCAGTGGGGTGATGAGGGCAAGGGCAAAGTGGTCGACATGCTGGCGTCCGAAGTGGACATTGTTTGCAGGTGTCAGGTGAGTAACATAAAAACAAAAGTGTACAGTACTCAAAAGATAAGAAAGAAATAAAAAACACAATACCTAATCACGCCTTGTGGATAACCCAAAATGCGTCTATGCAACAAACAGCTGATGACAAAGCTATATGATATCCTTGCGTCAAGGACGCGGCAGATGCGCGCGTCAGTTCGTTGACGCCTATTTTATCGGGTCAGACGTCAGGAAATGTGGTTGAAGCATACAATCAAATTTATATCCATATGTATCGTACTAAGAATTATTTTTCATAGCGATAAAAATCCTCTTGCATCAGCATTTAAAAAAGTTTTCTTTTTATCTAAATACTTGGAAAATTGAAGAAAACGACGACAATTGCTCTGGTACTTTAGCTGCTTTGTTCCGGTCAGGAGGTGTGCAGGCGGGCAAGCATGTGTTTTTCATTCTTTTCTCATCATCATCATTATACAAATATATTCGTTTGTATGTGTGTGTTTCTGTGTATGTGCGCGCGCGCCATATCTGAACTACAGTACACATATACCGTCCGTCCGTTCTCTGTCCCGCCTGACCCATAGAGCGTTTCAGCAACGGCCAGTGTATATGTATGTATACTTACATACATACAGACATGTATGAATTGGTTAGCTGACGTTATTGGTTATTTTCTTTCTATTCGTTCGTTTATTTTGCGCGCTAGATGCCTGACTTTCGGATGGTCTTTCTTACCACCGAACACCGCTACCATCGCCAACCATAGCCTCTTCGATCTGCACTGCCCGCTCGTTACCAAAGTCATCGGATGGCAATGTTTACATAACATTTACCATTCCCGTGCAGATTTCATTGAAAGTATTATCTATAGGTCTCATATTGTAGTAACTATGAAGAAAGTCCAAGCGAATCGTCTTTGTCTGGTTGTAAACTATAATCTTTAACTAGAAAAATAAACCATTTTTTCCTAATTCCGAGCATAAATCGAAATATGCAACTTAGTTACAAGCCGACCATTTTGTATTTCCGAAGCTAGCGGCACAAAATTTTTTTTCCCTTCAATTCCCTATTGATGTATGGTTTGATTGTAACATATAGTCACCAAAAATTTGATTCCAAAAATATCTGATCGAGCTAGTATACTCTGGCCCTGTTCCTTTTCACTTAATCTTTGAAATTGTCGTTTGAAAGTTGATATGGAGTTGGTATAACCAGAAGCAGCAACACAGGTTCAAAAATTTATCCAC
Source organism: Leucophenga montana (assembly GCA_035044765.1). NCBI lineage: Eukaryota > Metazoa > Arthropoda > Insecta > Diptera > Drosophilidae > Leucophenga > Leucophenga montana. The sequence continues at coordinate 173,870 of JAWNNQ010001269.1, read as the reverse complement.
TAGTTCCCATACAAGAAGTATTCGTTTTGTTGTATCGAGCATGTTTGTTGAATTAAAGCAATTACAAATGTTAAAATAGTAGAGTACTAAAGCTCCGGTTCCATCGAAATTATTGTTTTTTAAAGTTAAAAATCCCAATATAAAAAATATATATTTTTTTAAAACACATGGAACAATGCTGCAGTTCACGACTTTAAAGTAACTTACACTCTTGCTTATGTAGATTTATAAGACTAGATAATGAAACTAACAAAACTCCCCATGATTGACTATCTTCGAAGTAACGGTGTTGCTGCACATTGGTATGCAGGTGCGTAGAAATTTCTTTTGAGGCGGACTTATTTCGGGGCTTTCGATTCTTACATTGACGAATAAAACGGAGATATTTGGTTCAAAGTGAGCAACAACAAAAGCACACGGTTCTGGAGGTCCCCAAGGCCAAAGTGAGGATCACAAAAAACTCACAAACGTCTAACAATTGCATGCATATTCGGCAGTAAAACAAACAGAAAATAAACTGGCAGATTTAAAAATTGTATAAAATATTATTGTAAAGGTGAAAAGAAACAATAGATATCAGAGACTATAATTGCTAAAAACTTGGATATTAGATTCTCCTCGGTCATATGTAAATCGAGTTTATTATTTTTTGTTGGTACGTAGCATTTCATAGGTCTATATCTTTCAAGTCCAGGAAGTAATATTGTTAATTACACCAGTCTGTCCTCGGGAAGTCTGTTCTGTCAACTTCAATTGGCAACACAGTTGATTTGCTTCTTTACACTCTTCACACGCAGTTTGATTAGTACATATATTTATTGTGTAATCTAGTTTCTAACATCCAGAATGAGTCGTAAGAGATTCCATATATTGTTGATCTAGTTATGTCGGTCTGTATGATGTAGTAGTATGTATGTATGTATACAAACAAGTTCCTTATTTTTGAGATTTTGGTTTGAAAGTGAATGTTTTCTTCAAACAAAATTTGTTTGGACATTTTATATATTATTAAAGTTCACTCTTACGATGGTGTTTATCATAAGAACATATCACGAAAAGTAAAAAAAAAAATGAAATTTCGTAGGAACGCGTTATTAGATAAATTTATCATGAATTTCTTCCTATATCATGATATTGTTTGTTGCAATATTTATGTTAAATATTTATGTAATATGCAGAAGTCAGACTCTATCAGTATCGGAAGCCGAGACGATAGTAGTAGTTTCCGTTCTTGACTTTATGCATAGCAGTAGTTTAAGTATGCTTGTTACGGATTTTCTTAAACGAAATATAAAATTCTTGATTTAAGAACAATTTTTTCAATTCAATAATAATTAATTTTAGCCCCCTTTAAGCTCGACTATGCTTGACTTTAAGCCAAAATTGGGATTGTTTTATTTAAAAAATTTACTTAAAAACTTTTTTCATCTTATTTATTAATTTAATTTTTAGAAAATTCTTTTTTGATTTGGTTGCATTTATACCAGTATAAAATTGTACTTTTTGGTGGTGATCAAAGGCGAAGAGCGTTAAGTTTCATCTACTTAAAGACTCCGGCAAACAGGAACCCAACACAAAGAATGGTTGAATCACAATCAATTGCTTTTCTCATTGACTTTTAAAGCAATCGGAAGAGTAAATTTGGTTTTGCTCTCATAAATTGATAAAAGAATTTCGTACTTAGTTTAAATCAAAAAGGACTTATTTTATATTATCAGACTTTTGTACTAGACTTAAGTCCAGGTTTGTTCTTAAAATTAGACTTTTATACTTATTCGCTAAGCGTCCGTCGATATGTGAGTGAAAACACGAAGGTATCGACACTTTTATATCATGTTAAGACATATATTATATCATGTTATGACATACAAAAACATTATTTTTACAAAGTGTAAATAATATTATAGTTTTGTTACGGAGCTTATAACGCATTAAGGGAAGCATCAGTGACCCCATATATATTCATATATATTCATATATATTCTTAACCAGCTCGGCAAGGTGAATCGAACAATTCATTTCCCTATAACCACTGTCTATGTGAATCAGAATTAGTCCCTCACTTTTTGAGATATCGATCTGAAATCGGGTAGGCTGAACATATGTCACAATGACCATGTCCACTTTTAGGGACAGGTCCCATACAAACCAATTTCCATTGTATTACAGTCAATACGAGTATCAACATGAAATTCAAAATGGTGGCTACTCGCTGGCAGAAACTTTGTATAAATTCTAATGGGCGTGTCCCGTGTTAGGGGTAGTCCCTATACAAACTTACCTCCCAGTTATCATGTTTAGCATAAAAGCTTTTTCATTAGAGTCAATATCAACATAAAATTCGAACATTCTTATGAAGAAAAGCTAAAGACTCACCGCCTACTTTATGGTTTTTACAAGTATACTTTTTATACCATTCACACATACTGTGAAATGGTATAATCAATTTGTCTGAAAGTTATTAACGCATTAAAGGAGCCATCAAAGTATATATATTCTTATTGTAGTCAATATCAACTCAATAATTGATATAGTAACATAAAGTGGAAGGATGCTTGACATATACATTAATGGGTGGGACCCGCCCACTATTTGGGGTAGCTCCCATACAAACCTATGGTCTTTTGACTTTTGAATTTTTGTAAGAAAAACTTTTTTATTAAAGTCAATATTAGGTTGAAATGCGATATGATCCCTTTTTATAGACAGCCGCTTAACATACATAGACAATTGGGCTTGGCCCGCCCACTTTTGAGGTGGTCCCCTCACAAACCCACCGTGCAATTTTGTGTTTTTTATGAAAACAATCCTTAATTTGATTTTGTGGATTTTAATGGACAACCGCTTCATAAACATATACAAATGGGCGTGTCCAGCCCACTTTTTGAGGTAGTCCCATATAAACCCACAGCTCACCTTTATGCAGTTGTAAGGAAAACATCAATATTTAAGCCCCCACTTTTATGTATCACAATACTATTTAAAGTTTCGTGTGAATGGTATTAGAGCTTCGGTTCAACCGAACTTAACGTTTTTTCTTGTTTTTATTATGTTTCGAGCCTAACTTCCTTAAAAATGAAAGGTAGACGTCAAATTATCTCTAGAGATTTAAAAGTCTTGACAGTAATTTGTTAGATGCTTGTTAAGTGTATTGTATGCGGTTCTACTTTTTATACTCTATATAAAGTCTGCTAATTTGCTACAAAAGGGTGTTTAAGCTACAGTTTTGCTTAAATTTTTTTTTTTCACATAAACACTACCATGTGCTCACGACTATTACTTCCTGTGTATCTAATTTGTACGACGCATTTAAAGCTGCTTTAAAGCTAAAGTAAATACGGTGATACCCCTCGATGTCAACGACTGCTTATCAAATACATTCAAACATTTGAGACAAGTCTTATAGCCGGTTTTTTAATTCTGAACTCATTTTAAGCATAGTAACATTCTTGAGAATCATCACGTGGCTGACAAAGTGCGTCGTGCGTTTAGTCAGTAGTCAGTATACGGCTGCAATTAAACGCTGGTAGATCTAATCTTGCATAATCTAGATTATATATATTATCAAAATCGTTATATGTATATATTAATGTATTGTACATATAATTTTCAGAATGCTGATAATTTATTGACTTAGTCATGCCAAGCCTCCCTGTTGTGTATTAGAATTATATGTATGACTATTTTGCGATTTTATTTCACAATTTTTGCAGCTTGTCACGAACGTTGAACACAATAAAAATAATAATTATTTCCTATCTTATCACCAACGTAAACTGGTTGTGTCCAAGGTAAATGAATACTATTTACTGGTGACAAGACAATTCCAGAATCTTCAACTATATAAACATACATACTTAGGTACATAGAATAAAGAATAGCGCCTACATTCTATTGTATGCATGTATGTGTTTTATATACCTACATATGTATATAGTTAGTAGACAGATTATCAATATTATTTTTGTGAACGCTTGTACAGTTGCCAAAAATTATACTTGTACGTTTGTTTTGAAAATAAAAGCATTTTTTGTGGTCCCAAAAAAAAAACAATCTATAGATTATATTCCGTAGCACTGACGTCGACTAGTGTCTATTCTTCGCACTTTGTTGTATATTGTATTCAAACAAACTGCTACTGGGAACAAGTTGAAGATTGTATGTTAATTTAAAATATATTTATTTATATATGTATGTAGATGGTTTTTTTTCTAGATTTTCACACACCTTTATATTTTTATTTTTTACAGGGCGGTAATAATGCTGGACACACTGTCGTTGCTAATGGCACAGAATTTGATTTCCATCTCTTGCCCAGCGGCATCATCAATGAGAAATGCATCTCGGTCATCGGTAAGTCGGATGGATGTGTCATGTACTACTCGGCATAGATTGGATTATTAACAAAAGAATTGCACAAGCAAGAATCATGAATGAATCAAGAAAGAATATGAATCAATCGAAATGTGTTTCAAGTCACAATACAATCTGTTAAGTGTGGTTTCTTCTTAATCTTGTTGTGAAACTGTACAGTGAAAGTAAGCGCTATTAGATTGAATACTACATATGTATCTATATAATATGCCTATCTTTATATAAATTTATTTATTTATATGTATGTATATACTTAGTTTCTATATTTTCTTTTATACAAATGTTATTTTTTTTTATTTTTGTATCTGTTTTGTTTTTGAAATACGCCATGAAATTATTTGGCAACAATTTAAGCACCATTGACATTGTCTGGTCAAGCGCGGCGATGGCGACGACATCTGTGGCGGTGGTGGTGGTGGCAGCAGGCATTTCTCGGTGTTCATGATTTTGAGTATTTGTCAGTTTGACTTTGATTTAGTTTTCTTTTTCTTTTAGATACATTTATAGCACTGATTCTGTTTTTACTTTTGCGTTTTTTTTAGAAAAAAAAAAAAAAAATTAAATAGTGCATAACCCTTGATTTCCTGAAAGTTATAAAAAGTTCTGGCATCTATGCCTGGTACTATGCAGTTAAATGTCATTACTGATTCATTTTATTATTCAATGCTCTTGCAAGTTCAACTGTATATCTATAAACCTAACTTTTGTCTAGATCTACAATATTTAGTTAAAACAAATCTTCAACATAAAAAGTAATATGGTTCAATATCTAAAAGAAATTTAAATACCACTTATTAAGCCATATCTACTGTTACAGAGTTTTTCTGAGTTGTAAAAACAAATTTTGATGAGAAATTCAAAAAAATCCGGTTCGCATTTGCGCGAAAATTTTGCGAATGAATTCGAGTGAATTCCTTATTCACGTTATGCAAGATTTAGCGATTTAAGTTTACTTGCATTGCGTAATATGAATTTAACATACTCAATACAAAATTACTTCAAATCACGAAATCCTACCACAAGCGAATAATGGTTCAAATTTCTCTCGCAAAATCTTCCTGAAAGTGAGAACCAAAACAGGTATGTTCAATACATATATATAGTATTTCTGTACGTACGAACATCTATTCTAAAAAACTCTGTGGTGTAAAAGTTAGAGACAGCAGATGTTAAAATACTTTGTACCAAGTTAGATCACATTTATCTTAGAAAGTTTCCCATAATTCGCACAGAAATATTCTTTTGATTGGTGAATTTACATTCAAATTATTGCCAAATTACATACATAGTAAATATATATATATATATATATATATATATATATATATATATATATATATATATATATATATATATATATATATATATATATATATATATATATATATATATATATATATATATATATATATATATATATATATATATATATATATATATATATATATATATATATATATATATATATATATATATATACATACATATATTTTTCTTAAGATTTTAAGTTAAAGTATCCAAAAATATTCATAGTTTAACTATGTTAAATAAATTGTTAAAATGTTTTGGTTGTTTAACTCAACTAAATAATTAAATAGGAACCATTTTATAAGCACATCGTAACTTAAATCGAGACACGTTATCGTAATTCAAATATTCTGTTAAATTCAAATATGATAATCGTCGCGCCAACACAAACAATCACATATTTTGAACTTTGGAATTGTGTCTACAAAGATCTTTCGTAACAAATAAAATATATTGATATATTGCGAAGGAAATAGTTCTGACGTTGCATTGTTTCGATCGAAAATTGTGACAGATCTGCAAATAAGCCAAATGTGTGACTTCTCCTAAATCCGCAACCAAACGATTTGTGTACATTCTTTCTTAAATATACAGATTCATATTTGGACTCCGTTGAACTTCCATCAAACCAAATAAACAATTTGTACTCATAATTGTTGTTCTCATCGGGGAAATATTTTACCTCAGTAAAATGGCAATCGATGCACAATGCGAGATTGAATCAATTAGTGTTTTCGTTTCATTGTGAACAATTTTTTATTTATTTTTTTTATACCGTGTACCCATAAGGTAAAAGGGTATATTGAGTTTGAGTAAATGTATATAACATGCCGAAGTCGATGTGGCAGACCCCTAAACTATATATATTTTTAATCAGCACAAAAAATTTAGTCGATATAGACTCGTACGTCTGTCTGTTTGAACAACGAGATCTTTGAGATTATAAGAGAAAGAGACTTAAGATAGGATAAGACTCACATTTCCCCTCTTCAGATAATGTGTTTAAGGGTAGCCCCCTTACAAACATCCTCACAATTTTTAAGTTTTTGTATGATTTTTTCTCTTTATGTTTTTAATGATTGGTGTATATTTCGTCATAATAAAATATCCCACATATGTCCAGACCAAACCACTATAAAATATAAAGCCATACAAATCTATGTTTCATATATACAGCATTAAACAATGTACAGCGTATCTCGAAGTCAACTAAACTCGATTGCACTGTTCTTTCTTGTTTATTATTACCAGCTGGATTATGGAAATGGATTTTGGAAAGCGTCGAACGATAACTGGAATGTATGAAGCATATTTTAACAATTTTGAAGCCGAAAGATGACTTCATTTCCAGAGGAACTAAAAGTTGTTCGCTCATTTGAGGTTCGTTTTTGCTCGGAGTGGTAAAAAACAAATTTTATGGCATGGTCATATCAACTGTATATTAATATTTTTGGAGATTTGGTAGCAAAACTTTACTTGGAGTCGTTTAAGACTTTGTATCATTTCTAAAAAAAAAAAATAGAACTGGGATGAACAACATAATTTTACACAATACTCTTTCGCTTCATTCTCGACGAACAATAGGTTTTTTTCTTACTGTGTTTTATTTCTACTTGAATATTACGATTAAATACATTTTTTCGTTATTAGCAAAATACATTTATAATTCGACTTTGACCTGACTTAGACACTCTATATGTGAAATTTCTTAAGTATAAGTAGCTGTTTCCTGTTGACAATGAAATTAAATACATATGAATGTAAACTTATTCTATATTCGATTATTGACTTTGCCTTTACCTTGTATAATTGTTATTAATAGCGCTTTTCACATACATTGTCAAAATGTTTTTGTTGTTTAACTCAACTGAGTAATTATAAAGGGACATTCTATAAAGCTCTTTCGTAAGAAACAAAATATTTTAATATTTTGCGAAGGAATAGCACTGAAGCTGCATTGTTTCGAATCAAAATTATGACAGGTATGCATATAAGCCAAATGTCTGACTTCTCCTAAATCGCCTAATTCCACAAACAAACGTTTTGTGTACATTCTTTCTTAAATATGCATTTACATATTTCGATTCGGTTGAACTTCCATCAAACCAAATAAACAATTTGCATAAACAAAATAATCATAATTGTTGTTCTCATCGGGGAAAGATTTTGCGTCACCAAAATGGCAATTATTCAAATTAAAGTTAAGCTTGCTTAATTTGAAATAGTTGTTTTTTCTCTTATAAATGTTTATTTTTATAGTTCTTAACATGCAATCGTGCAAGAGTACTAAGATTCCAATGGAAGAAAATGTTTTCCTTAAGTGTATTTAATAAACCACTAAACAAGCAAACAAAAATTGTCTCCCGACTAAAGTTTAATCGATGACTTTGTCACTGATGCTATACTAGATACAAATATGTACTTGTATTGCGTCTCGTTTTTATTATTATACCCTGCCTTGTAGGACCGATGGTATACTAAGTTTGTGTAAATATATGTAACAGGCAGAAGAAGCGTTGCAGACCCTATAAAGTATATATATTCTTGATCAGCATCAAAAGCCCAATCGATATAACTTGTCCATCTGGGCGTCCAACCGTAAGTGTGAACGAAAAGATCTCGTAGTATATAAGACTCAAGTTTATGTATTTTTAAACTCTTCTTTTCCCGCTTCAGGTAAAGAGTGAACAGCCAACACAATTTTAAGCGGTATTTCCGTACAACTGTATTTATATTCAGATAAGAGGGTACCCTCATACAAACTTGCTCAACATTTTTAAGTTTTTGTATGAAAATTTTGATTTTGGTAACTATAAGCGAGAAATGCCAAATTTGGCATATCTTATTCAATTGTTACAAAATATTCCATATAAGGCTAGATCGCATCATTTTAAGCGTTAGCCCCATACAAATCTACCTCCGTTTTTTAGTTTTTGTATACAAATATTTTTGTTTTTATCTTCAATTAATTCAAAATGTTCAACAATTCTAATACTATATCTCGCATATGTCCAGATCGAACCAATAAAGATTCTATAATCTATAATGGTTTATATAAGGAGCCTGAAACAAGCTACAGGGCATCTTGAAGTCGTGCACACTCGACTGCAGTATTCTTACGTGTTTTTTACTGTATACATGGCGCTGTCATCGCTTGTCACAAGACTAATTTATTAGATAATCACAAATAAATTTGCAAAAGCAACAACAACGACGCACGATATGGAATAAAATTGCACGTTCTTAAGTGTTTTTACACACACAGCAACTCATGCATAAATTGTGATGTACATATGCATCTAATTTATTTCTGTGTGTGTAAGTCTAAACAAGGTTATTTTAAACGTTCCGGAATTTTTGAATAAATACTCAGGAGAGAACGTCAACATCAGATGATCTAACGATGTTAACTAAATGGAGCCAAATATGGCTTCCATGCTTCCATACGGAATTTTAAGTTGATACTTGCAGTTTTGTTGTAATAAAAAGTTTTCCAGTAAAAAATCTAAAACTGAACGGTGAAGCTGATTAATGGCTACCTTTAAAAGTGGACGTTACATATCGACTTGGGGAATGTAAAACATTTTCCGATTTGCCTAATTTACCATTTTCATAATAAATTTCGATTACATACTATATATATTTCCGCACGGTTAAAATTTGGATTTGCACGATTTTGTTTTTCCGATTTTCCGGGAAAAAGGTTTTTCAGATTTTGGTTTTTATTTTAAATTTTTTGGGAATCGTGAAATTTGCGTAATTTGAAAATTTGAATAATTTCTTCATATCGAACACTTAAATATTTCTGGAGAGTAATAAATGAATTTTGACTCCAGATTCGAATACAGCGAACATCACTTTACTTCTTCGTGCCTGTAATATTTGTTCAAGGTGTGTTCTTATATGAAAGGTGTAAATGAAAACTAATTGTTTTACTTAGCCAAGACGACATCTTTCAAAGAGTTTGAGCTAATTTAATATCAAATATTTTAAGAATATAACCGAAACAGAAACTTAATTCTGTTTTCTTAAATTAAGATTACCAACTAGGTCCATTTTTATGTTAAAAAAAGAAAATATCTAAATCCTTGCAAATTTTTAGTTACCAAAATTATAATTCAATAGACAGAAGGTATCTCATACGATATTTCAAAAATATTGTTCTTGATCGTAAAAATGTTTCCAAACCTGAAAAAATTATCTCGATATGCGTCGATGTTGCCTTGATGCAGTTCTGTGTAGCAAATAATATCGTAACATTATGCATTATTTGTTCAGTGCTTATGCTTCACAAATGCACATGGAAAACGTTCGCTATTCTGCTTCAAGAAACTCAACGAAATCTTCATTGTTCGGCATATTTAACGCAAAAACTCGAGCAAATTATTTCATAATCATTCACAGGAATCCAGTTGCCGTAATCGGAAAGTGGAAAAAAATTCCGCCGAGAAGTTTCCATGTGCCTATCTCTGATGATTCCGTAAAAGCTGAGCGAAGACCAGTAGATTCCAAATTTTGAATTCTTCTTAATTTTACTCGGGTTCCACAAGTTTTAAGGCAGGCCTGGTATAAACTATTACTTTTTTATTTGCTTCGTATTAGCATTGATATATATTTTACGAACAGAATTAAATAGATACTTCTCTTTTCCACAAACACCCTCTCTTTCTCCACATCACTACAAGGAAATTGTGGCTCTTGATAATTTTTTTATTATTATATTTCGCATTGAACAATTTCCATTAAAAATAAGTGAATAAGCTGGAAAAAATTATACAATATTGGTTTAAAAGCAAGTTTGTTGCTTCTCTATAAAATAACCATTTACTTTCACGTTCCAAATGATAAACAACAGTTTAGTATGGGTAAATTATCGTATTATATTTTGTTTTCGTTTTGGTATACATGCGCCAATTTTTTACATTCTATAAGCGTTCACTCATCATATTGTACAATAGATAGAAAACAAGTAAACTGTATGAAACGATCACATGACCGGCACGGTACACCCCGAATGTGTGATAAAATCAAATGAAACATCGTTCATGCGAGTATATATAGAATCTGTCCAAAAAGTAATGAAAATGAATTAACCTAACCAAGAGAGAGAGATAGTCGGTATTTTCTATCAGCAAATAACGTGGATGGAGAATGCCGAGCTTTAACTGCAAAAAGGGTGTAAGCAACAATAAATAAGTTTTACAGGAGAACGTTTTTTTTTTTTTTATTATCTCTTCATTTGGTATAAATATAAACATTGAATTCAGAAAGTAAGTTAAACGCGTTTTTTTTGTCGCTTACGTCATTTTTGCTGTCATGAAATTAAGCTGCTAAGCCAAGTTATGCTCGTAATTTGTCAATTGTCTAATTTTGTTGCTTACATCTTTTAGGCAGTTATGCTCGATATGAATTTACCTGCTCTAAAAGTGATCAGCTCTTAATGAGTATGGATCGTATGTGAAGTTTTTCGTTTTGGTTCTTTGTATCTTCAAAGTACGGTGAAATCACCTAAGGACAAATTCTGCATGTGCACTAATATGTAGTAAAGTTCTCCCTTCGGTTGAAATTCATTATATCGTCAATACAAAACAGTTCAGTAGCATTTGATAATGGTGACAGCGTTAAGCATAACCAACTTGCTCAACATAATGTACTGGCCCGTATAAGCGCTCTCTTGTCAGTTCCTTTAATGCTGAGAGCGTTAAGTATGACCAACATGTTGGGCTCAACATGTTGCGGTCGACAACAGGCTCCAAGAAATATTGATTTCTCTTTTAAAATGTTTCCAACAACACTAGTATGAAGCCACACACTCAACTGATGTTAGCCAACATGTTTGCAAGTTCAACTGTTGGCTATTTCCATGGATCCACTCACTGACTTTTTTGTTGTAATTGTTTAACAAATTGAGAGAACTGAGAGAGTGCATAGGTCTTTGTGATTGGCCGAGAGTTAACAGCTTTTTGCCTACCCTAGAAATAATTTAAAAAAAAATTACATTCGTCCCTACTCCTCTTCACAACCTGTCCAACAAACAAATAAAACAGCGAATATGTTGGGTTTAAGGGGGTTAAAAAGGTTGTGAACGTTTCGCACTTACCTATGTACATATATATAGACATTGTAGTCATATTTTTCCGTATATTGCAATTAAAAATACTCATATTTACCAAATCAAGGTGTTTATTTAATTTTTAAGCAAATAACTTAAATTTGTGTTATATTTTTTATACTTATAATGCAATCGCTTTATTTCCATTTATCTCCACTTATAGGCAACGGAGTAGTGATTCACCTGCCCTCACTCTTTGAGGAACTCCTCAAGAACGAAGCAAAAGGCTTGCAGAAGGTTGAAAATCGTTTGATCATTTCGGATCGTGCCCATTTGGTGTTCGATTTTCATCAGCATGTCGATGGCATGCAGGAGGCAGAAAAGGGCGGCAAATCGCTGGGTACCACCAAGAAGGGCATCGGTCCGGCCTACTCCAGCAAGGCGACGCGTAATGGAATTCGCGTTGGAGAACTTTTGGGTGATTTCAATGCGTTCAGTGAAAAGTAAGTCTTGATGAACGGTCTTAATTAAAATAGTTTGGCTTTAATGCTTTATTTTGTTGGTTTTTTGCAGGTTCAGATCGATTGTCGCTACACATTTGCGTTTGTTTCCATCGATACACGTTGATGTGGACGTTGAGCTAGCGCGATATAAGAACTATGTAGAGAAGTTGCGCCCGTATGTCAAGGATACGATTTGCTTCCTGCACACCGCATTGCGTCAGGGTAAGACGCTGCTTGTGGAGGGTGCCAATGCAGCTATGTTGGATATTGATTTTGGCACTTATCCATATGTAACGAGCAGCAATTGCAGCATCGGAGGTGTACTTACCGGCCTCGGTCTACCGCCACAAACCATTGGCGAGGTGATCGGCGTTGTCAAGGCGTATACGACTCGTGTCGGCGATGGACCGTTCCCAACGGAGCAATTGAATGTATGTTCTGCCGTAGTATTTTTTTTTAATTTCAGTCTAAGTATATTTTCAATTAAAATATTTTCAGGAATTCGGTGAGCTGTTGCAGACGCGTGGTTTTGAGGTTGGAGTAACCACTAAACGGAAACGTCGTTGCGGTTGGCTTGACATACCATTGCTTAAGTACACTTCGCTTGTGAATGGCTACACTTGCATTTGTCTAACTAAGCTCGATATCTTGGATACTTTGGCTGAAATCCAAGTGGCTGTTGGGTATGTTACTTACTGACTGAAACTCATCAGCCTTAACTTTGTTCTAATTTAATTCATTTATTTGCATAACAGTTATAAACGCAGCAATGGTGACCTGTTGGATCATTTCCCGGGCACCGTGACTGAATTAACCAATATTGAAGTGGAGTATGTCAGTTTGCCCGGTTGGCAAACGTCGACCGAAAACATTCGTGACTTCAAAGATTTGCCCGAAAATGCACAAAAGTACGTCCGCTTTATCGAAAGCCAACTACAAGTGCCCATACGGTGGGTGGGCGTCGGCAAGGGACGTGAATCCATCATTAATGTACACTAGTTAATCCCTTTTTAAATGCATGCATACATATTTTAATCAATTAACACAAATGTAAACCTTTCCCTGTACCTTACATCCTACTCCCTCATCATTTTGTATAGTTTACTAAAGTTTTTGACACAAATTTGTAGCTTATTAACTGATGTGTGGATGTGATTAGACAACTGTGCGCGGCTTATTGTCGTTGGAGATAATTTTTTAATGTGGAGAGAACATATTGTAGCAGAAATTACTTAAATTTATTATAATCAATCAAATGAGCGCTGATTTTGCTTGCAGTCTAATCACATCAAGTACCTAATTACTTCTAGTTTGATTTTTGCTTAAATTCAAATTTGATTGACGAAATATTATTGTGTATTAAGTTTTAAGTCTTAAAGTGTGGTTTTAAAGTAATTTACATATATTTTTAACAGACTTTGTTTTAAGATCGCAGCGTGCTCTAAATAGTTTTATTGAGAAAAATGATTATAATGATTATAAAGATATGTTTTTAATAAGAAAGTTAGCATTTAGTCTTTTATTTTGTGGTGGATATTATAAAAGAATCGAATGAGGTGCAGCGTTGGGTTAAGCACGGCTTAAATTTCCTATAAACGAACTGGTTTGTATTTTCATGACGTAAATGATTACACAAGAATATCTACGTATGTGCATTGTGTTATGAACTGGCCCAAGTACATTAGCCTGCGGGATACCTGTTTCAATTTTGTATAGTCTTGAATTATTTAAAATAATGCTCCAAACGAAACGCGTTTTCGGAAGTCGCAAATAATTCGTATGTCTCATAGGAAATCAATCAGTATATTGATTTTTAACAAAGCCCAGCATCGACAAGACTTTATTGTCACTAATGTCTATATGGGCATTAAAGTTCAGCTTAGGATCCCTTAATGTTCCAAAATCATAGAAAGTTTCAACTTTTTCAAGAACGTTTCCATAAATACAATAATACGATTGAATTAGTTTACGTCTGTGAAAAGACATACATTTACACTATTTGTCATTTAAATAGAATTTATATGTGTTGCACCAGACAACCATGCGATCCAAATCATCTTGGAGCAAAGAGGATTGAGCTTGCAATTTGAAATGAACATCCATCATCAGCATACATTAATATTTTCGCATTGAGAATGACAGACGGGAGGTCATTTAGAAACAAAAACAATGATGGGCCCAAATGACTACCTTGTGGAGCGCCAGAAGAAATTTTAGAAGTTGCTGCTCTAAAAATTACACACTGTATCCGCGCACAAAGGTAAGATTTTATCCATTGAATGAAATTTGTGGTAAACTCGATTGTATATAACTAAAAAAGCAATATTATATTATTAACTTTATCAAATACTTACTTAGGTGGCTCTACAATCGTCTATTGGTCAAGGCCGCACGTAGGAAAGCGAACCATTCGGTGTAGTTTAGTTCGCGCCGGCGCCAGTCGCTGGCAATCCGGAGCTTCTTCAGGTCATCATAGACCTGATCTTGCCATCTTAAGCTCGGACTTCCTCTCTGACGCCAACCACCAATCAAGTTCAGGTTTCCGTAGTAAACCTTTAGTGCTGGAGCATCTGGGTTCATCCGGATGAGGTGACCAGCCCAGTTCAGCCGCTAGAATTTAATGCGCTGGACTATGTCAACCCCATCATACAGCACGTGGTTCATAAGGGGACCAAAAATCCTACGAAGAATCTTACTCTCTAATACTCCTAAACACGCTGTATCCGTTGATGTCAGTGTCCATGCTTCTGCGCCATATAGCAGGACTGGGATTTTCAGTGTCTTATAGATTTTTATCTTCGTAGTTCGAGAGAGGGTTCTACTTTTAATTGCTTGCTGAGCCCAAAGTATCAGCGATTAGCAAGCGTGATTCTTCGTCTGATCTCTCGGCTAACGTTGTTGTCGCTGGTAATTTCTGTTCCCAGATATACGAAGTTTTCTACAACATTGAAGCTGAAATTCTCAATACTCACAGACCGTCCAAGACGCATCACTTCCTTATGGTAGTAGCATCACTTCCTTATGGACGACCGTTCTACTTATGGGCATTGGCGTAGGATGTACTTCATCAAGAGATTAAAAAAGTCGCATGTTAAAGCATCACCCTGCCTGAAACCCCTCTTGGTATACTGAGTCGACCTCGTTATAATCCGGTGGCTCTACAAGAGAGCCATCATCAATTGGTGGATCCAAGTATGCTTCTCTACAGGCGGTATTATTCTCTTCATCGCCCCCAAGTAGATTAGAGAAGTGACTTCTCCATAGTCTCAGTGATTCCTGTCCATTTGTAACCAGACTTCCTGTATTGTCCTTGCAGAAAGAAACTCCGGTCAGACGCTTGACCTTTTGATAAAACTTTCGAGATTAATTTCTTTGACATAACACCTCAACATCCTCAAGCTCACGCTTTTCTTGTTCCTTTTTTTGCGTCTGAAAAGGCGTTTCTCCTATCTCCGTTTCTCACGATATCGCTCTATAACAGCTCGCGTTGCTCCCGACTGCAGAGTTCGTTTAACTTTATCAAATACTTTACTAAAATCTGTATAAATTACGTCAGTCTGCAGGCCACCAGAAAAAGCACTAACCGATCTAGAAGTAAACTCCAAAATATTTGTATTTGATTGGAGCAATATAATTCAAAAGATGGTTTGTAATTATTTTTCGAAGAATTTAGGGACCGCTGATAATTTTGCAATACGGCGATAATTACATATATTCGATTTATCTCCTTTTTATGAATTGGAATAATAAAGGAATCCATCCAACAATCCGGATAAGGTTAAATAGGAACGTAAGAGGTTGGCACAAAGTATCCGGACAAACATGTAGATGTGTGTGGTTGTGTGGAAATCAAGGGTTGGTTGATCTCCGGCGGTGGAGAAGGCTTAAAGCCAGAGGAACAATTAAATAACAAAACCGCGACCTGTGTTTACACTTGCGTGGTTTATTTGAGACTAAAAATATGTTCATATAATACAAGCTGAGCTGCAACACTTCAGCTCATACATGTTGTTATAACAATTCTATCGCATTGTAACATGTTCGTACATATCCGAACTTCTACAGTTTCAATACAGAATTCGGAATGTTATCAGGACCGAATGAAATATTTAGATCGAGCAGTTTCATTTTATGATGCACTGTGTTAAAATCTATTACCGGAGCAGGAATAAAGTTTGATTCTGGAATAATCTAGAACAATAATTTGAATTGAAACAAAGAAATTCTTGATATCTTGATCATTATCAGCAAAATTTTCCCCAAAGTTCATGCACGATGGAAATGAACGTGTATTAAGTTTAATATTAACGAAGTCGAAAAATGAGTTTGGATCCCATTTAATATTAAACTGAACTCTACTCAAATTGTTAACGTAAGCAACTTGGTTACTTTTAAGAAAATCACTGCGTGCCCAAGCATTGCGGGAGTAGCCTTTCGAGAGATTTTGAATTTTTTAAAAAGTCGATTTTTTTAATCCTTTTATATTGAAGCGCTTTTGACTGCAAATGTTCATAAACATATTCACAAGAAGCTTATTAAAAATATCTACAGCACTATTGATATTGGTTGCGTTGTAAACTGGCAGCTAAATTATATTTAAAAATTGATTGTTGAGAATATAATAGTTTTCACGTTTAAATAATCGTTTCGGCATTTAAAAAAATATAATGTTTTACCGGATCAGAAATTCTAACTCTAATATCAAGAGTTGGATGCAAGGGATCCTCGGGTATAGAGATAGGAGGTACTCTATTCAAGCTACCAGCCCAAAAACTATCAACGAAAACCAAATCCTCAAATTAAAATCGACGAGGCCACTCAGAACATTGGTCGAATTTGCATCTAAGCCCACTGGCACAAGAAACAAACAGTCATTTGAATTAACCAACTAATGTTCGGAAGATTAAAGTCATCTATAACAAAGCACGAGTCATTCTCAGCACAGCATGAGAGCCATTTTTATGGCTCTGAAGAGCATTGGGATTCTTCTTTATGTAATCCCAAACAAACACGTTGCAATTTGTACAACCAATTATTAGATGTGTGAGCATGAGCCCGGTTCCAGGAATAGAAAATGATGAAATATGACAATCATTTCAACAAAATTAACAAACAAATGCGATTTCATTAATACCGGGCGCCAAAATCATTTGTAGCGCTTGCAGACAGATGTCCAACAGGTTGTACAACTCAGTTGGACAAATTCCAGTGTGTGTAGCAAGCACAATATTTCGTTTCCGGTGTTCCGGTGAGTCTAGTTCCTCTTTTGTCTTATTTTAGTATTTTTTTTGTTGTTGTTGGTATTTTCTCTCTGTGCAGATTGGATTCACTGCTGCTTTGCCTCTTTCACTTTTTTCTCAACCAGCAATTAATCTGGTTCAGCGCTGCTCAAAAATTCAAGATTTGAATATCTCGACCAGTATATTTGCAAATAAAATGGTAAGCATTTTGCATTTAGTGTTATGCGCATTGAATATTATTATTTTAAGACATATCCGTACGTTAATTTAAACGGTGGTGTGCGTACACGTTGTGCGTCATACATAACCTAAAATAAAACAAAGTTATTAAAATGGCGCTTCTTTTTCCTCGCAGGCTGCTGCTCCCAAGGATATCGAAAAGCCCCATGGCGCGGACTCTGCATCTGTACATCGTATCCGCATTACTCTTACCTCCAGGAATGTTCGTTCATTGGAGAATGTGTGCCGTGACTTGATCAACGGTGCCAAGAACCAGAACCTCCGCGTCAAGGTATGTTTATGCATAAAAAAAAAGCCACGCGGCACAATAATAATTGCTTTGCATTTACCTGGAGGCTGCGTGCACCTAAAGCCGCTTAGTCTAGATATTTAAAATGCCAGATCAATGTTTGGATTGGACATTATTAGCACGTGCAAAAGACTCGTCGTGTTAATTTTTTATGATTCAAACGACATTAAATTTATTAATATTTTAAGATTCAATTGTGCCATAACTTTTATTTACACAAAATAATTCTTTACAGGGGCCCGTGCGCATGCCAACCAAGACTCTGCGCATCACCACGCGTAAGACACCTTGCGGTGAAGGTTCCAAGACTTGGGATCGTTTCCAGGTTAGTTGAAATTGTCCTACAATGCAAATATAGTTTCCGGGCAGATCCGATATCGCGCTTCAGTGCTATTACTACACGTTGCACAGTATCTATTTAGGTTTGCCCAGAACAAACGAACTCTCATAGTCCACTTTGATGATGAATCCACATCATTTTGGCTCTCAGAATTCGACAAAATTAATAGAAATATTTGACTCAAATTTTTGTTTTGTGATGCATAGTGTGCATTTGGTAATGATTACGTTCTTTTCTTTTTCAGATGAGAATCCACAAGCGCATCATCGACTTGCATTCGCCATCTGAGATCGTCAAGAAGATCACCTCGATCAACATTGAACCTGGCGTAGAAGTTGAGGTCACCATTGCCAACTAAGATGTTATAGCAGTAAAACGCTTGTTTTTATTAATTTTGTTTAATAAAAACTTTTACAACAAAAATGAATTTTATTTATTTAAATATTTGATGGAATGTTTTGTATGACTGTAATAAGTACAAACTGGAATGTTTTAAAAATATGCACACAAATTACTAATAATAGTCCGGTACCGGTGCACAAGCAATCTTCACAAAATCTGCATAACGCACCATGCTATTATTGTTCACATTCGCCTCGCGAAATATATTGTCCACCTGGAAATATATTAAAATATTGTACTATGCGTGGAATGTATAGGCTAAGGAACATACCTCACGCACTGATAAACCTTCGCCCCACTTTTGCAGTAAATTACGCAGCTGTCGCGCTGATATAGTGCCTGTGTTCTGTGGATCTGCTGCCTTAAAAGCAGCAACCACTTCGTCCGGTAGGGTCTCCACTTTTGAGTGTTGATGCATTATTTCTAGAAAATCTGCAAAGCTCATTTTACCATTTTTCTTCTTTAGATAGGCAATGAGCTCCTGTATGGTAGGCGACAGGCCCAGCGAACGCATAATAACCGTTAATTCATCCAGTGTTGTGATTTGTCCAGAACGCGCAAATAGATAAAAACACTCACGGAATTCTATATAAAATTAGATAAGGATTAGTCGCGTTATCATTGGAAATATTTTGTTTATGATATCATCACTAAAATAATATGAGCACTTTAAAGTTTATTTTTATACCCTGTACCCATACGGTTAAAGGGTATATTATTATAGAGAGGAGGCGAGTCAAACCCTATAAAGTATACACATATACTCTTGATCAGCATCGTAAGACGCGAGCCGATATAGACATATACGTCCATCCGATCTTCTGTTTAAACGAAAAGATATTTGTTGCTAGAAACGCCAAATTTGCAATATCGAACATAAAACGGAAAATATTCCGCATATGTCCAGATCGGAATACTATAAGTCGTAGCCACCATACAAACCTGCTTCCCATTTTAAAGTTTTTGTATGAAATATTTTTGATTGTTGTTCTTTGGTTCATATAAGGAGTCTTAACAAGGTACAGGGTATCTTGAGGTCGACTCGACTGCAGCGTTTTCCGTGTTCTATTTACATATGTATGTACATATTTACCGTCAATGTCCTGTTCTTTGAAATAACGTGCCTGTGTATAAAAAAAGAGAAATTTTATTAGCCAAAAATAGAATAAAATCGTTTTTAGTTATTTAGATCAAGAGTTAAATAGAAAGTAGGTGTCTACTCTTTTGTTTTGATTTTTATAATTATTTTTAGCTGCAGTTTGTATATTTACCATATTGTAATGCGTTTATTTAAAAAAATTGACAAAAATTTATAAAATAACTACAAACTCTCAAACGAATGAAAAGTTTTATTCGATGCGATTAATTAGAAAACAGGTTACAAAAATTACTCAACCGTGTTAGTTTTAAGGGAGGACGCAGATAAAACGTGGTCACTCTTCGTGCGTTGCGACGCTTGGCAAATTAACCGAAAAACATGCATGGCTGCGTCAAAAAATAGTTCATTATATCTGTTCCGATTGCTTGCTAAGTATGAAATATCTATGTATATAATAGTAAAAAAAAATGTTTGACAGTAAGATAGATTATGCTCTCTAAAATATAAATATTTAGGAAAGTAGTCGATCGGAAGATTAAAACAATTGACATGTTCGTAGAAACAGCTATTGTGAGTGGGTAGATTAAAAGTTCTGTTAGTTTCCTGCGTTATTAATTTAATGTCCGGCTTATTTACATCTGCCAATAAATTATTGAACATTATTTAACAATACCCAAAGGGGCAAGAGTTTAATAAGAAGAAGGCGTGGTAGACCTATATAGTATATATATTCTTGATCAGCATCGCAATCTGTCTGGATATATGAGACAACAGATCTCAGGAACTATAAGTGCTAAAGCTTTTATATTCTTATTGACCTTATGCAGATTGAGTTAATTTAATTGTGGATGCCATGCCCAAAACACCCTCATTACGACTATTTTATCCGTAAAGGCTCACCTTTGAAGGCTGCATAGCTCAAGAAAATGAATTCTTTCTTGTTTTGGTTTTCTTTTTAATAAAATAATATATTGAAATTAAAATATTGTCGTAAAGTTTTTAAGTCGGTTTTTACATTGTTTATTGGCCATTTAATGTATCTTCTTTTTTGTCTTTCAAAAAATGGATAAATGAATCTATAGAAGCTACCCAAAAAAAAAGAATGGTTTCATGTGATGGTGATGAACAATCTAAAGTATTATTCATGGCCTTTTCAATATTACTAGCTGATAAAAATTAAAATAGAGATTATAAATTACAGCACGAACATTAAATTGCTTTATTTATAGAAAACATAAAAGTTAATTTATTAAATGGTTGAAATTAATGAAATTCGAGACTTTTGCTGAACGATTACTGATTTTCGCTTTAAGTTTTCAACGCGTGCTATATGTTTGTTTTTTTTCGAAATGCCATCTTATTTCAATAGTATATTTGAAGCGATTATAGTAGGAGTTAATTTAATTGAAAAATGAATTTATATTCACTAATCATTCAGCAAAAGATTCTTTCGAACGGACATATTTTTCTAAAGTTTGATGAGGCTTGTTCTACACGGATACAAAGTAAAAAAAAAAATCGACAAAGAAGATGACTTAAAGAATATGAGATAAGGAGGTGAGAGGACTATATTGAAACGTCGGTTGGAATAAAACAAGAAAAAACGATAACTTTGGTAGATCATTTCATTCAGGGATCTGTCCATCCGGAAGAAGCTACTATATTGAGTATTAACTTGATATTCTCATAAAAAAATTAAAACGGGCGGTGGACGTGCCACGTCTATTTATCAAAATTTGAATCATGCAACCCTCCATCATGTATTTCATACTGATATTAATTCTAATCAAACAGTTTTTAATACAAAAACTCAAAGGAGGGTTTTTGGTTTGCATCGAGGCTACCTAAGGTTACAATGGATCGCGATATTGCAATTTGGAGATCCTGAACGAATGATGGACCATTTTCTGCTTTTACAATTACACTGACAGAACATGGCTATATAGACTCTTTCTGACAATCTTATCATACTTACGTGCAAGGATTCACAAAGTGCTAGCTCAAGTGATTTCTCTGGTCCTGGAGACGAACTGTATTCATGCATGGATATGTTTAGCAATAAGATACAAAAAGTAATGTATTACCAAAACTAATTTATTAGCTTCAATTAAAGATTTTCTCACACTAAAACGATTAAATAACGAAGAAAATGTACTGAATTAATGGTTAAAATATTTCACAAATTTCCCAAATTTCAAAATGATCACAAACCGGAACCAAAACCGAAGTACATTTCGGTTTAATTCCCTACTTCCGATTGAATAAAATCGTAAATTTCGAAAAAGTTTTAATTTGATTCAATTATTTCCTGTAATTGCATTAAAATTAAACTGATTCGTTTACCACAGCGTTCGTAAGCATAGTTTGATTTTTTAATTTTTCAATGTTTTCCATTTTAATTTTGTAAGTTTTCAGTACAATTTGCGATTAAATTGATTGAGGCGAAATTGACGAGCTAGAACAGTTGCTCAGGTTGAATTGTCGTCAGTCGTCGCATTTTCGACAATAGATTTAGATACGAGTATGTAAAGAGCGCTATAAAAAAATAAGATCCACTTGAAAACGGGAAGTGACACGACACTAAATAAGTGAAAAAAGGACATAGCTGCATTCACCAGATGGATTCTCATCCACATCTGTATAGTGCACCGGAAATAATAAGACTCACTGGGAAATAGATTGAGTCCTGCTCATAAATAAAAGTAATTGAATAACATTTTTATTCAAATAACTTTCTTTTATCTCTAGAAATCGGTCTATTGTGTCAACATCTGAATAGGAATATTAGTTATGGTAGTTCACTTTTTATCTTTCTCAGCCTTTATTGCGTGTGGTCCGTTCACTGTACGACTTTAAAAAAAATACAGCTTTGCACTTTTACATCGAGCACATCGGCATTGACAGGTGGACGGAGAAGAAGCAGACTGTGTACGTGTGTTTTTTTGTATTTTGCTTTCGTGGTCAGTTCGGCAGATTGCGGCCAAAGATTTTTTTGAACGTTTCGATTTTTATTAATTGAAAATTGTGCTTTAAAAGCGCAGACAGCACCTATACTTAGCGCGATACAAGTGCCAAAATGCAAATGCAACAGGCTGTCGGAACAGCGCTGCTCTCTGCGCTATTATTATTGATATTCGAAGTTAGTCCAACATTTCAACAGCGCGTTGCTCCTGGTGTAAATCCACAGCACTATGTAAGTTTAAATTATTTGTGCAATTATAGGCAGCTCTGATATAGTTGATTATACATGTATAAAACTCTAGCAACAAGTGCCCGTGCATCAGCAGCCTCAGCATCCACAGCATCCGCCACAATATCAACAACAACATCAAGGGCATGTGGCGCCCGGAGTAGCACCGCAGCAATATGTAAGCGAAATGTCCAAAATATTTTTGGTTTAATGTTAACAATTAAAATTAAACAAATTAGCAACAATATCAACAAGTGCCGGTACAGCAGCAACAACAACAACAACAGTATCAGCAGGTACCAGTGCAGCAGCAGCACCCGCAGCAAAATCCACCGCAGCCTCAAGTTGTGCAGCAGCAGCAGCAGCATCAGCCGCAGCAACAAGCACCAGTGCCACAGCAGCAGCATCATCAACAACATCCGCCACAACCGGCACATCACGGACACCATGGACAGCAGCAAGTTTTGAATACTGCAAACATTGAACACGAAAGAGCGTAAGTCAACAAAGCCATATGGTATCAATATATATAACGAGCGTAGGCTGGGTGCATTGCTACGTCCTCACTTGCTTTTATGTTGTAGCAATAAAAAATTTTCCATTATATCTTATTTTGTATGTTGTCCTTGACATATGCATCAAATTTCATACATGTGCGTTTAAAGTTGCTGAATTAAGGTTCATTTGGTAGTTCTCTTATATTGGGGCCCATTTTTCCTGTGGAACTATTTTCTACCGGTAACCTTTACATATGCACCAAATTTAGTCTAGTTGCTTTCAATAGTTTGTGAGATATAGCAAATTTGTTTTCTCTTACAAAAAGGTGGGGGGTACTATTCCCATTGTACTTCATTTGTTTGAATGCCTTTTACATATGTTCCAAATCTCATCCATATGCGTCAAATTGTTGCTGAGATTCAAAGAATTTGGTTTATCTCATATGTAGATTACGTGGTGTCGCTTAGTATATACATACTTGTTTATTCCTACACCTAAACCTTTCTCGGGAACCAGCTTGTCTATTTATGCAAACTAATTGAAAATCCTCGTAGTAGTTTCTGAGATTCGAGGTAATATGCAGACATGAACAGCGGGCGACTTCAATTAATACATATATGTATAGAATAGTCTCTGACTGTTATCTTATCTGACTTTAATGACAAATGTGTCATTTTAAGCGCAATTAATCAAATCGAAATATCTGAGCATTAAGTTATCATTTTGTTTATCAATGGCATTGTTTTTACTAACGGCGTGTAACTTTAGCAAAGCAAAACTATGTATGTATAAATTGTTGAAATTTTTGCATGAGCAAATTCTTGCGATTTCGTCCGTGGTTAGTTCGGAATCATGGTTTATTTTGATACCCTTTACACAGTGATTAAAGAGGTTTCTTAAGTTTGTGTAATCGTGTGTATCCACCAATAGAAAGCGTGTCAGACTCATCAAGTTTATACATTCTTGGACCTATCATGATATATGCAAGATAAGTCAAAAAAGTGTTCGTATAAACAGAGCGTAGTTTTACGATACATTCAAATTTCATCAAATCCATCTTATCGATTTTGAAAAAGATTGTCAGTGTAGATGCTATGGGTCATGTATAATTTAATATTGTAAAAATACCAGCACCAAGTTTTTCTTTAGAAGTAAAGGCAAGAAACATTGTAAGACTTGACTTGAATTCCGACAGCATAACTTGTATTAACTATTTGTTTTGATATATCCCAAAGTAAACAAAAGAATCCACCAATTCATTTCCTAACTGATTCATGCATAATCAAAGTACATCGAAAACTTGTAATGGTAGAAAGCTAATTTCTACACAGTTCTTTCCTGTTAAGGTTAAAACGATTACTAAGGAAATGCCATACCCAACGAGGGGAAAAGAGAGTGTCAAACACTATATGAAAAATTTAATTTTTTTTTTCATCCGATCGTTTTCAAACTTCGTTTGTATGCACTAATCAACAAATAATTAAACACGTGTTTCGCCGAATTTAAAAAAATTCAACCCCTCCACATAAATAATTATATATTACGATTTTGTCAAAGGGAACAAAGGTTATATGGGGGAATATTGTATTTTTATCCAATCGTTTTCAAACTCGCTTTGTATATTCTACACAACAAATAATTAAGCACGTGTTTCGCTGATTTTTGGAAAATTTCAACCCCAAAGAGGGGTTGAAGAGCGCTTTATCACTAAAATTCTACCCAGGGGAACACCGGAATAGCCTGCTAGTGTTTATATAAATTATTTATGCTTAGCGAATATGTATGCAAAACAGAAGCGCAAACGGGTACTTTATTTGGGATTATTTCCAAAGATGAGTTGACAAGTTATTGATTATGTCAGGTTAAGATTATTTCAGTAGATCATTTATCTAATGATTACATTCTATTCCTTCATTCTGCTTTATTGCAGTCATATCCAGGAGCACATGCAGGTGCCAATCGATACGAGTAAAATGTCAGAGGCTGAATTGCAATTTCACTACTTTAAAATGCACGATTCCGATAACAACAATAAATTGGATGGCTGCGAACTGATCAAATCGCTAATACATTGGCACGGTAAGTTGTCTAATTAATACCAATAACACTAACATTGTTCCACATATATATCGTTCCGATATTGTCCTATGTCTTAATGCCTATGAATTGAATCTTTGAAATTCATATTGTTTTTCGTTTCTCTTTTATTTTCATATATGTAAAAAAAAACGTACCAACTTACTTAATGTATCTGTGGATATAAACCGGGTTATGGTTTGGTTAATGGACTACTTTTTGCATCATCATAATCATTATTACCAACTACATCATTTAAAACAAAATGACATTTGCTCATATTACGCATGCTTTTTATTAAAAAAAAAAAAACTATTAATAAAAAAATATATGTACTGCTAAACGCTGCAGAACAAGGCAGCAGGGAACAGCAACCGCATAGTGAAAAGCCACATGTGGAGGAGAAAGTCTTCTCGGACGAAGAACTAGTTGCATTAATCGATCCCATACTGCAAATGGACGATACATCACAAGACGGATATATCGATTATCCTGAGTTTATTAAAGCACAACAAAAAGCTGCACTCAAGGCGCAACAACAGCAGCAGCAGCAGCAGCAACAACAACAACAACCGCCGACAGCCGGTGGTCATTAGTTGACCTTAAAGAACAAGTACTGCAAATGAATTACATATACTCTAATTTAGCTTCTTCAACACGAATGGAAATTATCACAATGACCGTAACTAGAATTCTTAACAAAAAAACAAACAAAAACCACAAACAAAAACAAAAAACAGCCAAAACATATAAAATGAGAAACGTGCTCTTCCTTTTAGTCACTTAAGCACTTAGCACAGTCGAGTTTTAAGCTGCACGCCTATTCTCATCTAAAAAAAATCTTAGTCAAACTTGTTGACAAAGTTAAAAAGCTTAAACAACTTATTTGAAAGAAAGCCTGTATCAGGCCTGTTCCAGTTGTCTCTTTCGGAAAGATTTTGCCAAAGCGAATTCGATAAATTTGTAAATGATTCACGTATGGCATGATTTTGCGATTTTAATTCAGTTGGCATTGATCAAGTGTAATTCATATTACGCAGCGCAAGTGAATTCAAATCGCAAAATAAACTCATACGTTAGAAATAGACCATTGTAGCGAATTCTCTTTAGCAAATATTTCTCGAAATTGAGCACCGGAATAGACCTGATTATATTGACTTATTTGCTTCCAATCAAAAGATCACAATTTGCAACCACAATTTAAAAAAAAAAAAATACATATTTTCCGTTTTTATTTATTTTTTTTTTTTTTTATATTGATGAATTGGAAGTTGTACATTCCAATTAAACAACTTTTGAACAAACTGCTTTCGAATATATATAGAAAAAATGTTTAGATATGTATAAGATTAAAAAAATTCTCTACTCTTTTGAATCTCTTTGCGCTAAAAACTTTCTATTGTATTTTGTTCTTTAATCAGCTAATTAATTAGTACTTGGAAGAAAGAAACTTTTTAGACATTTGTACAGTTTTTTAATTGTAATAAAATTATTAAAATAATTATGAAAAGAAATATGAAACAGACTGATCATGCAAACATTCAGTTAAATTGTTTAACAGCAAATTGTATGCATTATTTGCTCAAATGCAAGTAGCAGAAAGAAAAAAAACAATACAAAAATGAAACAAACTATGAAAATAAAAAAAAAAAGTTTAAACAAAAGCTGCTTTTATTCCATTATTGATGCGTATTATTTAGTTAGTTAATAGCTTTTAGTTTGCGGTGAGCTTGTTATACATTTGCTATTTGTACAGCTTAAAATTTGATTGAAATATATTTGTTTTAACAATTTCAGCGGATGATAAAAAACACGGCGAAAACGATGCCGAACATGCCACTGACGCGCCAAAGGAGGCTGGAGGCACAGGCACTAATGAAGGTACCATTTATACGGATCAGGGCTTAGCCGATGTTATTGATTACGTTTTGAAGACAATGGATTTGAATAATGACGGCTATGTTGATTATACCGAGTACAGGAAGACCGAATCAAACATTGGCAACGATTAGATGTTTATATCTAAGTTTGGTTTATGTAAAGTTCGTGAAACTTTTATTTAGTGTTTTGAAAAGATAAACATTTACATTTTTGTTATTTTTTGTACCCTATTTTTGATATGAAATAAAATGTAACTTGGAATGCTTTTTTGTAGCATTTCACAAATGATTGAAACGTAAACAAAAGTTATTATACCATTCACACATAATATGAAATGGTATTATCAGTTTGTCTGAAAGTTTGTAACTCATTAAACAAGGGATCGTTCGTCCTTCTCACCATCTCACCATGGTTCAAATTACAAAAACGTGGCCATAATTCAAAAACACTTTGTAGCGAATTTCATATTACTTTTTTAAATTCTTTAACCGTTGAGGACTTTAAATGAGAATAGAACTTTATAAAGTATTTTTTTTTTTTTTTTTTGGACTTGTAACTTTGAATGGCTGTTGTACGGTACTTCTCGAAAATGTCTTCTGGCTAAAATGATCTTTATACCGAGTCTTAAACTGATACAGCATTTATGGAGGGACTACTTTAAAATAGCAGCCAGACGAACATGACTAAATCTACATTGTTCTGATATATCTTACAACAACACAGTCATAAAATTATAACTTATTTATGTATTTATCTACAAATTTATCTACGAGTTTAACCATAACAAAAAATAACGCTGCAGTCGAGTGTGCTCGACATCGAGATACCCTGTACGTTGTTTAAGGGTTACATGAGCGATAAAATATATTCTTTAATTTTCAAATCTGCGGTATATTTTTTTAAAAAGAACAAAATTTTCATATATAAATTGAAAAATGGTGGCAGATTTGCATGGGGCTACTTAAAGTAGTCCGATATGGGCATATGGAATATTTTGTAAGGATTGATGTAAGATTCGCCAAATTAAGCATTTGTAGATTAGTTAAGACCAAAATTAAAAAAGATTCATACAAAAACTTAAAAATAGATGACACGTGTGTATGGGGCTACCCTCTCGATCTGAATTTAAAGGGTATATTTTAATACAATTTACGTAAGATACACAAAATTTGTTGTTGTTTTGCGGTGACGGGAAAGAAACCCAACCCACCAACACTTAATTGAGGGAAGTGGCTTTCCTCTCTCACAATTTGCTTGCCGGGAAGGTTCCGTGGCTTACTCAGGGATACGTTTCTTAACAGACGTTTGTGAGCTGCTTGGGCCGTTTGCAAAGGAATAGTTTTTGGCCATTCCCAAGAGAATGGCAATCAATAACTTTCCACTTCTGCAAACGACCTCATTCGCTAAATCGTTTCTATTACTCTTCAATAATAAAGTGATGGCCTAACAGCTGTAGTAATCTGCTAGTTATAGCTTCACACTCCGCAAGGGGAGTTTTGTATGGCCATAACACACATGTGTTTCTTTAGTCTACTGTGGTCGGTCGGTTCATTTAATGGCATGGACATTAGGGAAGCACCCTTCGTCCAGGTATAGAGACGTTTCGGACAGATCTCCCAGGACTCTTTGTTCTCATCGACTAACAGTTTTAGGTGTGCATCTTTAGTTTTGTATTCGAATTCTAGATGAAGTGGTGTCAAGTCTAGAACTGCTTCCTTTTTATGCAAACACACGCTAGTCTTTGCAGGGAGTTAAATGCCCTTGTGGCCTTCACTTAGGTCGTCCTTTCCCGACTGTTCTAAGGACGATAATGATTTTGTATGCCTGTATATTCTTCGCCACGCTCTGTAACTTAAACAGATTGAAATTTGCTGTTGTGGCTTCTTATGGATCGAAGCTTCAAATATACTCGTATATCAGTATTAGTGCCCCACCCAGTTTTAAAGGTATCCCTAAACAATCGCACCATTCTAATGTTTTAACGTTTTACTAATTATATTTTGTATTCCATGGTTGGAACAGTTATACGTGAAGGGTATTGAAGAATCGATTTCACCAATATTAAAACTTTTTCTTGTTAAATATTAAAAATGGAAGTATTACAGCTATTTTCTATTATCTATGTAAAACACACAATTCTTCATTAACTAGTAAAAAATTTCAAAAAATCATAACTTTTGAACTAGTCAGCCGATTTTCTTGGTATTGGTCTGGACGCGTCTCAGTGCCAAAAATTAATAAAACTTTATTTTGAGGCGGTATGTCCCCCACGAACCCCAAAACGCTTGAGTCGGTATTTTCAATTCCCCGTATTTCGATTTTGGATGTTTTAACATTTTAACAAAACATATGTACAAAAGCGAATCATCCCAGTCCGAAAAAGAAGGATTGGGGCTCGTGACGCACCTATAACCTCAAACTTATTTTTCTATTATTTATTCTTGGCACCGGGACGAGTTCAACGAGTTACGAACTTTTGAAAATTTTAACCTTTTGTTGCACAACTTTTTCAAAAAAGCGGATTTTGGCGGGAAAGATCAGCAAATCCTTACTTAATTACTTAGGTGGCTTTACAACCGTATATCGGTCAAGGCCGCACTTAGGAAAGCGCACCATTCGGTGTAGTTTAGTGCGCGCCAGCGCCAGTCGCTGGCCATCCGGAGCTTCTTCAGGTCATCATAGACCTGATCTTGCCATCTTAAGCTCGGACGTCTTCTCTGACGCCGTCCACCAATCAAGTTCAAGTTTCTGTCGTAAACAGTGCAGCCGCTGGAATTTAATGCGCTGGACTATGTCAAACTTATCATACAGCTCATACAGCTCGTGGTTCATACAGGTGCTAAACTCCTAAACTCGACGCCAAGTCTAAGGGGACCATAAATCCTACGAAGAATCTTTCTCTCGAACTCTCCTAAAGACGCTGTATCCGTTGATGTCAGGGTCCATGCTTCTGCGCCATATAGCAGGACCGGGATTATTAGAGTCTTATAGATTTTTATCTTCGTAGTTCGAGAGAGGGCTCTACTTCTAATTTGCTTGCTGAGCCCAAAGTAGCATGATCTCTCGGCTAACGTTGTTGTCGCTGGTAATTTGTGTTCCCAGATAGACAAAGTTTTCTACAACATTGAAGTTGAGTTTTGGTATTTTATACTTTTCTATGAAAATTCCGTTAGACGAGATATAACATCGTAAATATCAGATTGTGCACTATAGCATTTCGTCATACTTATGGCTGTCATATCTGTTCTACGCAGCATAACCTGTTATACTCTTATACTCTTTTTTTATATTTTTTTCAAATGTATGTAACAGCAGATGTGGTAGACCTAATAAAGTATATACATTCTTGATCCGCATCGAAAAGCGAGTCGATATAGAGCTCTTCGTCTGTCCGTTCGACAGTCTTAAGACGAGATAGAGTTTTAAAGTTTGAATATATAAAATAAAAAATAGATAAAGGGTATGAAAAGAGCATGTCGAGAGAGAGGTAAAACCAAGGGTTTTATAAACAGTTGGCTTCTACACCACCATCGAAGAAATCGTCAATGTGATGCCATCTCACTATAGTTCATATATCTTCAAAACAAATG
Organism: Leucophenga montana; assembly: GCA_035044765.1. Lineage (NCBI taxonomy): Eukaryota > Metazoa > Arthropoda > Insecta > Diptera > Drosophilidae > Leucophenga > Leucophenga montana. The sequence continues at coordinate 142,788 of JAWNNQ010001269.1, read as the reverse complement.
CAGATTCCATTCTAAAGCTTTATTATTATGGATTCATTTTGAAGTAAAAAATAAAAAAAAAAAAATAAAAAATACCGAATTTAAGTGAAATTGGATTTGAAATTTTTACCAATTTTTCCAATTTGTAATAAATGCCAAAGAAAATAACATTTAATATACTAACAAGGTGCATAATAAAAAAAAGAATAAGAAAAAACATTAACTTCGGTTGAGCTGAAGCTCTAATACCATTCACGAAATTTGAAATCGTATTGTAAAACATAAACGTCGTGTGGGTTTGCTTAGCGGTTACTCCAAAATGTAAGCGGTACATGACCATTAGCATATGAATGGATCAACTATAAAAAGTCACCATATTGAATTTCAAGAAAGTTTTTCATACAAATGCATAAAAGTTAGCGGTAGGTTTGTATGGGGCTAGCTTAAAAAATTGAGAAGGACACGCCCATTTGTATATTTATATGAAGCGGCTGTCCATAAAAAATCACCACATCGAATTTTAAGCTAATATTGATTTAAAAAAATAAGTTTTTCATAAAAAACACAAAAGTGGGCGGTGGGTTTGTATGGAAGCTATCCCAAAAAGTGGGCGTGTCCCGCCCATTAGTCTATGTATGTTAAGCTGCTGTCTATAAAAAGTCAACACATTGATTTTATAAAGACGATTTTCCTAAATTTTTTAGGGATATCCCTAAAAGTGGGCGGGTCACACATATTAATGTGTATGTGAAGCATCCGTCTATTAGAAGCTACCAATCAACAATTATTAAGTTGATATTGACTACGATAAAAAAGATTTCACACAAAAAGTAAAAAGTGGGCGGGGGTTTGTATGGGGGCTACCCAAAAAGCGAGCTTGGTGGGTCAATCTTGATACTCTATTAAACTCCAAAGGATTGTATGTGCCAATTTGCAAGTGGATACCACAAAAATTGATCCCAAAAAATGCTCAACAACATGCAGACAATCATGGCTAAATCGATGCCATTCCTACCCATGCCCCACTGTCCCCTTGCCCCTTTACACTACTTCCAATTCTCCTACCCCTCTTCACCTGTCCCTTCCACCCTTTCTCCAAACAACCCATTCCCCTGCAACCTCCCCTGCTCCCTTCACCTACCTCTCCTTACTTTACCACCCCTTTTCCCTACCCCTTCGATCCCATTAACATGTATAAAACATTTTATCCCTCTATCTGCCATTCCCTTGCCTCTTCTACTTTTACTACTCCATTTCTATGAGCCCATAATTAATTTAATTACCATCCTTCCCCTACCTCCCATTCTAATTCCCCTGCACCTCTTCCCCTTCCCCCATTTCCCTACCTCCCCCTCCGTTACCACCTCGTCTCAATGTTCTTTCCCCTGCCCCCTTCAATCAAATTAACATGTATAGGACAATTTATCCCTCTATCTTAAAAGGAACCCGGCGCGTTGCGGCCCTACCCCTATCTATCAATCCCCTGCCCCTTCTTCGCCATGCGCCTTTCCCTACCACCTCTTCCTCTATCAAATCTTTCCCTCCCACTACGTCTCATACCACTTCTTCCCCTACCCATCTCCCTACCTCCTTTCCTTTGACTCCAATTTCTCCCTGCCCCCTTTCCCATGCGGGATAAAGCTAAGTTGTTTAAAGCTTTGAGTTGATTTAATTGCTAATCATAAAACAGCAAAATCTGAATATAAATTTTACGAAGAAAAATTAATTTGACAGAAAAATCATATGACAGTTGTAGTCGGCCTATAAAAAAAATGTTTTTTCGTGGTAACCCCACCTTATCAATTAGGCGTATAAAAAATAGAACTTGCCGGCAAGCAATATGTTCTACCTCCACGTGCACTCTGGCACTCACGCTCTCCCACAACATACCTTCGTTTGGTGCCCGCGCCACCCCCATAAACATACATACATACATACATACATAGAACGTATCGTTGTTCGCTCTCACGATTTTTCCCTGCAAGTATTTCACTCAAATATTCCGTTCCGGGCGTTCAGTGGCAGACGAACCTCGGAGGTAAACAGACACAGACACCGCACACCAAAAGGCCAACGAACACAATCGGAATTTCGTTAAGATGCCAAATCACATAACAAAAACAAAAATAACAACATCAGTAGCAACAAATAAAATACGCATAACAAAATAATAATTACAAAAATAAAATATACAATATACATAAATATAACAAACAGCCAAACGCCGGAGCTGCAATATTTCTAGCCACATCAGTTTTTCCTAGGGTTCTTTAAGCAAAGGTAAGAAAATTGGCGACGGTCTGATTTTTTATGTACATATGTACATATATATATATATATATATATATATATATATATATATATATATATATATATATATATATATATATATATATATATATATATACAGTGCGCGCAACGGAAATAGCGTGTAATAATTTCATTGGAAAGAAATTTTTTTTTTTGTTGGGAAATGATAATTGCATAAATTTTTGTCGTCTCTTTGGTGATTTATAATATCACGTGCAGGGATTCGTTTTTTTTTCTCTTTTTTTTGCACCGTGCATAAATGATTTACAGTAAATATCGATTTTACGAGAAGTGACATGCCAAGTAACAAAAATGAATGAGCAAAAAATGTCTATCCGCCTACTTCCACCCACGGTACAGTGGTACGAAAGAATTTGCAAATTAACATTTACAGTACATTTTTTTTTTTGTAAAAGAAAAAAAAAAAATCTCTTAAAATAAGTCTGGGAAGTGATATTTCTTACGAAATCCGTGGGGATTTTACGAAACCCGGGGGGCCGAGATCTGACGAATTCGTATAGAACTCGTTAAAATATCTCGCTTAGTTTTCGAGACATTGAAATTTGTCTTTATAGAATTCGTCAATTTTGAACAAAGTTTTTCGATATCTCCCTCAGTTTTCGAGATATCGAATTTAAAAAACAAAAATTTTAATTTTGCATTGTCTACCATTTTCTTATTTTGACAAGCTCTATAAAGGTGCGTCGTCAGATTGTGGCGCCCTGGGAATCGTAATACTGTCATTTATTTAAGATTCGAAATTCAAGTCAATTTCGTTACAATCGGTTTCGGCGAAATCAATCTATATGTAAAATCTTTTTACAATATATTATTCTATACAAATTTACTCATCTATCATAGTAAAATTTCTATCACAGTAAAATTTTACGTGGGAAACACAAATATATCTTTTGGCTCAAAATCTACAAATTTTATTCATAAATCTACTTCGAGATACCCTATACTTAGTTAGGTAAAGGAAATATTTCGTTTGTCCAAATGTATGTAAAAGCCAGAAAGTACGTGCGATGGACCCTATAAAGTACATTTATGCTTGATCAGCATCAAGTCGAGTCGATATAGCTATGCCTGTCCGTCCATCCGACCGTCTGTTTGAGTTAACAGATCTAGGAGACTATAAGAAATAGAGTCTTTAAGTTTTAATATTAAGACTCTCATATTCTCTGTTACGGTGTATTAATTGAACATGAAAACCCCACTACATGTGGTAGCACCCATACAAAGCTGGCCCCAATTTTTGTATATGTATCCGACGTATATATATGTATCCGTTTGTATATGTATCCGTCCATCCGACCGTCTGTTTGAGTTAACAGATCTAGGAGACTATAAGAAATAGAGTCTTTAAGTTTTAATATTAAGACTCTCCTATTCTCTGTTACGGTGTATTAATTGAATATGTAACCCCACTACATGTGGTAGCACCCATACAAAGCTGGCCCCAATTTTTGTATATGTATGTATGAATATTTTGTTGCTTTTGGTGTTATTATACTATAAACGCCAAATTAACAAAATATTCCATATACGTCCAGATCGGGCTACTATAAGGGGTAGCACCCATACAAACTACCCCCTTTTTTGATATTTTGGTGTTGTTAACTAAGCCAAATTTGGTGCATCATACGTCAATCCTATTAAACTATCCCACATACGTCCAGTTCAGACCATTGTAGAATATAGCTTCCATACAAATCTATGTTTCAAATAAATAGCCTTGGACAAGGTACAGGAAATCTTGAAGTCAAGTGCACTTGACTACAGTGTTCTTTCTTGTTTGATATATAGATTTGTATGTCAGCTATGCTCTACAGTGGTCCGATCTGGAGCTAGGTGCCATATTTTTTGTAAGAAATTTGAAGAGGCAGATTTGCATGGAGGGTACTCCATATAGTAGAGTAGGAACGATCGTTTCATACACTTTATCAGAAGAGGCAATAGAAGACTAATATCTAAAATTGATGGATTTACTCTCTAAGTCTCATCACTTGCAACTTCCAAAGGTTTTTTGTTATTATGTTTTATATCCGCTTTCATTTTAAGTATATACCTATTTTGTAAAGTTTTTTTATTTAATTTGCACTACTGTGCGTTGTACTGTAATGCGATAGAATCTCACTTTTGAACTTTTCCGTAGGGTTTGCGTTTGCATAAGGCTTGCTTTCATTTCCGCAATTCTTTCATTTGCTTCTGTACAACGGCGCCATCAGGTACTGAAACGTAGACGTTGCCGCTGGAGCATTACCACTTCTAAGATATATGACAATAGATAAATGTAGAGACGAGACGATGACTTAAAGAAAACTTTAAGTGCCACTCGGCCGAGTACTTTTTCGAGACAGTTGTAAAATGATAGCCAGGTCTTGCTGCTTAATGAACTAATACTTTTAAATATGTTGCTTTCTTTTGCTTCTAGCCAGAAATGCTCTAGTGAACTACGAGCATAAAAGCTAATATATTTCATAGTATCAGAGTACAGATAATAAACCGCCACCACGTCGTACCAAACGAATATGGAACGAAAGCTCCTCTACGCCTTTCGAGGCTGGATTGCTTTTGTCGCTTTTATGGATATGGGTACAGCTTTTCGCAGCTATATAGAACGGCGTAGTTTCCTGGGTGATCACAGCGATACTCAGTTTATTGAGGGTAAGTTTAAAGACTTGAAGATTATATAAATAAAAAAAGGTACTTTTATACAATAAATTACTTTTTTGCAGGAGACTATACCATATCTCGTATTATTGGCATGTATTGTCTGCTGAAGGCAATTGCACTCGTCCACTGCACTCTATATATACACTATCGTCCGTGAGTAGTTTGCATAAGTTCTAAAATTTAAATTTTTTTTTTAAATATTCGGTGTACTTGCAGTGTGGTCAGTATGGGCGGTTGTTCGTTAGCCTGTTCGATGATACTCTATGCCTCCGAGACACTCTACTTCCGTTCCAGCACTCTCAATTTCTATGTGATATTCCCTTGTGTTTTGAATTGTAAGTAAATTATTGGAAAACAAGTTTTATAATTTTTATAAAAGCATGTGATTTTATTGCAGCAATTACATTAATTGGATTGATTTATATACCGAAACGTCTGCGACTCTGGGAACCAAATCTAGATATGGATGATGAAAACTCTCAGCTATTGAAACAAATGACTGGATTTAAAAGACGACGTACGAAAAAACAATAAATTATTTAAAAAAAAAAAGATTTAATTTTGAAAATAAGAATGGCGATAACGTTTGATTGGTGTGATAAATGAAAAAGAAATATCGATAGTTTATAACATTATAATAATCATTACTACATATTATTAATTTTTAGTACGAATGATAAACTACCGCCAAACGTAGCGATTTTATATACGAAATGATTCAATTAGTTTTAGCGCGCCATTTCAATGTCAATTTTGGACATAATCGTAAGGTTTAAAGAATATATTTAAAAAAAAAAAGAAAAACTTCCTACTCTTAACCAATAGAAAAGACATACATAGTTATTTATTCGAACATTATTAACTGATAATAAGCCATTTGAAATCTTATTTGAAGTAAGATATTGAGGTTAGAGTTTAATACGCATATTTTATACTCACACCACAAAAAAGCTTTAAAATTTAGAACAAAGTTTTACGAATTATCTAATTAAACAACTTTGTTAGCACATTTATTAAAACAAGTTACTTCCAATTAAGCAAATTACACCCTAAAAGGCTTAAAATCGATTAAACATTATATATATATACCCATACATATTACTCAATTTAATCAGAGGCGCCGAATGCATGGTACAAGTCGATATTAGCAGGGTGTATGCGCCATCAATTAAATTCTCTGGACATTTATATGAGCTATATGAGCAAAACTACTGTTTGGCATCACTCGTTTTTATCGTACAGCTGATTTGAAACAAATTCGACGCCTCTTAATTTAAGCCCAGTAACCATCTAACAAGAAATGCTTTAGGAAAGAAACACTTCATATAAAAATAATTCTAAAACTGTTTTTGTTTTTAATTTCTTGAACATTTTTTAAACGAAGTTTTTTTTTTCTGTAGCATTTTTTGTAAGGTGTATTCTGGACACTAGTATACAACATTTGACAATTAAATGATAGTCGCATTTAAGTCTAGTATTTGGCAATATTAAAGCAATAATAGCATTAGAGTCTCAAGTTTCAATAAAAAGTATTAATCAAATGAATAAATAAATAAATTTAGATATTACTTTGACACAAAAAATAATAAATGTGTGCATTTTTTATTTGACCAACTTTTTTATGTTGGCATGCTGAATGGGAATCTCTAGAAATATTTTTATATCAAATTCAACATAATTTTCCGAATATTAAGGTGCTTCTCCTCAATTACAGACAAGTACGAGATCAGAAAGATAATAATTTATTGATAACAGCAGTCTACAAATCTGGGCCTCATCTCGAGAGCTGGCTTCCCATAGAATTCTCCTATGTATTTTGGGGCGAAGATTCTAAAAATGTCAACTATATATATTTATATATTTTTTTTTAAATCGTTTTCGAGATATCATCAAATATCGTGTGTAGTAACAAATTCCACTATAATTCCACTATAAAATGTGTTCTATTGCCTCCGAAGCTTGAATAGGACTTCCCAATGATTGTAAATCGTTATGAAATCTTATCCGATATGCAGTTGGAAAGAGGAATCTTTACGGATGGGAAAATAAATGAAATACAAATAAAAAAATGGGGATATATATGAGTAACGTTTTTTTTGTTTTGTTTTTGATGATGTCTCGAAAATGAATCTTAAGAGAAAAAAAAATAGTTGGTATTATTTGAATCTACGATCCAAAATATATAGAAAAGTGTCTATGAGAAACCAGCTCTCGAAAAGAGACCCAATTTCGATAAACGTTCTAGCATAAATTTAGTATAAATTTTGTATATTAGACTGCATTAGAAGTGTCCCATCCATTTTTACACCCTATACCCTTGTCGGGTATAAAAGTGGATTGCAAATTTGTACTCAAGTAATGCAATTTTTATTGTAACGAGTCACATCGAGCAAAGATTTTATACTCAATTAAAATTTTTTGTATCCCTACTATTTAACCGAGCAGAAATTTATTAAGTGTCTATTTAAGAAAAGATATTTATATCATATAATATTTGTCTGCTTAAAATTTGACAAGTCGTCATTCTACCTGTTGTATTTAACCGTTCAGTGTGCTTGCCGTTCAATTTATGCAAGAAGTTGAGATGCTGGCCCTTACACTGACAAATTACTAAGGAAATTGTGTTACCAGGCAGAATAACAATGCTTTAAATTTTAACAAGACTTTGGAAAACTGAACCTAACCATACACTTCACAAATGATGTGAAAAATGTATTATCAGTTTATCTGAAAGTTTGAAACGCATTAAAGGCCCCCCACAGAAATTAAAGTCTAGATATACATATGCGAGTTCATTATTATGCAGCTACATTACCACTAACAATATGTATAATATATCCAATAGCTCCTCCACATAAATATCATATTTCTTGAACCACAGGTGGCTTTAAATCAATATAAATCTCATATTAGAACAAAAATGGAGTCTGATAAAATGCAAACCATGCAAGTTGGTTCGCTATTGAGATGTTTGGATCTTACTCCGATTTACCAACATATGATATATGCAATGACAAGTGAATTGCCTCCAAAATTTAGCGCTAAATTTTTGGATGCAAAATAAATCTTGAGGGTTAAAGCAAGAAATCGTCCCCCTCATTTTTGATAATACTATGATAACGTATATTTCAAATATGCATAATAGAATGTCAATGCTCTATCTAAAAGCGAAGACAATGTAACTAAAGAAGAAACTTGTCCGATCTGCAGGGAAAAGACAGAAAGGAAACAATTAAAAGTATCATATTTTTCCACTGATGTTATAGCAGACAGGGCAACAATCATTTTTAAAACTAAACAGTTTTCGCCAAAGAACGCTTTGGAATGTGGATAGCAAGATGAAGAAGAATTGGTCTCTGGTATTTTTTGGTATTATTTTTCATTGAAATTATAATCGAAACGGTCACACTAACTGCCTAGCCATCGTCGGTTTAATGTTTAGCGCTTAAAATCAAAACAAAAAGTATATAATTTTCACACAAATAAACGCTATACACTGCGGTGATCTACTCATACAATGTACAGGAATCGCAAAGCAAGCAAATATGTGCCGCGGAAGGAGAACACTGCCACAAAAAGGCCGTTGAATCCAATTGATGAGAACACAACAATCAAAATGCAGGTGAATACAACAAATAAATTGTTTATCCAAATAAAACTACAAATTTTTTTATCAAAAGAAAACTTCAACTATGTCCATCAATGATTCAACTAGTGTCGGTACTTTGCAAGAACCGCAATGCAGTGAGGATAATATTCCCGCGTCGCAGGAACTAACTCAACGCTACCTCTCACAACGCAGCATTTTAGCTGCTACACTGGGCCGTACCCAATCACGTTCCAACTGCACTCGGCCGCCGAACACCTATTTCGAGTTAGCGTTGCAGAAAGCCGGCGTGCAGCTGGAAGAGAGCGGCGATGCATTTGTACTTTCGTGCGATCACATTTCATTCGTTGGCAAATTGCGTGATGTTCTGGTGCGCGCACAAAACTATCCGGAAAATTTGGAAACATTCAAAACCGGCCTATCAAATGCACTTGCACCCAAGTCGAAATTTGCTCCAAAATTGCTTACGGGTTGCACCATAAGCGCGCCGGGCGAGCAACAAGTCTACCAAACACAGGATAGTATGTATAATAATTTCCTTATGATTGATTTTCTGCGTAGTTCTGCTTTGGAAGTGCTGCTGGACAAGATCGAACAAGTTGCTACAGTGGCGCCCTTAAAAAATCCGGGTATTCAAGTGCCACTTTTGCCGTTGATGTTGGCACAATTGCGTAATGTTACCTTGAGTCAGGAGCAAATTGATGAGCGCATTCGAGGCATTTTTATAAACGCCACCGAAACTGCTAAAACCGACATTATAGATAACGCAAAGTATATATTTGATGCCAGTAGACATGATGAATTCGCGCAGCTCTTGATGTAAGTGAAAAATGCTTATATTCAGTTAATTATACTCTTCACACGTAGTATGAGTAGTACTATATTTTTGTCTTGGAATTTGTAATGCATTATATATATTTATATGTAATTACGATGCCATGCCCAAACCCATCGACCACTTGGTCAAAGAGTATGAAATGATATTATCAGTTAATCTGAAAGTTTCTAACGCGGTAAAGGAGGTATCGTAGAAACCATATGCTTATATTGTATATTCTTTATCAGCTCGTCGAGACGAGTTGATCTACTAATGTCGACCTGTCCGTTTACCTGGATGTTGTGCCTTCTTAGGCACCAATTTTTAAAATATCCTGTTGAAAGTATTTATAGATATAGACATGTATATAGACATATTTTTTTTAGCAGTCAATCCATATTGACATGCTACACCAACTTTTTGGGGTAGCCAACGTACAAATCTCCACATCACTCTTAACTTTTTGTATGAAAAACTTTTATTGCAGTCAATATCAATTTAAAAATGATGTAATATGTTAGAGCCTTATGGACGGATGCTGCAGTCAGTGCGATCCCCCAATTTTTAGTGTAGCCCCATTACAAACCACCAGTCCTATTTTTCATTTTTGTTTTGATGAACGCTTCGTCACAATATAAAGGGACGTGCCCCGCCAAAATTTTGGGGTAGCTCCCATTTCAACTCACCGCCCACATTTCGGGTTTTGTATGAATATTTTTTATTACTGTTAACATCAACTTGAAATTCTAAATGGTGGCTTCTTATGGACCGAAGCTTCATACAATTATATTAATTGGTACGACCCGCCCACTTTTAGGGGTAGCCCCAAACAATCTTTCCACCCACGTTTAGATTAATAAGCTTTACAATTATGTTTCTTGTTTTCTTTACACCTACTAAGTACACAACTTGAACATTCGTTTGAATAGTTTTAAAGCTTTTGTTTCACTGAACACACCCAATGAGATATATGTGTAACGTCTGTATATAAGAAGCCACATTGTATATTTTTATATTGATATTGACTGGAACAAAAAAGTTTTTCATAGAAAAAGTCGAATGTGGGAGGGTGGTTTGTATGTGGGCTACCCTTAAATGTGGGCGAGACATGTCAAAATTAATAAACTGTATGACTGCGATAAAAATAAATCTAGGTGCCAGATCCCACCTTGATATCTTAAAAATTGATCGCCAAAAAAAAAAAAACATCGTTGCAAATAGTATATCAACTACAACAATATTGAAGATATGACATTCAGACTTGAATAGTGTTTGTAAGCTCTTATTCGTTCCTAATAATGTTTTGTCTTATGACATAGTCATTTGTTTGTATCCAATAAAATCCTTTTTTTAAATTTGAGGATCTCAACTATAGCTCTAACTTATTTCTATTTTTATACCATTCAAACATAGTGGGAAATGGAATTGTCAGTTTATCTAAAGTTTGTAACGCATTAAAGGAGTATAGATTATAAAGATAAAGATTATATATTCTTGATCATCTGCATTTTTCATTTTTTTGTACTAATTTTCTAAATATCTGGCTGAATGTCGGCATTATAACTTATTTTGGTCCCAAGTTTATGGAGTATCCATATTGACATGGTACCTCCAAACAAACACACCGCCCACCATTCACATTTTGTATGAATTACTTTTTTATTAACATCAAAATCGACTTAAAAATTAAAACGGTGACAACACTTTTGTATTTTTGTACGAAAAACTTCTTTAGTCAAAATCAATTTGAAATTCGATATAGATTCTTAATATTCTTATACATATACCAGTGGGCGTATTCTGCCCTTTTTTGAGGTAATCTCCATATAAACCCATTTCCCACTTTTGTGCTATTGTATCAAAAAATCAATAATAGCTTGGAATTCGATGTGGTGGTTTTCCTGGACGGCTTTTTAATATACATATAGTGATAGCCGTGTCCCGCCCACTTTTTGTTTTAGCCCCCAAACATAAAATTTCACTATATATATATATATATATAAAATTTCACTAATTAAGTCAATATAAGCTTCACATACGATATGTTGGTTTGTTAAGAACGGCCACTTCACATATACAGGGGTCGGCGCTCGAAGTGTTACCAATTACAAATGCTGTAATTTTGTCAATTTTAATTTTTTTTTTATTTAAAAAATTTTAAATTTCAAACTTTATTGTTCGATGTAGTAACCTTTAGCGCGGAGTGTAGATAAAGTTTGTCCGGGAAGGTTTCATACGCTGCACTAGTGTGGTACAATGGTATTTTGTTCCATTCTCGGTTAGGAGCCATCTTTAAGGCGTTGACCGTCTCATATTTTTAATTGATACTTTCGCCTTCAGAATGGACGATATGGAAAAATCCATTAGGTTTAAGTCTGGAGAATATGGTGGCCATTGTTGTGAAGAAATTAAGCTGAGAAACATCCAATAGTTTCTACCAAATTGATTACGTAAGCATCGTTTAAAATCTTTTCACGGTAGATTTGTTGATTTACCTTTGCGCCCTGTTCAATGAAAACGAGTGGTGAGCGTCCTGTGGCAGTTATCGTGGCCCAAACCATTACTGATGCAGGCGCTTGCTATCGCAGATCATTTCGCTGTTCTAAATTTTCTTTTCATTGGCACTTTAACCATACATGATAGTTTTGTTTGTTTACATATTGCTGAATCGTAAAATTTTTTCATCAGAAAAGACCACATTTTCAAGCTCCCGACTAAGGTGCAAGTGCTTTAACACCTTTGCTCCTGCTAGTTCAACTGCCTTTTGTGCATGTTTTAAATCTTACACTTTTTGTATTTTGTAGGGCTTCAATCGTAGTTAATTTTTTAGAGTATTTTTGCCATATGAACTGCGCTTTGTCGCGAATTACGTTGAATTCTGGCCTTCACCTTTCTAACCATTTCTTTCGATGTTGCTGTTTTTGGATGTCCACCTCCATGGAGTTTTTTGATGCAAACATTTTGTTCACACGTAAATTACGTAGCTCATTAACAATGGCTGGTTGCGATTTTCCAGCCAAATACAAAGCAAAAACACTGTTGCGTTTGAATTCCATTTCGATAACGTCTTTTACTTCGAAGTAAAACGATGTGCTTCCGTAGCCTTGTAAACAACATAACAGGATGCCGCTTGTCAAAATAAGAGCGCGCTGTTGTAATCCGTTTGGTTGCTACAGCAGCGTGAAATTGGTAACCCTTCGAGCGTCGACACCTGTATATACAAATGGCAGTGCCCCCTCCCCCTAATTTTTAAGGTATCCTCCATACAAACCCACCGCTCACCTTTATGCTTTTGTATGAAAAACTTGCCCTATTCAAACATAACGTTTATGTTCTAAAAAACGATTTAAAATTTCGTGTGAATAGTATTAGAGCTTCGGTTTAGTTAACGAAGTTAACGTTTTTTTTTTTTTAGTGAAAGCTATTCCCAGAGTAAAGATTTGTTTGACACATCCACCGTACAGACTCTAACAAGTTTATCGCTTAGTGCGCGTATGCAATGCAAGTTGCACGCACGCATACTTTTCTTCATAAAGGATAATCAATGTTCCGGCACGGTATGACTTAAATACGTTCAAACTACGTTTTACTTTTAATGATAACATAAAATTTCAGACACTTGCTGAGCTCATCAAATTTTTACTTAAAATATTAAATGAAGACACGGATGACGCTGCGCGTGAGGTCCGTTAATTAAGTCAGGAAGAGCAATCCTTTTTAAATATTTATAATTTGTATTTTATTATTTATAATACAGTTAGTCATAACATTGCGTGATATCTTCAATTGGCGCATTCAGTCAAATTCAAACTGCGCAGTAGACAAGGAAACAGAATTGAAACTATTCAATTTTATCATACACGGCCTAACGCGCTCCAAGCGATTCTACTATTATTGGCAAAAGACAATTGCCGGTCTTGCTGCAACACAATTCAAGTAGGTTGTATTAGAATATTAATCTTTTCATATTTTATTTAAATCTCTAAATTTATTTTATAAAGCTCCTTTGATTTTATTATATTACTGCTGCTCATACATATTAAGGAGGAAAATTCGCTATATATTGAAAATATTGTAAGTACTAAAGTTTTGTATCAAGTCAGAAGTCAAAATTAAAATTTACACATAGTGTAAAGCTTTTAATGCATTAAAGAAGGCATTTTAGACCCCATAAAGTATTATTATTGAAGTCAACATTAACTTAAAAATGGACGGGTGCTACATATATAAATCAACAGGTGTGATCCCCGCACATTTAGAGGTAGCCACCATAGAAAATATTTTGGCACGTTTGCCTTTTTGTATGGAAAATATTATTAATGCACTCAGTACCAATTTGATATCGTAGCTTCCTATGAATAAATGGTTCGCATAAATATCAAGAGAGGTGTCCTGCTCATTTTTATGCTGACGTCAGAGTATGGGGTAGAAGTTATAAAAGAAATATACTCAGAAATTTGCATAAACAACAAAAAAATCATGCAAATATGAAACGATAACAAGAATGTAAAATAAAAGCAAAGCGACTAATCAGTTTGCAAACGGCTATCTCGGTTTGTTGTCGCTATATCGCTTGTAATCAGTTTCCAATTCGCTTGTACTCTGACATCTTTTGAGCGATCACATAAGAAAGTAAAATCAGTGGTTTCAAACGTCATAAAGCGCCGTATTATCGCGCTCTCTGACGGTAACCTTAAGCATAGTTCCCATGCAAAACTCAACGTATGAAAAATTTAGTTATTATACCTTTCTTATGGACGAACACCTCACATATATATGTAATATGTGGTCGCATTATATGGACGGACGCTTCGCATAATTATAAAGGAGCATGTCTAGCTCACTTTTAGAGGTAACATTCCACCTACCTTTAGGTTCTCAGATATTACAACTATTTTTTCTTTATATCTGCTAAGTGCACAACTTGAAACTTCTTGTGAATGTTATTAAAGATTCGGCTCTACCGAATTTAATATTTTTTCTTACTTTTTTTTTTTTAATTGCAGCTACGGCGTCGCATTAAATTGGAGCATATAACCATTGATATACTGGACGATATGAGGCGCAATTTTGAGCACATAATGGAGCAGCATATAAATCTTTTAATGCAGTTATTACACGATTTTATGAATGAAAAACATAGTGCTATTGCATATTTTGGCAAGTCTGGCTTTATGTAAGTAATGATTTGTTTTAAAATAGTTTTCTTTTCTTGCATCCATTAATATTAATTATATTACAACATTAATATGAATTGCAGCAATCTATTTATGATATGCAAAACCATTCAAAAGCAAATAATACGGAAAATATTGGAGTTGACTTGCGATAATTCTAGACAGAACATGATTAATCAAGCATTGCAATTGCTGCGTGAATTACAGCGTAAATATCCAAGCGATATGCAGAATTGGGGCTTGTTGTTGATGCCATTGCTCGATCGTCTGCACGAAATGACGTTGTCGCAAACGCGTACCATCATGGAGTTATTGTGTTCGATAGCATTTCCACCGCCCAAACTTAGCGAATGTCATACATTGCAGGATCAGATTGATATGCTGGTTAAGAAACAACTAATCAATAAAACTTCTTTCGTTAGAAAACAGGGCATCATCAGTAGCGTACAGTTGATTGATAGCATTGTGCGCATTGAAGAGAATTGCATAGAGCAGGAGGATTTTAATGTCTCTTTTAACACTATCAGCGCACTACCCGATGGCCGGGGCAAAATTGCAGCAAATTGTGTTAGTAAGTATAATTTTTAAGTATATGTATTACTATTATGTATTTGTATCAGGCGTAGCAGATCCCGTAAAGTATATTTGTACATATATTCTTTTATTTATTTTTAATTTTTTTGTTACTGTATACTTAACTAGTAGGTCCCCGCGAAGTTGTACGCGGCCTTCCCCTTTCTCCTGCCACTCCTTCCCCCTTCCCCACCTTCCACATGCTCCTTTTTATTGAAAAAAAAAAATGGAAGGAAAATCTAAAAAATCTAAAAAATCTTCTGTTTATTCAATCGCTACGAAACTTCACAGGATTACCCACGGGAATATTTTGAATATTGCCACAAAATTTGATCAAAATCGGTTGAGCGGCTTCGTCTATAGGAAACCTACATACATATTTCCATATTTATATATATATATATATATATATATATATATATATATATATATATATATATATATATATATATATATATATATATATATATATATATATATATATATATATATATATATATATATATATATATATATATATATATATATATATATAGATTTGGAATCAGTCCGAAATCTTAGAACTATAATCAAATTTGATAGTAACTTATATACATATATTAACAAGTAACTATTATTTTTTTTGATTTTTTTTCTGCGCCAACTTTGCTGTCTATGGTCTGAATTCTCAGGTCGTTGTGCAGGGTTGTGTTTCGCACGTACCAGTCAGCACAAGTCATTCGGCGCAAGGTCGAATTTTGAAGTATCTGAATACGTCTTCGACTAGTCCGAGACGCAATGCCCCAGACCTGGATACCGTACCTCCAAATCGGTGCAATAACAACATTGAATACCGCCAGTTTGCAGCGAAGCGGTAGCGTGCGGTTGGCGTTGAGCAACCAGTTGACCTTGGACATCTTATGGCGACACCGCTTCAGGAGCCCGTCGATGTGCGTTCGAAAGCATAGGCTTTTGTCCAGAATGATCCCTAGGTATTTGGCGCATCTGCCTGGATGATGAGTGGTGCCATCAATCCAGACTGCCGGAGCCTCACCACGCCTCAGGGTGAAGTTGACTGCTTAGCACTTCGAGGCATTCAGCTTAATATTCCACCTGCGAGCCCAGCTCTCAAGCAGATGGATATATTCTTAAATCCCAAATCATCAGCAAATGTAGACATCAGGTATTTTCCGGTTGAGACAAGCTCGTCGAGATCATCTGGAGCGGGGATGTCCGCTGTAAACAAATTGTACAGAAAGGGGCCCAAAACACTGCCTTGGGGGACGCCCGCCTTCATTCTGCGAGTAGGAGAGATTGTTGCCCTCACTTTCACATCAAACGTGCGCACCGACAAGTATGAACGCAGAAGTGTGTAATAGGGAGCAGGAAGTCTCGTCATTATTTTGTGGAGCAATCCTTCAATCCAGACGCGGTAGAAGGCCTGCTTAACATCGACAAAGATATGGATCCTCGCTAACTTCCACTGAGCTGGGAAGTGTTGCGTCCTTAATATAGCGTTGAAGATCTTCGTTATGAAAAGAAACGCGCGCATTGGCAGGGCTCTCAATGTTGTGTGGCATATCCCATCATGACCGGGGGCTTTGGATTTCGGCAAGACCTTGATCGCCTCGCTCACCTCGATCACATCTTCCACGCGAATGGGCGCGATGGGTGGTGTCATCTGCAATGGGATCTCCAGTACTCGGGTGGTCTCTTCGAGGTCCTCTGGCTCAGCCAAATTAAATGTTGTGAATCGATCCTCTAAGTGACTGGCGAAGGCCTCTGCTTGTTCTTCATCCGTAAGGCAGTACCTATTATCAGGGCGAAGAAGGGGAACAGATCTCCAAGGTTAGGCTTTTGTAGCTCGCCAAAGAGTGTACCCTGCGTCGCGGGTGTTATCCATATTCTCAATCCTGGTGAAAAATTCAGTTTTAAGCCTGCGAAGAGCAACCTTGAGCTCCCTCTCCGCTCTTAGCCAATCCGCCTTGTAACAGGGGTGCTGCGTTATCTGAAATCTGCGTCTACTCTGCGTCTTAACCCTGAAAAGATTGACTATATCCGCAGGAATACAGTTGCCAGCACCGTCCTGTCGCCTGTTGACAGGTGGAAGTGGCTTCGGCGGCAGCCACTCGAATCTTTGCGTTGAGAAGGTAAATGGCATCTTATACATCCAGTCCAGTAGATATTTCGAAGTTTCATCCATTCGTCTATTAAAACAAAAAAAGCATTCATGATGCAGAATACTTATGATATTATTTGATTTGAGATGATATATGATTTTAGATTAAAATTCAAGTTAAGAATGTCAGAAGTTAGATCGTTTGGATGGAAGTTCAGTCTTCGAAGATAGTTGTATTGCTGTGTCAAACAATTTCTTCTGCAACCGTTGGCAGTCAATGTTTTGGTATCTCTGTAAGATGTTAATGTTAGACCTAGCTGCAGTTCCACACATATATCAACACTATCTTCAGGATTGCTTTGTAGAGCCTTATTTTGTTTTCTAGACTGAGCTTAGAGCGGGGAGCAAGTAGCCGGAACATGCGCTGCGTTTTAATGTTCAGTTGTATATGAATATAGCCATGTCCATATGTCTGTCCGTCACCCCGTATGTATGAACACCGAGATATCGGATTGTAAAAGATAGATTCTTCAAACATTTCAAACGATCAACTTTCTTTGTCTCTCTGCAAACAGAGTTTATGAAACAGATGTATAGTGTAGTATCCTTTACAAACCTCCAACCATTGTGAAGTTTTTGTATACTATTTTAATACTTACTATGTATACGAAATTCTGTTCTGTTGGCATGAACCTTGTTTTCAAATATTACCACAAGTCAAAAACAGCCGGACGAATATCTGTCGAAATCACCATTTTTTTTAAATCAATCGATTAGGGGTCTGTCCTTCAATAAATCGATTGTTTTACGAGCAGCATGGCATGTTGAGTTATCCTTTTGAAACTAGAAATTCAATGTAACATATGTCATGCTCAAAAAAATATATCTTATGATTCGCATAAATCGACTGCATTTGTATTTGACTTTTTTCGGTCTCTTATAAAAGACACCCGACGTTATTTCTTCGATGCAGGTGGGTCCCAAATGGTTGGCGGGAAACTACTTCGAGGAAGGCATCAACAAATTGATAACCCGCTTCACCACCTGCATAGAGAGGAATGGTGACTATGTCGAAAAATAGCTTACATTATGTACTAACGTTTCACGTAATTTTTTTGTTTAAATAAAAAATTTTAAAACCTACAAAAATTCAGTACACTTACTTTCTGGATATGCCTCGTAGTAGGAACTCTAAACAATAATCTGTATACTAGGAGTCCGCTTCAACACCGTATCTTCCTTATGACTGATCCATTGTTGTGAAGGAAACTTCACCATTATTACTCCATTCACTGGAGTCGCTCGGGAGAAGTTTTCTGGATAATGACGTTTGGAAGAAATACTCACTTAGTGAGTACAGCAGCACTACTAAATTGACTCTGAGCTCCTATCCTAAATTAACCAATGATAATCATGTTTACAGAAAAGACACACACAGCCAAAAAGTATATGATGTTCACATCACTTCTAACATTGTTTTTAAACATGTTGTACATGATGAATAACAACTTTTTACTATTTATATTTATTACTATATTTTAAAATAAAACAAATACCTCTGCATTTAGTTAAATCCTCAATATATATATATATATATATATATATATATATATATATATATATATATATATATATATATATAAATATATATATATATATATATATATATATATATATATATATATATATATATATATATATATATATATATATATATATAATATATATATATATATATATATATATATATATATATATATATATATATATATATAAATTCGGTGACCAACCACCCGCTTGGCGATATATTTCCAACTTGATGACAAATCGAAATTCTTATAAAATTTTTGTTTTTATTCATATGGCATATTATTTTCAAATCAGGAGCGGTTGAAAGTTTTCCAGTGCTCCGCTCTGCGTCAAATCTTTAATTTGTTCTAATTTTTTTTTTTTTTTGATTTTAGCACGTACACAATCTGCGACAATTTATTGCATGGAATCTTTGGCCCTCTTCTACGATGAGTTGGCAAAAGTTTGTGCTACTTCGACCCATGAACGTGACAATACAGAAATGTTCCAGGATAAACCTTTCCTAATTTGGTTGTGTGAACTGATGACACACTATTTTCAGAATAGTTTCGTTACAGAACATCAACCAACGCCGGTGGATGGCATTACGTTGCAGTACAAGAAGTGCATAAACACATCAGACGAAATTACAACAGACTCTGAGGTGGAGTTGCTCAATATTGCAATAAATATATCGGAACTTGTTTTGAAGCCCACTGCCAAGTAAGTATTTAAAATAAGAAAAAAGGTTAATTTCGGTGAAACCGAAGCTATAATACTATTCACACTTCATCTGTTCAACGAAATACATCTGTTTTTAAAATTTTGAATGGATGCTTAGTTTTAAAAAAAGTTTTATATAATAACCTATATTTAAATTAGTGTCTGGAATGAATTTCGCGTTTTGACGGTTGTAGATGGGATAATTTAATTTAAAATTATAAGAAATATTTTTCCGAGCGGGGTGTTTAAATCCGGGTCATCTGCAATGTTAGACAGCATACTACACAGTTGAGGTGTAAATCTTTACTGATACAATTTCAATATTATTAATTGGATGTATTTTAGCCTATACTTTCTAGTCAATAAATTGCGGTAATTTTCAAACTTAAATTGCTTCTGGTTATAAAATGTTTATATACCAATTTTCAAACCATTATTTCAAAGATTTTGGGCATAGGGCGGACAGTAACGCACAGATAGACAGATAGACATGGCAAGATCTTGTTGTACTGATCTCATATATATACAATTTATGGTTCTCCGATGCTTCCTTTAATGCGTTGCAAACATTGTGACTAAATTATAATACTATTTACACTCTGTGTGAATAGTAGAACAATGTAAATACATCAGCTTTATTATACTAACTTAAGTTGAGTGATATTTAACTACCTGTGATTTAATCACGGGGACTGAAAATTAACTGATATCATTTGTTACTCGATATTGTAAATATCAGTGATTGAGTATCATTTGTTTCTTACTATTACTGTGATTCACGGCGTATGAATTATATATCATACATATATTGTTAGCAGCACAAAAATTATCAACGCATCAAGTTTATGCATTGACTATCGCTCAACTGATATGTTGTCTTATACATGTAGTGTTCACAGGCGACCACTACTTCATATTTAATAAAGCTATTTAAAAACTTGTTTTAAATTCAATCTTTATGCTTCGTTGACTTTTATCTATGCAAGCATCTGTTTTCTTGCACTAAATTGGAAAATGAAATGTTTCTTTCTGATATTTTCTTGTGTTTCTTATATGCTATCCTCTCTAGAAAATGACATCAAAACATAACTCTTTCAGCATACCATTTCGATTTCACGTAGTATTGCCCTAGTTCTTATAAGTTGTAGTGAAGATATGGCACTTGATCAATCCTGGAATATATTTTTGAAATAGCCGCTTCAATGAACAATAGTTGGAATTAGAATATAGTATACAAATCAGGTGACTACCTAAAATACCCTGTTCCCTGTTCAATTCTTAATGTCTTTGTAAAGAGCCCATATTCTGTTTGCAGGAGCCCAATGACTTCGACTATCTCCCACACTTTCGAATGGTTTTTTGTACCATTTTAAGCCAATCCTCTCCAGAAAATGGCACCACAAAGGAGATACTAAAGAAACTGATAGCGGTCTGTGGTATGGAATTAGTCCTAAAGAATTGAGGTGAAGATACGCCACTTGGAATAGATACAAATCAAGTGACTACCTAAAATACCTTGTTCCGGCCTCAATTTTGAAGATCTTTGTAAGGAGCCCGTATCCTGTTGCGGGAGCCCAATGATTTCGACTATCTATTATACTATCGAATAATTTCTTGTACCATTTTAAGTCAATCTTCTCTAGAATATGTCACATGGTGTTTTCAAAATTCTGTTATGTAATTCCAATCTCTGGAGAGGATTTGCTTAAAATAGTACAAGAAACGATGGGCTCCTTACAAAAATTTTGGGAACTGAGGCGAGAGCAGTGTATTTCAGGTATTCAGATTTAAGAAGACTATGAATAAAAGTGTTCGTTTAATTAATAAAAAAAAAAAATTGATAAAATGTTTTTTGTTTGTTTAATTTTTAACATTGATCGCATTAGCAGTTGAAAATCCCGGTGATTTCAAAGTAGCTGTCACAATAATCACTGCTACTCAAAAATCACTGACTAGCTCATCTCCAATACTAACGTATGTACATATGTTTCAAAATTGTCTTGCAGCGCACAAACCTCAATTCTTATTTTGGCACCACTATTTAACTTGATGCGCGTCCTGCAATTGCAGCGTTATAATGGGAGTCTCGAATCTATTGATGCATTGCTCGGCTGTGCCATTATTTTGCCTGAGTTTTTTGATGATGCATCGGCCGATAGCATCTATTTTGACTTTGATGCAAAGCAACAAAAAACAATTTTGGATATATACTTTCACACAGTCAACTGGATGCGCGTGATTGTCTGCGCCTTTGCAACGCAACGAGATCCGAAAACACGTAAGAAGGTTCTACAACGTCTGTCCGACTTAATTCAGATCGAACAGAAAATCAAATTAATGCTCGCCTGTGCGCCAACAGACTATATACCTCCACCAAGCAATTTCATAAATGATGCAGAACATGCTGGTGCTAAAGCTGGGGCTAGCCGTGCTAGTGGTGTCGTTGGTCGTGGTAAACCCTTGGCTACAAGTACGAGACTTGGCAATCGAGGCAGGGCTAAAATAAATACAACTGAAGTTGATAATGTGACACTTAACGATACAGGAGCAAGAAATTTAACAAGAGCCAATAACACAGTTGTCAAATTAGCTGGCGTCGCCAAAAACAAAAAAACTATTGATTTTGAGCATTTGTATGGATCACGTGAAGACTATCGAGAATTGGATACGGATATTATGCTGTTGCTGCACGAAGAATTTACTATGCAGCATCCACTGGAAGAACATGAGATTGGCAAGCACTTGGGGCTGCTTGAATTTCGTTTTATACTTACGGATTTGGTAAACAAGTTAAACTCCGTGGTAGGAATTAACACAGTTAAAAACGACACGGGCAGTTCGTTGCAGTATATTGCAAAGCCATACTACTTCATTTTTGATTTATCAAAGTTTCTGAATATTATTGGCAAAAATATGGAGCTGGTGAGTGTCTATAGTTTATGTAATTTACATTGTAGTATGCGATAATGTGTATTATTTTCTCTTTAAGCTTTCGCGTGATATCAAAAAGCATCTGGAAGAAGCGAACTTTGTCTACAGCAATGCTGATCTTTTCAGCGAACGTGTCAATTATATCAAGGTGTGTTTTGGCTTGTGCATACGTCTAATAACATCTTACTATGCATGGTCAGAGTTTGCAGACGAAACGCAAGAGAATCTACTTAAAGGTATGTTCGTGTCTTGAAACTGATAGAACGACAAAAATTTAGTTGGTAATTATCATTTATGAACTGTGTTAGTTCTTTAATGGGCGATTTCCGTCAGGTTTCAGACCGAAACATTCCACAGTCGGCAATATTTATATCCTTTACATTTTCCGTTTCATGAAAACAAGAAGTATGCTTTTTTTTGTTGAATTTAAATCTTTTTTTCATAACGTACCAAGTAGACTGCTCATACTATATAAACTACAGTGGCTCACAGCGTATTTGATGCAGTTTCTGATTTTATATGTAAATACTTCAAAACTTTTGGGAATATCTAAAAAAAAATAACGTTATTTTAACGTTAAAGAATTTTTCTAGCTAAATAAAAGTACTTCACTTATTTAAAAAAAAAAAATCATTTTTAAAAAATCAACATTGCCCACTTGTACTTACTAAAACCGATGTTCTTGTAAGGCCCAAGACTTCTGGAATACAGTATATATCATATATCCGACGAACCAAAATTTAACATATTTAGTTTTGAAGGAATTACTTAGTCCTGGCGAATAACAAATACCGAGCCAAAATAGAAAATTTAAAAAAAAGTTTAACATGGTAGCGAAAGCTCTATTGTTTGAGCCTGTATGTCGGCAGCCGACCTTTGTAGCAATGAGTTGATTGAGGGTATAATGAAGAAAAATGTGTAACTCAATAGTTTATACAAAAATTTGGTCCAAAAGTGGACTAAGTGAGGTTTTTCAGTATTACAGCCTTCACTTAATGACACCGCCGGTACAATCAATTGACTCTAATCTTATTGAGAATATGTGGTCGCTGCTTGACAATAGCATCCGCATATACAGGATATCCAACAAAATCACTTTTTTTTTTAAATTTTTTCGAAATCTGAACTAAACTGCATCAAATAAGCTGTAGATGAATTGTATCTGTTGTTTTGGTTTTTAGTTAACAATTTGCTTAGCATTAATTTTGAAAAGAGAAGAGAAGTACTTTATCTAGCTAAAAACATTCATCTTTAAAATGGCGTTATTATTTTTTAGATATTCCAAACAGTTTATATCAAATCAGAAACTACATCAAATAAGCTGTGAGTCACTGTATATAGTAAGGGAATATCGACAAAGCTTGTACATTTTATTGAGCAAATGTCACTGAATTCGAAATCTGTGACATGGGTGAGAGTCGACATGTCTGACGAATTCTCGACGAATACAGAAGTAACATAAGGATGTCTCATGTTGTTCTTACTTTTTGCGTTCTTACTTAGGCGGAGGACTATAAGTTGACAATCCGAACTTACATGCGAATGATATAGTTATTTTGGCAGATGAAAAAAAATGTATTACTAAACATTATACATAATTGAGAAGTATATTGCGAAAAATGAAACATTGAGATTAACCTAACGAGATTGGCAATAATGGTCTTCCGAGCCGGCTGAAAGTTAGTAAGCAATAAAAAGTGGCGGTATAAAAAGCAATAAAAACAATTTTTTATAATCATTACTGTGTGAAATGCGGCAGAGTATTTAGAAATCGTTTGATTTGCAGCATTCTTCCTTGTTAATCATATATTTACAGACTGTCTAGCCATGTACGACTGTATGTCTCATTTATTGGTCCACTTTTTAAGATATCCGGTTGTAAGTTGGCACATGGCATTATTTTTTTGATAATATAGGTTCAAAATTGACATGGCACATCCAATTTTTAGGGTAGCCATCATACAAACCACACCCCCCCCCCCCCTGGTTACAACTTTTTTAAGAATTTTTTTTGTCAACATCACCTTAAAAATTAACATGGTGGCTTCTTATGAAGGGACTCTTCACATATATCAATGGATGTGATCCCCCCACTTTTTGAAGCAACCCCCATACAAACCACACGCCCACTTTTCCCTTTTTGTCCATATCACCTTAAATATTGGCACGGTGGCTTCTTATGGAAGAATGCTTCACATAAATATCAAGGGGCGTGTCACGGGCGGAAATTTTAGGTGTAGCATCCATAGAAACTTACGGTAAATGTCAACATAAATTTTAATATTGTGGTTTATTATGGACGAATGCCTCACATATAGAGAAATAGATGTGATTTCTCCATTTAAGGAGCATCCCAATGTGCAAACCCGCAACCCACTTTTGAAATTTATCATGAAAAACTTTATCATTTCAGGCCAAATCAATTTGACATTTGACTTCATATGGAGGTATACTATAATTATAGGTATAATTGTAGTAGGTTCCAAAAAACTTACCTGTTAGATTTTACAAATACCTACATAAATTCACAGCTTGAAACTTCATGTGAATGCTATTAAAACTTCTGTATCACCGAAGCTAAAGTTTTTTCTTGTTTTCCCTATCTTGTTTCTTTGGTATCCTCGATTATTCAAAGATTTTCTGATTGCGAAATTGAAAGAGTTCATCCAAAACCAAAGAAAGCTTGTAATTATTTACGAGTAGTTTGTTAATATGGTTATATACAGGGTGTCCGTAATCCGACGTGATAGCTGAGGTTTTTGAATGGATGATTAGAATTAAAAAATTTTAATATAATAAAATTTATTCAAATTAGTGTTTGGCATGAATTTCGGTTGTCTATATAATAATTTCATCGCGAGTGAAATTATTATATAGAACTAGAAAAAAATAAAATTCAAATTTAAAGAATTTCTGGATTGGGCACGGATTGCACACTAAAATGCTTAAATTAAATGGTAAGTTATTAGGTATGATTGGGATGCGTGGTATAAGCACATTGTCTCTCTTGGCTTACCTTGTTGTAAGTGTACCTAACCACAAAAAAATGAAATATAGCCTAGTTATTATTCTGATATATGAGCTGTACTATTGTAAAGTTTCATTAAAATCCACTGAGTAGTTTTTAAATTAAAGAGCAACAAACATCCACACATCCATACAAACTTTCTAATTTATAATATTAAGTAGAATTCCAGTTTATATTAATAATTGGAATCATATTTTAGATGTAGCTGTTTCATTGAAAAGCAAACATTATTTTAACATTAATAATTGCTTTAATTCAAACAAAATAAATACTTTTTGTATTTTGCTATACCTTCTAGTAGATAAATCGCGGTTATTTTCAAACTTAAATTACTTCTGGTTATAAAATGTCTCCATACCAACTTTCAAACTAATATTAAAAAGTTGTGTTTTACAAATTTGTGAAAGTGTGTTACGAGGGGAGCTAACTTTAAGTATATTTTTTTAGATAATTAATATAAATGAATATTTGTTTATCTATCTATCTGCCTATACTATATTAATGTAAAACTAACTTTCATTATTGTATTAAAAGATTCAATGATTGCTTTACTGCCAAGTGAAACACAAAACCGTTTGTGTAAAGATAAAAGCAAATCTTTGCTGGCATCAGCTTTATTTGATCACTTCTTGAGCTACGAGTCAACAGTGGTGAATCTGGGCAGTGCTGTGCAGTTGCATCAGTTATTGTTGGCCCTACATAAACATGCCAATACCGAAGATCTGGAACAAGAAGATAAATTGGACAAGCAGAAACAAGATATAAGCAAGTTACAGTTCATGAAATGACATTTTACTTTTATAACGAGTACTTCCTTTGAACTTTTCTTTGAACATACAGAAAAAATATGCCGTACGTTTCTTTGTCGCAAATGGTACAACTACGACGGCACACTGGAGAAAGGAGCACAATGCAACATACATCTGGATGATTTAGTTAAAGGTTTTCTCAAAGATTCGAATTTCTTGCGCCAGAAGGAGATCTTACGTATTGTGCAAGAGGAATGCCAGCAATTGAATTCAAAGGAGGGTGCATTAAAATCATTTCCTAACATAAAAAAGTATGTAGAATTTGTTGTGATTAATGCATGTTTATGTAATTATCTACTATGTTTTATCGGTTTTTGCTTTCCAGAGTCAACTTTCCACTCTTGTATCGTGGGCTTTGCGAAATACTTATAACATCGTTGAACGACAGAATAATTTCGAATGATTTCGGCGAAGATGATCGTCTAAAAATCTGGGAGAAGAGTTGTAATTTGCTGAATTTGTTGTTGGACATTGTGCAGAACGTCGAACAGCCACGCAACTTTTTACTATTTTTAAAGGTATATATATATATTAAATTTAATATTCTTCCTGTTGTAAATTTCGATTCCGATCAAATCGCAAAATCATTCTTCAAATTCCAAACCATTTATTCGGCATTGAAATGTAGAACAGGCGAAATTTATTTTTAGTTTTTAAAATAATTAAACTAACATTTTCTTTCATATACGAAAGTATTCTCACCTCTACCTCAAGTTAATGCTACAACATGGCATAAATGTGCTAGAAACGCATCTTCGTCAAAATCCGGCGCGCGTTCTTACATTGCTTAGGCATCTACAGCAGTGTACACGTTGGTTGCATAATCTCACTTGTCATTCCAAGGCATTGAAAAATGTTACGATTGTCAATCAAATTCCACTCTTACGTGAAACAGTTACAAGTTTTGTTTGTTCCGTTAAAGCGATTCTAGCGGCAAATAAATGCCATGACGTTTTCTGGATGGGCGATTTGGTGAACAAGGACTTACATGGCGAAAGGATTGCAGAGCAAAGCGGCACACACTTAACCAATGATGAGGAAGGTAGCGATGCCGAAATTCCGGAGGATGATGTGAGCATCGATGAGAGTATTTGTACTACGCATGCGCCAGCATCATATTGCGAAACTATACTCCGTCGTGGGACTACAGATAAGACATCGGACAGCAACAATCGCAGTAAATCGAGTTCACGCAGTAAATGCGTTTAATATGTTAAGCTTTTGTATATAAGAATACAGAATTTTGTTTATAAACTTTATCACGCATAAAAATTGTGTGTTACAGTACATATTTTGCAATTTTTTTTTTCGATTCTATGTGGGTTTCTTGCAAAGTTCCAGAGGCGCCAACGAAAATATATTACTAATGTTGCATACAAAGACGTTTAATCGAATCTCCGGTAAGAATTGTTAAAAAAATACGATTTATTGAAATTTTTGAAGAATGAAAAAGTTTTTTTTTTCTCTTTTTACACTCTCTTCCCAAAAGAACAAGAGTATAAGTTTTTACGAATGTATGTAATAGACAGAAGGAGGTATGGTAGACCATATAAAGTATTATATATATTCTTGATTAGCAACCGTCTGAATGTATGAGACAACAGATTTTAGGAACTATATGGGCTGAAGACTTCAAACTTGGATATTTAGATTTTGCTTTACCATGCGCATATGTCTTATATTACACATTATATATGCGACGCCCACAGCAGCTAAAATACCGCCATTTGATTGACCCATATATGCCGGTAAAAAGTTTATTTTCGACTTTAATATTTTGATATAAAATTTAATTTACTTAAACTGTACAGATGAAAATATAAGAATTTATTAAAATTTGCTAGTCGTTGGTACAAAATATATATTTAACCATTATCGCTTTTTCAATTGTGTTTTATGTGATATTTTCATCGGTTTGGTTGTGCGGAACATCTTTAAGCTTCAACGTATTTAAGTTCGGATTGTACTGCGGTCAAACTTGAAGGGTATGAAAAACTCTCCACCGCCGCAATAGAACTTTGACTGAAACTCAACCCAATGAAGCCGAAGAGTGTGCAAAAATGCTGAAAGTCCTTCCATGGCGACGAGTATAGCCACAGTTAGTACAGCCCAAGCTACAAAGAGCACAGTGATCATTACCGCTTTTATTATAACCATAGATTCGTTTTTGAGAGCCATTCTTAGAACCATTGACCACAGCACGTCCGATAATTGATCGTGTGCAAGGGAGAGAGCCCACAAACGCAGATATGAAGCCGTATGTGATACTGATCCCAGAATACTCTCAATGCAGTGTATGCCCGAATGTATCCAGACTTCTGACATATCAAACTCAATGATATCCGATACCGTATCAGGTCTCGATTTTCGCGATAGAGTATCTTCTTCGTATTCCAAATGATAGCGCAACGAATAGCGAACTTCGTTCAAAGTATTCTCTCCGAGTTCACGGCGTTCAATCACACTTCGAGTTTGCTTTAGTTTCCTTTGCTTTCGCTTCAAATAAATCGGTTTGCCAGCTAACAAAATCGGAACCATACATACTGCAATGCCTACCAAGACGTACTGCACAATTTTCTGCCCTGTATACATAGTTCTTGCGCATGCTGTTGGCAAAGCAATTGAGTCCTTTAACAAAACCATATCAATAAACATAATTAAAATGGAAGGAGCACAAGGGGGGTTCTTTGGAGTATCTTTGTGCCCGCCGTAAGTGATCCATTTATAGAAGATAAGAATGACTAAGTAGACAAATAGACAGAGCATGAAAATAAGTGTTGGCATGACGACAAGAAACAGGTCGGCCATTTTGCGAAAATGCACAGCGTTAACAGCTCCGAGTATGAGCCCGAACATCATTTGAGAGACACCCAAAATAATGGCCAGCTTCATTTTTAGCGAGTTAAATTCTGTTATGGAATCCTCCCCGGATATATCCCATACAGGGTCCATGCCAAACCAATAGGACGATCCTTTGTAGAAATCTGGGTTCTTCGGGTCCAACTGATGTTCCATATCGGGTTCTAAATTCAATTCAGCTGCGCTAAAGCGTGTCATCCATTTCGATTCAAATATTTTAAAAGACTTAGATAATACGTCGTTATAAATCAGTCCCGTGTATACAGAAAATATGCCCATCAGAAGAATAATGTATCGTCCAGCAAAAAGTATACTGACGATTTCATTCTCGGACTTCGATGTGCGGTTCTTATACTCAAATTTCTTCTCGTTTTTAATCAAGTAAATTGAAAACAACGCCAATATAATGCCGTGTCCTACGTCACCAAACATGACGGCAAATAGAAATGGAAACGTTATGATCGTATATGGTGCTGGATTCAGTTCGCGGTAGTCAGCAATGCCGTACGAGTCAATCAGCTTCTGAAATCCGTTGGTGAATTTGTTCGAGCGGAAAAAGGTTGGCTCCATTTGCTCGAAGCGGCGTTTGCGTTTAAAGAGCAAAGGCAGAAACTGATTACCAGCCTGTGGATTCTCTATGTTGCTGGCCGATCCACGCGTCAATGCGTCACGCACTGGTTGAACCTCAGCATTCGGTATCCACACTTCCGCATGCAAATACTTTTGCTCGTCATTTTGATCCATTATGCTCAGTTTGTTTAACATCACATAGACCATCATCGCCTTCTTAATGTTTACCTTCCATACATATAGATCTTCATTGACACGGTTTAAAATGGCGGCACGCAATCTTTTGTTCTCTTCGAGTATCTTGTCGAGGGAAGTTATTTCAGCATCTATTTCGTCCACCTTCTTATGGCGCACCTCCTCCGATTCCGGGCACTCGTGGATTGTAACGTGGAAAGCATGGCATAACTTAAAAACCTTTGTTCGCATTGAACCCGATATATTCATAATAAGAACGACACACTTCCGTGGTAATGCGTTCTTTTTCTTTTTTTGTGTACATTTTGACTTTTGTTTATCCTTATGTGTCTCTGATTCTGGATCCATTTCAGGTATTACAGAGTTTTTTACAAGAACATTGAGACCAAAGAATCGATACATCATCAACTTAAACGGCTCAAATTTTTCGAAGGGCATGATTCCGGCCACATAGTTCAACTGAGCCCCACCACCTTCCGCCTTGCTATCATCGTGCAACAACGACACGATTTCGTCAGGCGAATTCTGCAACTCACTAGATTGGTTCCCAACAAGCAACTTGTTGCCTTCCCTGATCACATGGTACCACTCGTATAAATAAACTCGACGTTTCTGAAGCTCGTTACGGTTGTCGGACACCTCCTTCAGATCGGTATTGCATTTCTTCAACTGTGATTCAATGTATGGAATTTCAGATTCCTTGGGCTTGTACTGCACATCAACGTCATCCAAATAATTCATCTCTATTTTGGCGTCCGCCATTTCATCCAGTATGAAGTCGATGATGTTTTGCAGATCCATACAGCGCCGGACTCCGTAGGTGTACATCATGTTCGGTATGTATTCGTCCTCGCTGGCCGAATTGAATTGAACCATACCCAATTCTCCTAATTCGACCATACAGTCAAATGCAGTCTCAACATGCAACATCATGTGCCACAAGGTCATTTTCTCACTGCGGAAATACGACATGACGATACCAATCTGATAAGCTAATTTTGTTTATGCTTGCTTAAATATTTCGATAGAATAAAGCAATATTCTACTTTAATAAAATTTTGATGTAAATTTCATACTTAAAATATAATTGAAAATAAAACAACTTTAGCTTCGGTAAAACCGAAGCTTTAATACCATTCACACGATGGTTTTAACAGTATACTTAGCAGCTATAAAGAAAAACAATTTTTGTACAACCTAAGAACATAAACGAGAATAGTGGGTCTTCATGGGGGCTACCCTTAAAACTGGGTGGGATACAACCATTGATATATCGAATTTCCACTGTAATAATACATTTTCATACAAAAATCAAAAACTGATTTGTCCACCTCATTTTGTAGGTAGCTACCCCATACTTGTGCTGCATTGCAACGCATTGCGTTGCACTCAGGATTAAGAAGCTTCCGCATGCAGCTAAAATTTATGTTATTTTTACCAAGCTAACTAACTCCATGTGAAGTTTATACACGTTATTGCCGAATTGTCTTTATTAAATGTTTTTATATCCTGTACCCATGGGGTAAAAGGGTATATTAAATTTTAGATCTTATAAAGTATATATATTCTTGATCAGTTTCGGAAGACGAGTCGATGTAGACATGACCATCTGACTGTCTATCTGAACGACAAGGTTTAGAGATTGAGAGTTTGAATATTTAGAATCTCCTTCGGCCTCTTCAGATAACTAGTATTATATGAACATGCCAACCGCACTTTAAGGGGTTGCCGCCTCACAATGAAAAAATGAACATTTTTTTGTTATGTCATTTATTACACTAGAAACGCCAATTTTGTTAAATTCTGTGATCGAACATAAATCTTTTATAAGGAGTAGGCCCCATACAAACTTGACCTCCATTTTTACGTTTAAGAATGTAATTTTTTTTTTTGTTTCTCTCAATTAAGCTAGAAATTCCAAAATACTCCATATGGGTCCAGATCCAGCCCTTTTAAGGGGAAGCCCCGTGCAAACTTGCCCCATTCTTGAGTTTTGTGAAATGGTATTATCAGTTTGTCTGAAAGTTTGTAACGCATTAAAGGAGCCATCGTAGACCACATAAAGTATATATATTCTTTATCAGTTCGACGAGACGAGTCCACCTAGCTATGTCCGTCTGTCTGTATGTTGTATGCGAATTTTTTTTGGATCAATTTGTATGCTATCCAGTAGAAAGTTTTTACATACGTTTCTTTTTATTGCAGTTTGATAGAGATTTGATAGAAGATTGACTCGCCAGGCCCTTTTTTTTGGAGTAGCTCGCTTTTGACTTTTTGTATGAAAAACTTTTTTATTGTTGTCAATATTTTGTGTTTTTTTATGAAAAAATTTATTATTTCAATCAATATTAGCTTAAAATTCGATTTAGTAGATTTTAGTGGACAACCGCTTCATATACATAAACAAATGGGCGTGTCCCACCCACTTTTTGAGGTAGACCCATACAAACCCACAGCTCACTTTTATGCATTAGTATGAAAAAGTCAATATCAACTTGAATTCGATGTGGTGGCATCTTATCGATTGTCTCTTCATACACATATACTAGTGGGCGTGTACAGCCCACTCTTTGGGGTAGCTACTATTTAGACTCCCTCCCCCCGTTTATGTTGTACAGTACGATTTAAAATTTCGTGTGAATGGTTTTTTCTAGTTCTTAATTACTTCTGATTGTTCATCAATTCTACTAAATTATCTCGCACATGTCCTCATCGGAGCAATAAACAATATAATCTCTCGTTCATATAAGGAAATTTAAACAAGGTGTAGGGTATCTTTTGAACACTGGACTGCAACTTTCTTCTTGTTTAAACAAAAAAAAAATATTTTATTTAAAATTTTTTTGAAAAAAATGAAAAAAAAATATTTTTTTTTTAACTTCATAAATAAAAAAAAAAACAAATATAGAAAAACAAAAATACCGAAACATTTTTTTTATTGTTGCTTACCTTGAAAAACGTGAAAATCTGCCACATTTTTCTATGCATAACTATTTTAGTTTATTATTAATCGGTTCATGGTGTTTAGAAATATATTTACATATCGATCACTTTGAAATAATGAAATGATCTAGTTTGATTTATTGTTGTTGTCCTTGTGTATCGTAGTTTTAATAATTCTCGATGTTCGTTGTGATCATATTTTGTAGACAGATTGAAATTAATTTTTTTTAATGTAATGACCCATGCAAAAAGTTGCTCAGATGCTTATTGCATTTTTGTAAGGAAGAAAAGTAGGCAATTTTTACGAACCCACCTATTCCATCATCAGCAACTTTTCCATGTACAGTAGTAAAAAAGTGTCATTCGGCGGGAATCCCAAAAAATTGATAGCGACAGAAATGAAAACATGCTTAGCCATATATTTTGTGAGCACAGAGACAAAAATATTCATATATTCTACAAATCTTGGAAATACAAACTTTTTTTTTTTAATTCTTTCTTTATTAAAATTTTTGTTAAATTCAATGTCTTTATAAAGAAACAATTTTACAATACAAAAAAATATTTTTTTCTTTGCAACTATTTTCATTAAGTACATTCATTTTCGAATATTTTCACGTTTAATTCATTAAAATCCGATTCTTCGTTAATGAGTTATGAAATATAAAAAAAAAGTCCTTCCTAAATCTTTAAGTATCCATAACAAATAAAATAAATTTTGTTTGTCAAACTATGAATGCAGCTTTTCTTCACTTTGTAATACGAACCCAAAACAGTTCATAGTTCAACAAAATTCGAACTTCCATTTTCAGGTGGCATACTTCAGAAATTTCGTCCTCACTGCGCAAATTACAGTCTATGAAAATCGTACCAGTAATCCGAATTGGTAATCAACTATAACGACTGGTAATCAACTACAAACGAGATTATCAACTTTTTCAAAGAACCAGTTATTCGAAGACAAAATGTTCACACATTTTCTGAAACATGGTATTTGGAACCGGAAGCGATTTCAAAAAATGTTTTATTGAAATAGTTGTAGTAATGCAACAAGTAATCGTGGAAGGAATTGCAAATGCTGCTTGTAAGAGCATGTTATTTAATTTTATTTGCTATGACGGCTCGGCAGGTATTCTCCATGAAGGCTGCCATTTCGTGACGGATATTTTCTTTTAATTGTGCCAGGGAAGTCGGTTTGTCGCCGTAAACTTTAGATTTGACGTAACCCCACAGGAAAAAGTCCATAGGGGTTAAATTGGGACTTCGTTAAGGCCAAGTTATGCCACCTCTCCTGGAGATCAATTTGCCAGCATACTGAGGCTTTTATTCTTGCACCAACTGAATTTTGTAAGGGTGCAGCTTTAAATCTTTGTTGAAAATGCGGAACAATGATGATCTATACACGTTTAAAGCAACAGCACGCTTCCGAATCGAAAGGTCCGGTTTGTCACGAACAGACTGTGTAACTCTGTTTACGTTTTCGAATGTTATCGAAGACCTTGGACGCCCGGATTTTGACTTTTCCAGCATTGAACCGGTCTCTTCAAACTTCTCGACCCATTTTCCTATGAGTCGAGGGCTTCGCGCATCATTTAAATGACGAACATGTCGAATACTGCAGAATTTTCTGTGCGCTACAGTCGCTGAATTACCGTTTTGGTAAAACTCACGTACGCACAACGCACGGCTACCGATTGACATACCCCCGCGCCCCTCGGAATAGTTGCTTTCACGCAATCAGCAAATCAAATGTGAACTTTCTTTCGAGACATCCTGTATTTAGAACATAAAATTTTCATTCAAATGGCCTTCAATTCATTAAAATAAAAATTGTTATTAAACTTCCAGTGGTATAAAATTCTCGTTTGACATATTATTTTTGAGTTGGTACCGCTAAAAATTTATGATAATCACTTAATACAGCAATAGCGCATGGTTTAGTCAAGTTATAAAAACATTACAATTAATTTTACGTTGAAAAAATAGACAAAATTTTAAAATTTTGAGAAAATAATTTCGGTATTCGTGATTTCTTCTACTGGTGGAGGACGAAAACAAGAAAAGCGTTAACTTTGGTTGAACCGAAGTTCTAAAACTATTCACACGAAAATTTAAATCGTATTACAAAATATACACGTGGGGGTTCAAATAGGTGCTACCCCAAAAAGTGGGCGGTATACGCCCACTAGTAGATGTGCATGAAGCGACCATCTATAAGATGCCAACATATTGAATTTCAAGTTGATATAGACGTATATCCTACAAATGTATAAAAGTGAGCTACGGGTTTGTGTGGTGGCCACCTCAGAAAGTGGGCGGGTCCCATCCATTAATATATATGTGAAGCGTACACACTTAGATGGCACTATTACATCCACTCCTAGATACCAACGTTGCATCCTTTGGTAAGTCAGCGGCGTACCGTTGGGCTACTTCATATGACATTGCTGCTTGATAGCAGGGTGTACTCTGTTACGTGAGAAATTTGCAGAAGTTATCATTAATAGGGAAACTCATTCAGAAGTGAATATTTTGCAAACAGGACACGTTAGGACACGTAACCCCTGGGTTGTCTCTGAACATCTTTTATGAAGTAAACAAATTGTGAGAAGACAACCCCCTTAATTAAGGCTTGGTGCGCCGGTAAGCCTCGATAACGAAAAAGTCTAGAATGATCTCCGCGAACTGCGCTTTCCTACGTGCGGCTGGCCATGACTAATAAACGCTAAATAAATAAGCATAATAAGCCAATGCTAATGCATAATAATCTTTTCATAATCATGTTTTATTACATAGATCTGACGCTTACAAGGTATGATCCAAAAGTAATGCGTTTTTTTCGATTACATATTAAAAAAAATATTGTTTTCAAAAATGTTTGAAAAGCTGTCGATAAATCCGTCATTTTAAACTATAAAATGTTTTTATGATATTGCATTTTTAAAGACACTTTCAAAGTATTCTCGTTACTTTTCGATTATACCTTCTATGAAATTTATGTATTGGATGGTTTCACATCGACGTAGAAAACATTGGTTAAAATTCAAAAGAACATACGATTATATAATTTGAATCGTCTGTGAAAATGTTTCTTAATTTAATTATGTTTAATTCTATCCACTAAACAAGTTGCGGCGTAATTTCGCTTATGTATTTTTTGCGCGCTTAAAAAAGTGTGGTACATTATCTTGGCCGCCAGATGGTCGCTTGCCACCAGGACCGCCCGGTCGTTTGTGGTTGGGATTGCCACCAGGACCGCCGGGGCGTTTGTTGTTAAAGTTGCCGCCTGGTCTGCCGGGACGTCTATTGTTGTGACCATGTCCTCCAAAGTTTTGTGGCCGTGACTGCATTTTAAGTTTTAACTTGGAGTTCGGCTCCAGGAAAATTGGTCTACCATTAATAAAGGTTTCATTCAGTAGAAACGATTTACAAAAAGCATCAGATGTCTTGAATTTAATAAGTGCGAGTTTGGAAAGAACTTTAATATGTACAATTTCGCCAGATTTGGAGAAGAGCTCTGTCAGCTGCTCTTCAGTTGTGCCAGGAGCCACATTTGTAACGAGTATGCTGCGATTTGTTGAGCTTTCGTAGTGTTCCAATTTTAGTTCTAGATCATTGACAGTTTTGCCGTTCAATGCGTATGCTTTTTGTGCACCATCCTCGGTCTTGAAAGTAATGAATGCCAGAGTGCTCTTGGTGCAGAGTACTTCCAGATCAACAATTTCGCCGCATTTCTTAAAGATTTTTGAAATATTATCGCTGTTGTACGATTCTGCAAGCAAAGTTAAATAAATATATGATTTAAGTAACGATTTAGATACTAAATGTTAAAGACTATTTACCAGCATCAATTGTGTTCGACACTACAATGGTGTGCTCCGATGTCTTCTCAACTGCAATTCCCTTCGATCTCACACCAAGTATGCGGCCATTAAGAGTGCTATTGTTAAGTTTAAGCGCTTTTGCAACCGATTCAATTTCAGTGAATCGCACGAAGCCGTAGGGACAATTTTTGTTCTTCGAAAATGTAGCATCTACAACTTCACCGCATCCGGCAAAGTGTTCCTTCAGTTGATCTGCTGTGGCTGATGGACCCAGGCAAGAGATGACCACAGTGCGCTTATCGCGTTCTTGAAACTCTTCCTTATTATTATTATCCTTGGCACGGAATACTTTCAAAGTTGTATTGTCCAATTTAATTGCGCCTGCTGCGAGCGCTGCTTCAACGTTCTCGGCACTGGCGTAAGCAATAAATGCTGAATCGCGTTTTCCTGGTGCGTTTGGGCGATCAATTATCTGAATGGTGCCAAATTTGACAAATGCTTCAACCAAGTCAATGTATTTAAACTCTATGGGAGCAGGGAAAACGTATTAATATTATTGCTATCTATTAAACAATTTAAATATCAAGTTTTTACTCACTTTGTGGTAAACCGGTAACATATAGAACCTGATCTCTTGGCGTTTCGTTAGGTATTTTACCATTGACTATTTTCGGTATGCCCTTGGCGGCTTTTTCAGTTGTGACTGATGGCTTCTTCGATATTGATGTTTCTTCTGGAGCATCGTCATCATCATCGGAATCGTCATCATTTTCAGCAGTAGCAGCCTGCTGACCGGCTTCTTCATCGTCAGATTCCTCCTCATCATCTGATTCTACTGCTTCTTTATCAACTAGACCACTTGCCTCTTCATCATCCTGGAAAAAAAATGTTTTACATTTACATCATATACATAATATTTTATTGTTGATTTATACTCACTTCACTATCGTCATCGACGTCTTCCTCAACTTCTTGCTCATCTTCGTCATCAGATTCATTCTAAAAAGAGAGCAATAAGAGATTCTTTAACGATACATTTACACAGAAGATCAATGTGCCAAATTTAATGCAATAAAATCAATAAAACTACTCCACAAAGTAAAGGGAATATTTTTTTAGAGGTGTGGAACTTTGAACTGAATTAAAATACGAGATTAGATAATTTCAAACTGAAAATTGGCTTTATTGGAAAGATAATTTTAGGACATTAGTGTTTAAATATTTTATGGGTTCTGGAAAGTGAGCCGCGCTCGGATGCGGTGCATTCTGGAAGTCCAGTTTTTGACCACTTTTTTAAGCAATGGTTTGTTTGCACAAATTTATCCTCTATTTAGGTACAATATAGAATTTAGAGATTTTACTTAATTCGGTGTATCAGACAATTTGTTACGACGTAAAAAAAGAAAAGAATAAACTTCACAAAGATATAAAGATATAGGAACAAAGAGTAAATCTAACATAGAGCCGTGTAGTTAATGGTAAGAGACTCTGAGAGACAAATATTAATGGTTGTCCTTCTCAAGTGTTTTGGTTACCATAGAATGTGTGATGAATTTTGATTTATTTTTTTGTTCGCCCCTTAGAAAGTGTGTTACTACATGACAACGTAATATGCAGAGACTTAAAGCGATAGCCACTCCACTTAAAAATAGAAATTTCATTTTGATAATTTTATATGTACATCGTGTGAATCCTAACAATACAATATTACAAAATCGAAAATTTAGTTGTTTGACAGCGCTGTTTGTGAATCTTTGAAAACGGAACGGAACCAAGTGTTTTGATTGCATAGAGCTAAGAATTTCTTGCATTGTAGACGTTTGTTTACATTGCGAAAAGTACCGTTAGAAAATGTGAACGATTCTGCTTTTACTATTTGTTTTTTCTTCGCTATTTGTATTTTACTTTTCGTGATGCCTCTCATCGAAGAGCACGTTCGAAAGAAAACAAAAACAAATTACAAACCCGGAACCTGTGCATCTATGATCGAATGAGTGAAGCAAAGACATAATTAAAAACAAAAAATAGAAACTAAAAAAAAAAGGTGAAAGACTTGTGAAAGTGGAAAAAAAGAGTTTGAAAGTTTTACCACCGTTTGCTTAACGAAGCTTTTGAGTGCGTTGTAATGGGTGATGAAACCAATATTAAAATGGATTCAAGAACATATTTAGGTCCCTAATTTTACATAAAAGTAAAATGTGGTACTGTTGACTAGTCAGTGTCAACGATTGGAATCAGAAAATATGGCGAGAAAGGTATTATCTGGGAAACTATTTGCTCATACGGCATATGTTCACAAAAGACTCTAAGATGTTTTATACCGTAAAAAAAAGAAACAATGAGCCAAAAATATATTGAACCGATGGCTATGTTAGAAGAAAAAAATTTCAATTGTGTTGCAAAAGATGAGAACTCACCAATCTATCCAGAACTTCGTCCGATAGAGATATATTGAGCTATTATCATGGAAAACTTGAAGGGGGTTAAAGGAGATAACGTCAAAAACTTAAAAAAAAAAAACAAACTTGCATTTTGGTCAACAATGAAACCTACTAACATTTATTTTATTGTATTGTAAATATTTTAATCTAAACATTTTTTTTAATTTGTTGTAAGATATTTGCTATTGTATATACGATAATATACTTCGATATATAATTAAGATTGCACTAAGTTCGCTCCAAATTAATCATTATCAGAGGAGAATTAGATCAAAAAGTTCAGACAAACGAAATTCAATTATGATCGAAATGTTTTATGGAGAAACAGAATTCGATGGAAAGATTCAAGTTCGAATGTAAGATCGAATCAGTTCCGTCCTCTTTAAATAAGCTGTTCACGTATTGTTTACAGTTCAAAAATTCATTGCAATTTAAAGGGTTGCCAGTTGAGAGATGCAACGAAACAACGGTCTGCACTTAGCTGTATTCATGCTGCGTCCACAGCTACGTCCATGCGGGCCTTCATAATTCGCGTCATTGTATTTTTATTCCTCCATAAACTGAAGGAATATTACATGCTAGCGAGCATGTCTCTGAAAGTTTAAAGCAACATGCGGATATTTACTTACATTTAGTAAATAAAGTCGCAGCTGATTTGTTTCGTGTAGGGTTGGGGACGGTATCGGGTAATTTCTGAACTGCGGAGGCGAATGTGAATGCGGATGTTTCTAACATATCGTACTATATTTACAGTTTGAATATTTTTATGCTTTTTACTCAGAGTGTGAATAATTTTATAATATTATGTGTGCAATGCAATAAAGGAAGCATCTGAGTCCCCATATGTATATTCATGATCAGCATCAGAATATAAGAGATCTAGACATGTCTCTCTGTCTGTCTGGATGGAAAGTTGATATGTAGACTTTTTATAAAACAACACAAATTCTAAAATGACTGCGATTTATACTCTAGAAGGTATATTTCCCATACAAAAACTCTTTTTATTTATTTTGTTCTATCGAACATGTTTGAATTAAAGCAAGAATAAAATAATTTCGATAGACAGTTGTTCCGAGTCCCTTTCTTGAGTAGTTTTTCTAGTACAAATTGCATTAAGCCAAGTCATCACTCACTTTACTAAAAAACTTCCATGTAATTCTTTTTTAGAAAGAATAATTTCTGTGATAAAGTAAAATTGACAAACCGATAGTTGCCAGATTGGCCAATACCATTTAAGATTCTCCGAACCGCTTCTATTTCGATTGGAGCAAGTAGAATGGCAGGATGACTTAAGGGCATTCGAAACACATCAAAAGTCTTAGGCGCGAAGCACCGAAATTGCGGAACATCTACGAACTTTATATTAAAAAAAAAACTGTTGGTCTGTAATTAATTTTGCGTCGCACATCCTGATTGACACGCTGATGACAAAACCTAAGCAACTGTATTGCTTTTCCGTGTTATATTTCCAGACTTTGCCGACTTTGCGCACAACCTACTTATTGTGACTGCATACTTTATCGTATATGACATAAAACTCACGTTTATATTAGTACACTTCTCCACAATTACTACTTATTAAGATACATAACATATGTACTTAAAACTTAAATTAAATGTTCGAAAATTGATTTCTACAGGTTGGCACAATATCGATTTGATTTCAATAAATCTTTTTGTTTAGTCTTCATATTTATAAAGACCTTAATTATAAATTAAATAGCAATGAAAATTTGACATTCTGGAATCACATACATATGGAATAATTTACATATGGCAATGGTTTCTACCACATTTTTAGTGCAGAAGTTATTGTAATTAAACAATCCAATCGGAATCCACAGACAAATTGTTGCCGATCGAAACTATCGAAATTGTGACCCAAAATACCAAAACGTAAAGCTCTCGAAATTGGATTGGATCGAAACTCATCACGCACCTGTACATTTTTGCTCTGTTGTCAATTATGAATTGAATTTTAATATTTATTTTTCAATTATTAAAACAAAAAATAAAATAAAATTTGAACATCTCAAAAGACAGTTTGTGCAAATGTCCGAGGAGCAAGATTATACAGGACACCCTGTACACGAAATGGTATTTTATTACAATGTACCGCCATTTTTACGCAACAACCAAAAAATGATTACAGCAGAGCATAAAAAGGATAATTTCTATTTGCAAAATATTAACTTGAGACTTACTGCGCCATTTTCTGCCGCGTCCTGTCCGTTTGACTCCTCATCCAAGTCTTCGCTATCTTCATCGCTTTCGTCTTCAACTTTTGGAGGAAGGGCTGCTGCCTTTGTTGGCTTCTTCGCGGCGGGTTTTTTCCTTTGCGGCGTTGCAACTGCCGCAACTTCCTCATCCTCTACGTCTTCAATGAGCTTGTTCCTTAACGTCTTTTTGGGTGTTTCGGCAGTTGCTTTCTTTTGCACGCCATTAAGGGCGCTTTTTGCCTTAGTTGCTGCTTTCCTTTGCACCATTTTAATTAGTTAATAATTGATTTTCAAAGTAGCTTGAATTAAAAACACGCTTGCACAAACCGCACGTGGGAAAAAGACAGAGTTAGCGAGTGTCTATATGGGCGTTCATTCACAATGGCGCCGATATCAAACGGAAGTTCATTCAGAATGCGTATTGCTGTTACTTCCGGTGGTTCACAAAAGAGTTTTATGTGTTGAACAATGCATGAGAATCGAATATTCTTTGGAACATTAGTTAAGTTCCGTCTTTTAAACATTGGAAATGGGTTATTTTAAACGGATTAAATTTATACATAAAAAAAAAACGCTACTTAATCAAATTTTTCCTTTTCCTAATACACACTTTGAAAGAAACTATAAACTAATCAAAATCTTCATGCGAAAAATATGCTCC
The DNA here is from genome assembly GCA_035044765.1 of Leucophenga montana. NCBI lineage: Eukaryota > Metazoa > Arthropoda > Insecta > Diptera > Drosophilidae > Leucophenga > Leucophenga montana. The sequence goes on along the minus strand of JAWNNQ010001269.1, from coordinate 100,773 downwards.
AGGAATGTTTAACATTTTTTTATGTTTCAGTTTTGCTGAGTTCTTCTTTATTACTTTTCAATGAATGGAATATTATGTTACATATGTATAAGTTATGTCTTTTGTAGTTCATTCTTGCGTTCCCTTGCGATAAATTTTTTGAATGAGGTAAAGCTCAGTATTGTTAGCGCAGTACAAAAGTTCTAAAAAAAAAGTACGTACAGCTAGCATCTGTAGCTTAAAGTTAAGTGCTTTTTACTATAAAAATTCATCAACCTAATATCCTGAGCTTTATTGAAACATAAACTTTTGCAGACGATATGTCATTTTGACAATTTCGAGAAAGGATTTAGGAGCGTACGTATATATCAGGAAAGTCTAAAAATCCAAATTTGGTGTGTAGCTGCAATAGTCTCTGTGATCTGATGTTTCATACTATCTCAGATAGATGCACAAAACTTATAATGCCATTGTCCCGTTGGGTACAAGGTATAATAAATAATATCACATGCAGGCAAGTGGTTGGTACCGTTGGATTACCAATTTTATCGCCATTATAACAAAATATGTATCTGTCATCTCTATTGAACATGTTCGATTGATCATTCTGTATATTGGCTTAAGTAAAATCATAAAGCAAAATATAAAGATATTCCATTATCTAAGACAATTGACGAGATTGAATTTCGAAAAAATGTTTGCATTGGTTCTTAATACCGACCGAAATTGCTACACAGTTTTGTAAGGAGGAAAATTCATTGTCGCAGGCTTATGTAGTTCAATATAAACCATGGCTAAAATACGATAAAAAAAAACATGTGCCTACTTAATTTTTAGTGTCCTGATTAGATGTTGCCGGTTACTACAATCTATATATATAAAAATGGAAGTATGTATGTATGTTTGTATGCATGTATGTATGTATGTATGTATGTATGTATGTATGTATGTATGTATGTATGTATGTATGTATGTATGTATGTATGTATGTATGTATATTCCCTATAGACTCCGAAACCGCTCAACCGTGTGTAATCCTGTGAACTTTCGTGGCGATTGGATAAACAGAACATTTTTTTTAGATTTTTCTAATGACGATAGAGTACAGCAACAACATTTGTTTCATTTGTTTGACAGTCACTTTTTCTTTTTCTGTCAGTGTTTCATTCGTAAATAAATAAAATTATTTTCGCTTATTATTTTCATTTGTTTTTCAATTCATTCGAATTCAAAAAATGCCACCAAAAAAAGCATCCATTGGTAAAAGAACCACAAAATCAAAAAAGATGAGCGAAAAAAGAGCAGCTGAAAATGCCGATGAACGCGAATCACGTTTGCAAAATCATCGCGAAAGGGCATCCACATCTAGAGCCGTAGAAACGGAACAAGAACATGAGTCGCGGCTTCAACAAATGTGCGAAAGGGCATCCACATCTAGACCCGCAGAAACGGAACAACAATAGAAGTCGCGGCTTCAGCAAATGCGCGAAAGGGCAATCACACTGAATATATATATATATATATATATATATATATATATATATATATATATATTAATGGGGTCGGGGAGAGCATGGAAAGGGGGCAGGGAGAAGTTGGTGTCAAAGAAAGGTAGGTAGGGGGAAGAAGTGGTATGAGACGTGGTGGTTGGGGAAGAGGTAGTAGGGGAAGCGGTGGTAGGGAAAGGGGCATGGTGGTAGGAGAGGCAGGGGGAATGGCAGCAACGCGCTGGGTACCATTTAAGATAGAGGGATGAAATGTTGTATACGAGTTAATGGGATCGAAGGGGGCAGGGAAAAGGGGTGAAAGGTAGGGGCAGAAGGAATGGGGGAGCCTAAGGGGTGGTTGGAGAAAGGGTGGAAGGGTCAGGAGAAGAGGGGTGGGAGAATTGGAGGTAGAGTAAAAGGCCATTGGGAAGGTGCTTCAGAGGGAAGGAGTGGCAGAGGGAAGGTATAATTTACTATTAATTATAAATATAGTCGTATAGTACACAACAGCAAAATAAGTTATTTTTATATGCTTTTACTTAACTTATTGTGTGCACGTCCTGGATCGTAGATTCATGCACTTACAGATTCAATGAAAATGTAATATATAACTTTTAATGGCCCAATCTAAACAGATGATTGTGAAAATGCTACCTATATGTGAGTTAGCTCGAAAGCTGCATTGTTTCTTCTAACTTTTAATCAAAAACTTCACCACATTTTATCCATGCAAGCGGTGATGTCGAGCTTAAAGTGATATCTGTCAAACAGAATAATTGAAAATGGTAAATATGAAGGGCTATGAATTTCAAATTATATTTAATTAATTTTATTTTTTTTTTTTTTTTTGTAAGAGAGCACTGTTTTATTTTTATATTGTTGTTTCTGGTTTTAATTATAATCAACCAATCAAAAAATTATGAAAACAATAATAGCGGTGAAATTTACTTTAATTTAAAGTTTGAATGAATTATAAAATTGTAAATCATTATAATTCACAAACAGTTCTTACTCAAATTTACTGAAGAAGCGACGATATTTATTTTGTTTTTTTTTTTTTTTTTTTGTAAGAGAGCACTGTTTTATTTTTATATTGTTGTTTCTGGTTTTAATTATTTTTTTTTTTAAATTTCTTTTGAGAATCAAAGAGAAAAGGTAGCAAATGCTATTGCATGTTTGGATTCCAGAATGTTATTGAAACAGATATCTGTACACTTGTCTATTTTGAATTGAATTGGAATTTGTAGGATTTAAATATTGACTACCGAAGAGTCCGTGTAAATTCATTTCACGATAAAATGATCAGCTGATAACCACATTTTAATAAAAACAGCTGTGAAGTAGATAATGCTTACGATAATGATCCCGTAAGTGTAAAGAAATTTAATCAGTTTAAAATTTACTAGTGTTAAATCCATTTTCCTACATATCAAAGTTTATTTAGTGCATTTTTTTATGTTTAAATCGTCTCACAGTTCAAGTGAATTTGAAATTTTCTGCAGTATGAATGCAAGTATCGATACATATCGTTGCGTATCGTATCATATCATATCATATCATGCACGTACACACCGACTACAAACACACACATACACAAAAAAACTACGGCAAAGTACTTGCAGAAAAATTGTATTTAGATTGCATTTAGTCGTCGTTGTCGGATTTAACGCGCGCCAGAGAGAACAGACGAACAAAACAACGACCGTGTAAAATAATAGTTAGTAGAGCAGCGCACGGACGGTAGGCAGCAGCAGCTAGAAGCTACAAACAAACAAACACAAAAAGGAAAAAAATGAATACTCTCAGCGCTCCAAACGCGACAAACGGCGCCGCAACAACAACGCCAGCTACAACGGCAGCGGCGGGCACAAACGCCACCGCAACGACAAGCGAAGGTGGTCCACGCCCCTCGCTTGGTGGCAGTGCAGCTGGTGATGAGGCGGGTGACGCCAGTTCAAGGCGACAGGCAACGCGAGTCTTCAAGAAAAGCTCGTCCAATGGGAAAATCACAGTATACCTGGGGAAACGCGACTTCGTCGATCATATAACACACGTCGATCCCATCGATGGCGTTGTCTTTATTGATCCCGAATATGTTAAGGATCGCAAAGTATTCGGTCAGGTGCTGGCTGCGTTCCGTTATGGACGCGAAGATTTGGACGTGCTTGGGCTGACATTTCGCAAGGATCTATATTTGGCGCATGAACAAATCTATCCGGCCATGCAAACAGAACGACCGCTAACGCGTTTACAGGAGCGACTTATTAAAAAATTGGGACCGAATGCATATCCATTCTATTTTGAAGTACCGCCCTATTGTCCGGCATCGGTGTCATTGCAGCCGGCGCCGGGTGACACAGGCAAATCCTGCGGTGTGGATTATGAGCTGAAAGCATTTGTGGGTGAGTGGTGATGAAATGATAATGATGATGATAATCAACTAAATGTGGTGGGTGCGGTGCATTGTAAACGATTGTACTTGTACACGGTCATGTCATAGTCATCAAAGTCAAAATCATTTACGGAATTTGGTACATGTGTCATGCAGGGTTAATTAATCCGTTGGCGTTGCCAGCAGCGCAGAGCAGAGCAGTGCAGCGCAGCGATAGCGTCGACGTCAGTCAATATCATTGTTGTTGGCATTACTTGTTGGTGACGAAGCGCTACCTAATTAGAATTCGACTCCACTAACTAATTAGGCGCCGTTTGAGGTTGTTAGCTGCGCAACGTCATTTGTCCGGGTGGTCTACGATTGAATTTGTTGTTGTTTCTATTGTTTTTTTTATTGTATGACCATATTGGGTTTGTTCTGTTGCAAATGCGCAAGTTCATCTGCCTGACTGGCTTATTCATAACATTTTAGCGTTTTGCGGCAACACCAAAAAAAAAAAAAAAAACTCTTAAGATGACAAATTCCATTGGTTTAGATTCTCAGAAACAAGTTTCACTTAAAAAGAAAGAAACCTGAAAAAGGCGGCGTATGTGCGATTTTTCATTGTGCTTTAAAAAAGCCCGCAGCGTAATTAACTACATTTTTTTATTTGTTAGTTTTGTTTTATTACTAAATAAATTAAACAAAAGCGGAAAATGAGTATTTATAAGCGCAAACAAAAAAAGAAACACTTATTTTAACAACAAAACCGCAGCAGCAACAATTATTGTTATGCATGAGATTCGTTTGCGCATTCGATTTGGCGCCCGTGCTCCTGCTCCTTGTCTGTTGTCTACAAGGTACAAATCAAAAGTTTCCAAAAACAATTTTTTAGAAAAAAAAAAAAAAATACTATTTGCGTTTCCCGCCATTCGAATCCGTTTAAATGATCAGTATTTCACTTTGAGAAGAATTTGAAATTGTTTTGAATGCATTTCCTTACGAATTATATATTGATGTATATTGATGCTAGTTTTTGTTATAGTGGCCAAATGCCTGCAGGTTTGCTTGATTCTTAAAGAGACCTGTACCTGTTTCTAAAATATCGCCATTAAAAATAATTATTTTACTCGAATTCGCTTCCGATTGAATGCATCTCCATAATGCGTCCCCATATACCAAAAAAAAAAAAAGTTGGAAAGAAGATGAAAGGGGGATAATGCAATAACAAAACTCAGAAGAATGAGAGAGACCGTACTTGCAAGAATGAAACATAACACGCTGTAAGTATAACGCCTTTCCATTTTCGTTATCATTCATGTACAGAAAATCGTTAAATACACAAGACGATTTTCAATTAAGCATGGTATATAAGCAGTAGCAAATGTACAGCCTATCCGACTGATGAAGGGTTCGGCAAACCCTGAAACACGTGTATTAGAAGCCGAATATTTTTCTGTGTAAACAAAATTTTGTTCATTATTCCTTTTTTTGCATTCAGGAAATATATATATATATATATATATATATATATATATATATATATATATATATATATATATATATATATATATATATATATATATATATATATATATATATATATATATATATATATATATATATATATATATATATATATATATTTTATATATATATATATATATATATATATATATATATATATATATATATATATATATATATATATATATATATATATATATATATATATATATATATATATATATATATATATATATATATATATATATATATATATATATATATATATATATATATATATATATATATATATAATATATATAAAATATTTCCTCAATGTAAAATAACCTTGCAGTTAAATTAATATATTCATTAAATCACGAAGTGAATTAAATAAAACTCTAAAAAGGCGTGAGAAAAAGAAAATGTATTTCTGTCCCGCTCTAACGCTGTCATGATTGTATGAACAGAGCTAATACGGCACTTTACATCAACCCACCATGGGCGAGGTATTCTATTCTATTCTATTCAGTTTCTTTAACGATGGCGTCGTTAGAGCGCATTAGGCATTGAGAAAATGTCAACTGAAAACATAGGAACATAAAAGAGAGCACTCTGTTTTTACATGTCTGTGTATAAACCGGGCGGTGTCCACTGTGATCTCAGAGAGAAAAACAATTCAAAGCAATAACAATGGTATAAATTTACCACATTAAGTTGAATTAAAAATGCATGGTGAATATACCTTTCAATATATATAAATATATATATACATATATATAAATTCAAAACGTTTATTGGGCTTAAATATGTATATATGTTCCCGTATATAGAAAATTTTTGTGCTCATCTGTAGCGTATTGTAATCGTTTGATATTAAATAAATTTGGAAAAATGTTAAAAAATCACACGCTTATGTGTACCGCATTTCAAAATAACATCTTTAAAAATGTACATACAAATAAAAAAAAAATAAGGGGGCGGTGGGCGTTGCATCCAAAATATTTAATAAATGTTCAAGTTTGAAGTCTCTAGCTCTCAAAGTTTCTTAGATCTGTTGTCTCATAGATCCAGACGGAAGGAAAAACGGACATTGCAAAATCTACTCAGTTTCCGATGCTGATCAAGAAAATACATATATACTATATAGGGTCCATTACGCCTTCTTCTGTCTGTTACAGATATTCAGATATAAAACTCTGGCAAACAACAATCAAACATTTTCGGTGCGAACTGTTTTTTATTTAGTACTCAGATAACAAAGATTATTGCTATCGAAAATACTTCATGAAACTAAGATACAGTTGACAAAGAGTGTCAGCATACATTTTCGGAGAAAAAACACGACAAAAAAATCCATATGTGGCATTTTCCCCAAAAAATATCTGATTTAAGCATTTCTTGTTGATTTGCGAACACTGTTCTTTTTTCTTTTATGACATAGCAGTAATAATTTACAATTTCGGTATCAATAATTTTCATCGATCTAAGTATTGTGTTTTAAGTAGAAATGCAAAGAACACCGTGGGTTGTTTTTTAAGTGTTAATGAAGACGAATCAAGAGACTTTTTATGACCATAAGCAAAATACTTACCAAGAGGACTGAAATGACTATTTAGAAGGTGTAGGTCCTATACAAAGTGTGAAACTTCTGTTTCACCGAAGTTAGCATTTTCTCTTGTTTTTAGAGTATCGTATACAACCAAGCAAATTAAACCTATATAGTTTCTTTCATACCCAATTAAATATTAAAGATTAGTTCACATCAAGTTATTACACGCAATATTCCCCAGGAACAAGTGCCGTGCGCAGTATTTAATTTTTGGCTGCAACTAAATCTTGATTCTTAGTTTGAAGGAGTCGACTCAGTGATAGAGCTTAATAATGAATTAAATGGAGAACGTGTAGTGCTACTTAGAACTATAAAGTTTATATTGCTGTCAAGGACTGAAAAGCATCACTTGATGTTTTTGGTTCTGTCCATGTGCTCCAAAGCGTACATAACATCTGGTTGTATATACATAGATTACAATGTTGATGTTCTTATCAACTGCGTGGTGTGGTGCGAAGTGGAAACTGCCGTTCTGGATGCTTTAAAAAAAATTCGCTAACCTCGCTATAAGCGTAAGACGCTGTAAAAACCTACGCCCTGTTTCGGGTTTTTGTAGAATCACCTAAATTTAATGTGGATGGATCTAGTGTTAATCCCGGTAAAATATTTCACAATTGACACACTAAGAACAAAAATTAAACAAAAATTAAACAAAAATTAAAAAATGATCCTTGAATCATTCCTTGCAAGTTTTTGAAAAAGATATCGAATCGGTCGACTACGTTTCAATATTTATATGGTTCTTGTTTTATTGGCTCTAGCTGCTGTTGCTGGCATTATAATGCTCTTATCTATTACGCGAACGCTCAGTCCGTCCGTCCCATCGCTCAGCGCCACCACAATTACTCTCCTCTCCCTCATTATCTCCTTTCAGGCAATTGCGCTACCATAAAAATTAATGAAAACCATATTGTTCCGATTTTCTCGTGCGTCCGATTTGTTGTTGCTTTTTTTGGAATTTTATTTATTGCAACGCGCCAGAGACGGCGAGAATTTATCATCTTAAGATGATAAATTCCATTGGTTTAGATTCTCAGAAACAAGTTTCACTTAAAAAGAAAGAAACCTGAAAAAGGCGGCGTATGTGCGATTTTTCATTGTGCTTTAAAAAAGCCCGCAGCGTAATTAACTACATTTTTTTATTTGTTAGTTTTGTTTTATTACTAAATAAATTAAACAAAAGCGGAAAATGAGTATTTATAAGCGCAAACAAAAAAAGAAACACTTATTTTAACAACAAAACCGCAGCAGCAACAATTATTGTTATGCATGAGATTCGTTTGCGCATTCGATTTGGCGCCCGTGCTCCTGCTCCTTGTCTGTTGTCTACAAGGTACAAATCAAAAGTTTCCAAAAACAATTTTTTAGAAAAAAAAAAAAAATACTATTTGCGTTTCCCGCCATTCGAATCCGAATAAATTGTTCGAATTCGGTTTCGTTTAAATGATCAGTATTTCACTTTGAGAAGAATTTGAAATTGTTTTGAATGCATTTCCTTACGAATTATATATTGATGTATATTGATGCTAGTTTTTGTTATAGTGGCCAAATGCCTGCAGGTTTGCTTGATTCTTAAAGAGACCTGTACCTGTTTCTAAAATATCGCCATTAAAAATAATTATTTTACTCGAATTCGCTTCCGATTGAATGCATCTCCATAATGCGTCCCCATATACCAAAAAAAAAAAAAGTTGGAAAGAAGATGAAAGGGGGATAATGCAATAACAAAACTCAGAAGAATGAGAGAGACCGTACTTGCAAGAATGAAACATAACACGCTGTAAGTATAACGCCTTTCCATTTTCGTTATCATTCATGTACAGAAAATCGTTAAATACACAAGACGATTTTCAATTAAGCATGGTATATAAGCAGTAGCAAATGTACGGCCTATCCGACTGATGAAGGGTTCGGCAAACCCTGAATCACGTGTATTAGAAGCCGAATATTTTTCTGTGTAAACAAAATTTTGTTCATTATTCCTTTTTTTGCATTCAGGAAATATATATATATATATATATATATATATATATATATATATATATATATATATATATATATATATATATATATATATATATATATATATATATATAATATATATAAAATATTTCCTCAATGTAAAATAACCTTGCAGTTAAATTAATATATTCATTAAATCACGAAGTGAATTAAATAAAACTCTAAAAAGGCGTGAGAAAAAGAAAATGTATTTCTGTCCCGCTCTAACGCTGTCATGATTGTATGAACAGAGCTAATACGGCACTTTACATCAACCCCCCATGGGCGAGGTATTCTATTCTATTCTATTCAGTTTCTTTAACGATGGCGTCGTTAGAGCGCATTAGGCATTGAGAAAATGTCAACTGAAAACATAGGAACATAAAAGAGAGAACTCTGTTTTTACATGTCTGTGTATAAACCGGGCGGTGTCCACTGTGATCTCAGAGAGAAAAACAATTCAAAGCAATAACAATGGTATAAATTTACCACATTAAGTTGAATTAAAAATGCATGGTGAATATACCTTTCAATATATATAAATATATATATACATATATATAAATTCAAAACGTTTATTGGGCTTAAATATGTATATATGTTCCCGTATATAGAAAATTTTTGTGCTCATCTGTAGCGTATTGTAATCGTTTGATATTAAATAAATTTGGAAAAATGTTAAAAAATCACACGCTTATGTGTACCGCATTTCAAAATAACATCTTTAAAAATGTACATACAAATAAAAAAAAAATAAGGGGGCGGTGGGCGTTGCATCCAAAATATTTAATAAATGTTCAAGTTTGAAGTCTCTAGCTCTCAAAGTTTCTTAGATCTGTTGTCTCATAGATCCAGACGGAAGGAAAAACGGACATTGCAAAATCTACTCAGTTTCCGATGCTGATCAAGAAAATACATATATACTATATAGGGTCCATTACGCCTTCTTCTGTCTGTTACAGATATTCAGATATAAAACTCTGGCAAACAACAATCAAACATTTTCGGTGCGAACTGTTTTTTATTTAGTACTCAGATAACAAAGATTATTGCTATCGAAAATACTTCATGAAACTAAGATACAGTTGACAAAGAGTGTCAGCATACATTTTCGGAGAAAAAACACGACAAAAAAATCCATATGTGGCATTTTCCCCAAAAAATATCTGATTTAAGCATTTCTTGTTGATTTGCGAACACTGTTCTTTTTTCTTTTATGACATAGCAGTAATAATTTACAATTTCGGTATCAATAATTTTCATCGATCTAAGTATTGTGTTTTAAGTAGAAATGCAAAGAACACCGTGGGTTGTTTTTTAAGTGTTAATGAAGACGAATCAAGAGACTTTTTATGACCATAAGCAAAATACTTACCAAGAGGACTGAAATGACTATTTAGAAGGTGTAGGTCCTATACAAAGTGTGAAACTTCTGTTTCACCGAAGTTAGCATTTTCTCTTGTTTTTAGAGTATCGTATACAACCAAGCAAATTAAACCTATATAGTTTCTTTCATACCCAATTAAATATTAAAGATTAGTTCACATCAAGTTATTACACGCAATATTCCCCAGGAACAAGTGCCGTGCGCAGTATTTAATTTTTGGCTGCAACTAAATCTTGATTCTTAGTTTGAAGGAGTCGACTCAGTGATAGAGCTTAATAATGAATTAAATGGAGAACGTGTAGTGCTACTTAGAACTATAAGGTTTATATTGCTGTCAAGGACTGAAAAGCATCACTTGATGTTTTTGGTTCTGTGCATGTGCTGGGAAACAATCTCCAAAAGCGTACATAACATCTGGTTGTATATACATAGATTACAATGTTGATGTTCTTATCAACTGCGTGGTGTGGTGCGAAGTGGAAACTGCCGTTCTGGATGCTTTAAAAAAAATTCGCTAACCTCGCTATAAGCGTAAGACGCTGTAAAAACCTACGCCCTGTTTCGGGTTTTTGTAGAATCACCTAAATTTAATGTGGATGGATCTAGTGTTAATCCCGGTAAAATATTTCACAATTGACACACTAAGAACAAAAATTAAACAAAAATTAAACAAAAATTAAAAAATGATCCTTGAATCATTCCTTGCAAGTTTTTGAAAAAGATATCGAATCGGTCGACTACGTTTCAATATTTATATGGTTCTTGTTTTATTGGCTCTAGCTGCTGTTGCTGGCATTATAATGCTCTTATCTATTACGCGAACGCTCAGTCCGTCCGTCCCATCGCTCAGCGCCACCACAATTACTCTCCTCTCCCTCATTATCTCCTTTCAGGCAATTGCGCTACCATAAAAATTAATGAAAACCATATTGTTCCGATTTTCTCGTGCGTCCGATTTGTTGTTGCTTTTTTTGGAATTTTATTTATTGCAACGCGCTAGAGACGGCGGCGGTATATCTAAATGTTTGCCTTGTACTCAGTGGCGTAGTAACCCCCGTCGTCGTCGTCGTCGTCGTCGCCGCCCTTGTAATTCTTATTAACATTTTAGAATTTATATTGACTTGATTCTTCGATCCGATGTCGATTCAATAACTGCGCGCGCGCCTCTGAAAATTTATCGTACTTGTTTACTTTGTTTGCTTTGCTTTCATTATTTTTCATGCGCTGCCGGCCTCCAGTTTTGCAAAGCCACTTAAAGTCCATTTTCCACAATGAACTGAACTGAATTGAATACTTTTTTTCATATATTTTACAAAGATACAGATACTCATACATACATATGTATAAGCAGTCATTTATATGTACGATATAAATTATTTGTTTTTTTTTTTTTTGTATTTAACTCGATTGAGTGAGGAATTTATTGACTCAAAGCATCGTGTGCTGTAAATAGATATATGAATATATACATTCACACATTTAGATTTGTTTTATTATTCTCTGAAATGTTTAGAATGCAGCGCAGTTTCTTCGACAGAAAATGCGTCAGCGTATGATTTAATTCGGAGAAAGTTGATTTCGAAGATTTTTTAAAGATTCTCAATTTAGATTTTGAAACACGAAACTTCGGCTAGGTTAGGTTGAGTTTCCGTGGTCAAGAAAAATCACAAATACCACAACTCTTTTAATGAATTTTACTATGTTATTGACCTTAATTTTCGAAAGGTCTGCAAGGTTATTTAGAAATTAATCTCCATATGCAGGAATCTGTCCATATACTTGTTACCGGGCAGCTACACGCTTTCCTCCTCTTCGCTGTTTTGTAAGCTTCTACATAGGTCGGGTTGGTTGACTTCTGCCTATCACGCAGTGTCAAGTTAGGACACCTTGTTTGAAGATACCACATATCGCTAGACTGGATCAGCGTGCATTCGCGGTAGAGATGGTTTTGTCTTTGATGAGCATCTGGCATGTTGTCAGTGACATCACGACCGAGTCCTTACTAGCAATTTTTAGACGCTGTAGTAGTTTAGGTAGGAGTTTTCTACCCTTATTTGTGGTAATTTTAACACGTTACCTTTGACTTGAAAGGGATTTTTGTTGTTGAAAGAGACGGTTTACCAAAGTTTCTTGGTCTGCTACAGTTGCGAGCGCAATAAAAGATCTGGATTGTGAGACTTTGACAATGATTTGGCGCCCACGCGTTAACATTCCACCACTTATGGGTGAACAAGAGATAAGGGTCGAGTTGGTATATATTGCCTTTGGTTTTTGGGAAACTTATCTTTTTTGATTTTGGGAGCTGTTTGAGTGAGATGCACTGCTTGTTTATATGGTATCATTTTTTGGCATCATCATCGGAACCATTTATATGCGAAATATTTTCATTCCGGGAGTTGGTTTCCACTATTGCAGGCGAATGCCATCCTGCCGAGTCAAAAATGTATTTAGTGTATTACTGCCATTTATGCATGGTTGTATTTCCGGATGTGATATTTTTGGAGTTACAAAGTTCTAACTGTGATATGATTCGTATCAAGTCCATTATCTGAGATTTGCATGTGTTTTGGTATATCCGTACAGTAGTTTAGCATTGTTGAATGTCCTACTATAGCGTTTGTTCATCAGTTGCTTTTTCTAACCTAAAAATTAAAATTTTGATTTTAATATAGATATTAAAATAAAGTGAAAATGTTGATGAGCTTTTAATGCTAGCAGCGCTTAGAAGAATTGAGTTGAATTTGAATACATTGAGATATGAACACATGAAATGAGTCATAAATAATGCGCAAGCGTTCATATTATAGTTCGAGAGGCGTATTTGCCTGCTTATACACCAAATAGTTCGTGTAGAGCTATGGAATGAAATTTTCATTTAACTATTAAGGTATTCACAAGTTTTTGTACCAATAAAAAAATATCAAAATTGCATAAACGTCGTCGTGAGCACACTTCTGTTACAATTTGGTGAAGAAAATGCCACTGGGAAGTATTAAAGACAAATTATTGGAGTATAAAGTGAATAAATATACATATTCAAAATTCCAAATTGTAATGAATTTTTATAGATATATTCCATTCCATTTTTCCATAAGTCTCCAGAAATTCATTTAGCACCTCAACGATATTAGAACTTCTGTTGTTTTCGTAGAAAGGAATGAAACTCAGCCATTGCTCTCTTTTAATTTGATTCAATTTTATGAATCCTCAAAAATATAGAGCTCAGTCACAGTTTCGATCTTGTGAGATTCGTCCCCGGTCACTTTCGTTGCTCCTACGCCACGAATTTTTCGGCATACACGGTTGTTCCATCTTTGAGGTTTTACTCATATTTCATGCAGGCGATATTAGTAACTTATTTGTGTAGAGTATGTCCTATTCAGAATAATTTTTTGATTCGTCGAATATCCGTTTATATTATATCTTTTTGCTGTTAGAAAGCACTACCAGACTTTTATTTGCGAATCTTTGTGACCATAACGATAACGATAAAAGATAACGACAAAAATTGTGTTGGTCACAGTCAGGCCCGTCGAGAGGGGTATAAATTGCGTAAATTACCTCGGACTCGGTCTTTTTAGGTATCCAGTATCAGAGGAACAGCATTTGTTTGTTAATTTTGTTGAAATGCTTTTAATATTTCCATTTAAAAATAGAGGCCCGTAATTTTGTAGTCCTTCGCACGGCTGCTTTGCTTTAACTGGCATTGAACCCTTCGCGGCTAAAGAATATGTTATGTTGGCAGAACCAAATAGCATCTCTATTTATTGTAGTAAATGATCATTTAAAGACATCATAGTCGAGTAAAACTCAAATGACTGCGCAGCGATTATCCTCAAAAACCCTTCCAATTTCTGCATTCTTCTTTGTTACTTTTTTATGGCAGTAACTATGCTACCCTTGTTTCACTTCGGTACTAAACCATTTGCTGCCAAGGCTTTTTAGGTGAGAGAAATTATCGCGTTCATTAGATTATGTAATGCTGCTAAGAATTTCGATGGAATTTGGGTAGATCCGGACGTTTTTTTGTTTTTTACGTTTTAAGCTTACAGCGCTTTCGGCTTCTTCAATACTTGGAGGCGGAGTGGGGTTGTTGCATCTGTGCAAGCCAAAAGGGGCAGTTATCGAAAAACATCTGCCACCTGTTCAGTGGGTCGGCGAATTTTGCTAGCATGTGACCATTGCTAGATTTAATATTGTTAATTCTTTGTATTCTTTCTCCATTCAATTGCATGATGTCATCATTCATGTATTTAAAATTTCACTGAGATGCTGAGTGGTTTGCCTCTTCTGCAATTGAGTCGAGGCATCTTTGTCGAACCCTGCGGTCGATTCTCCAGATTGTGATAATATTGTTGCTACTTTTGCCACGAATACTATCACTGGCTGTGGATTTGTTGGTTGTTGTTGTAGCAGCTCCTTCTTCTTGTGAGCTATATCAGAAAAATCATATGTATACAATTCATTATATATAAAACAAATATAGTGCAAGCAATGTTTGTGAAGGAGGAAGAAAAACCGAAATGCAAACCTTAAGTGTCAAGGTCTAGGAAACAGGCAACATCCACTGGTCGTAACCAGAGGTCTAAAGGGCTCAATTGTGTAGGATGGGACGGGCAACTGAACAGGTGAAAAGTGTCATGCGGTGATTGACCGCAATCAGGGCAGCAATTTGTATTACTTATCCCAATTCTTTCCCTGTAGCACTCGAGCATAACGCTCCATCCGGATCTTAACTGTGCAAGTTTAGTCCTGGTGCTACGAGGGAGATGTTTTTCGCTCTCATGAATAGGTGGAGGTCTTCCACATAATATTATGTTGTCCCTAAACGAGCGAATTGCATGCTCAGTTGCATCTTTATGTAATTGGGCCCTTCCGGAAGTATATTCATACTCCCCAATGTTGCTATCAGTGATAAAGCGATTTATGTTCGACCTTTATATCCTGATATCTGATCTTATTCGGGTAGGCGCTGATGTAGTGAGGGTGCCATGGTTTGGATGATCAACTCTGTACGCACCTAACAAGAACTGCTTCGAAAGCAGCTCATTATGCTGATGAACAGGAAGTATCATCGTTTCACTGTGCAAATGATCCTCATGGGTCATTTGCAAACAACCAGTGGCAGTCCTCAGCGCACTGTTCTGACTTCTTTGCAGGCTTTGCCATTGAGTCTTACTTAGGAAAGGAGTCCATACAGGAGCAGCATAATTTAGGACAGAACGTCCAATATAAGTTGTTAATATAGTCTCCTTATCCTTACCCCAAGAAGATCCGGCAAGCGCTTTCAGCACTTTGTTTCTCGACTTAAGACGGTTATTTGTCTTGGTGGCATGAGCCGAGAATCTGAGCAATGGGTCAAATGTAGTTCCCAATATCATCGGGTACTGGACGGTAGGAACCCTTAGACCTCCAACAAAGACATCTAGTTCCATTCTCACCTCCTTAGTCCAGGAAGTGAAAATGGAAGCAGATGACTTATGAGTTGAAAGTCCAAGGTTGCGAGCATTGAAAAAATTTAATAAATCATCCAAATAAGTGTTAATTCTCGCACATATGTCATCTACATTCACACCCGACGATAAAACAGAACAATCATCTGCATAGGTCACTAGTTTTATATGGGGAGGGGGAAGGGGCATCTTAGCCAAATAAAGGTTGAACAGAAGAGGAGAAAGAACTCCACCCTGCGGAACACCCATCTTCAACTTACGATAACCCGACCTCACGCCCCTGAACTCAACATATGCCCTTCTACCGTTAAGATAGTTCAATAGCCAGCGTTTCGTTTTATCGGGTAGTGAAGTGGAGTCCAGGTCTTGAAACAAGATTGCATGATCAACAGTATCAAATGCCTTGTTCAAGTCTAGAGCCACCATCACTGTACGTTCGCATGGCCTCGGCTTTTTAAGTCCATCAGCTATAAAAGTAGTGATTTCGCTCAATGCTGAAGTCGTACCACGACCTTTCCTAAACCCGTGCTGATGATTTGCTAGAGGGCAGTGTTCTGTCATTGAAGGAAGTAATAATGACTCAAGAACTTTCACTACAGGTGAAAGAAGTGATATGGGCCTATAAGAGGAACCAAGATCAGCTTCACTGCCAGGTTTTAAGAGAGGTATAATCCTAGCTACCTTCCATACATCAGGGACAATTAACTGAGAAATGGAAAGATTTAACACGTGTGTGAGGTATGCTACCGCTATAGGCCCAAGGTGCTTCAGCATCAGCATAGAAATGCCGTCTGGGCCGAGTGCCTTGGATGATTTTGCTTTCTCTATAGCAGCAAGAACCTCCTCACATGTAAAATCTACCAAATCTTCATGTCCTTTTTTCCTTCTAATATGACGTATGGATTTACGCTTCAACCTATTCTGCTGAGAAGGGTGTTGCACGAACTGTCTGCAGAAATAGGTGGCACACTTTTTTGACGATCCTATTTGTACTCCATCAAATGTGACAGATGAAAGAGCTCTATTCTGCGGTACACCAGATATTTTTTTAATGGTGTTCCACAGACTTCGCGAACCCGAGTCACAATTATCCAAGTGCTCCAGCCATTTTGCCTTCCTGTGTTCCGCAACGAGATTGTTCACATTGCGGGACAACAAGGCAATACGACTATCACCCGGATCATTGGCACGAATTTGATCACGCAAGGTCGCTAAGCGTGCAGTTTCCGCTGGAAAGCCTGGCCTAATATTAGGAAACCTACCAGCAGGAATATGCCTCTTTGCAGCCTTAGTGATCGCGTCTCTAAGAATTCTTTCACCTACCTTAACATCATTAGGAGGCAAAAGACCGCTGATTGATTGATCAATGCAGCGTGTAAACCCAGTCCAGTCAGTCCTATTGTAGTTCACAAAGACTCGTCTATCCGATTAAACAAAATCTTCCGGACGAGTAATGTTAACCACAATAGGGATATGGTCCGAGCCCAACGCTATATCAATCGACCACTCAGAGTATGCAATAAGCGATTCACTGACGACAGTTAAATCAGGGGAGCTGGATGTGGTAGTGCTCATCCTGGTTGCACAATCCTCATTGATCGTACAAAAAGGAGAGCTATCTATCTGGTCCGCAATACTAATACCCCTAAGGTCATTACCTAATTCTGAAAACCACATCTCATGGTGTGCATTGAAATCACCAAGAATAACTCGGTGATCCCCTTGCAAGACATGGCTCAAAATCGGATTATACCCAGGGTCGCAGCTGTTGACTGGTGGAGATATAAGTTCACAAACTCTATCTCGACATCTCCGGACTTTACAGCCAGACATTGCGTCTCCAGAAATGAATTCTGTTGACCAACAGAAGGCAGTGAAAAAGGTCTGAAATTCACCGTTCGATGAACAATGAATGCCAGTCCTCCTCCACTGTTTCTGTCTCTGTCCTGCCTGACTATATTAAAGTCAGCAACAGATGCCAGCCGACATGAGTCTGTGAGCTTGGTCTCTTGCACTGCTGCAATTAGGATGTCATGACGCACCATGTAGTCCACAATCTCAGCCACCTTTCCACGCAGACCATTACAGTTGAGTTGCATAACTCTAAAAGAGTTAAATCGCTGCTCAACCAATGGACTGCGAGCACGCATAATTTGTTGACGGGGCGGCGGAAGAATTGGCCAAGACTGTGTAGAACTACTGGAGCTACATGACGTCCGCACGGGTGACCGGGACACAGATGGGACAAGCATATTACTATGCGCAGATAGACAACACGACGTAAAGAAATCAGTACTCCAATCTTTATGAGATCTAAGAGCAGTGCACCTCCTCATATGGCACCAATTGTGACAGCCATTACATCGCACAGATAAAACATTGCGATGTATCTAACTGCCACAAACGGAACATATCCAGCTAGCAACCGCAGTTGCTTGCGAGGCGGAGGTTGTTGCTGTTGCATTGGAAGTAGGTGCAACAGCTGTGCTATCATTGGTAACAGAATTAGAGTTACCTAAGCAACAACTAGCAAAAAATTGCTCTGACCAGTCTCTATGAGATTGGAGGCCCGAACAAGATCTAAGGTGGCACCATCTGCCACATCTAGAGCATTGGACCGAGGTCGCATTTCTGATTTTCCTCCACTTTTCAATCATTTGAGGGAGCATGAATAATGTACTCGATATTGGCTTCTAAAGTTGAAAACGATGCTGGCATTTCTGCATAAATCAACGATTTCAAGTATTTCCACAGAAAGTAGTTCAGCTGTGTTAGGTCACACGACAATGGGTCGTGGAGATTATGTTGTGAAAGCCAAAGGCCTTCCAGACCATGTTTATGTGACAGCCTCATCGCTGAATAAAAATGTTGTGGTAAATAAAGTGAGATGAAATAATTTACAACTTACAAACGTTGCTCGGGTGTAAGTCTTTGCATGATGAACCCTAGGATGACTATTTTATACCTTTCCATTTGATTTCATACTTGAGGTAAATTTGAAGGCTTCGCAAAGAGTTTCCAAAAAGATTTAGGATCAACGGTAAAATACCCTAGTCCATCTGAGCTTATTTAAATGACGCTGACATGTGCCCCAAATAGAGGCAGCCCATACAATGTAACAGGGCGTACATGGTGCAGGAGAGGATGAAGTGGTCCCTTATAAATGTTGATGAGTCTATTTTGGAGTATGATCGGATGATAGTAGGATTGATAGGTATGGCGATTATATAGTAGGGGTGACACAAAAGAGTTAGCTTCTATTGAAAATAGACACAAAGGTGCAAACCGAAAAACATGCTACTGTATTGCATAGTTGCATGGGTAGAAAGGGTGAACCAAGTCACGGCATAAAAACGCTCTACTCCCTACAAAGGCTGGCGTGTGTATGCACCACAATGGTAATATACGCACGTGCGCAACCGCATCGTTAGAAGCAAATCTAGATCGAACACCTCTGCATCAAAAAATTGAATTTAAAATTCAGGAAACACTCCTGAGGCTATTCGATGATTTAAACAAAGCTACCTCTACCTGGACGAAGGGATTATGGGGGTATGTTCATGCCAATAGAGGAAAGGGGAATATTTTTGATTGGAACTTCACCATTAAATAGTCCAACAAGAAATCTTGCACGTCGGAAGGATCATATGTTTTAAAGCCACTTATCATCAATTGGCATACGGACGGATCGCTGATGGACAAAGGCACAAAGGCAAAGGGTAAATACACCAGTGTTTTTCAGTCTGAAATATATGCATTAATTAGATGTATGCTGTTCAATATTAGCAGAGGCTGTCACAACTGCTATAACGATTCTACCGGCCAGCCATTGAAAGCACTCAACTCGATCTCCATCTATTCTGGGTACCGGGACATAACATCATTTTAGGCAATGAGCATTGTAAGACACATTTTATCGAAAATAATCCTCAAGGAAACGAATATGGTAAAGGATCCACACCGGGCCAAAGACTATCACAAGCAAAGATAATACTAGCGGTTACAACCAGAACATGTCGAAAATGACGCTCCAAATAGATAGGAATCAACTAAGAAGTCACATCATTATTGAAAAACAGTTATAAAGATTAGTTCCAACGAAAATACTAAGATTTATTCAGCATATGGAATTAGGACAGGTCAACTAACTTTGTTGGTTTATAAGTCCCCTTTCAATAATAATAATATCTGCTTACAAAATTTTTGCATTTTAAGTTATAGTAGTTTATTTCTTAAATAATATATTTTTTCGTTCTAATGTTTTTACAGGTGAACATATCGAGGACAAACCGCACAAACGCAACTCTGTGCGTCTGACCATACGCAAAGTCATGTACGCGCCGTCCAAGGCAGGCGAACAGCCCTCCATAGAGGTGAGCAAGGAGTTTATGATGAAACCGAATAAAATACATCTCGAAGCATCGTTGGACAAGGAGCTTTATCATCATGGCGAAAAGATATCAATAAATGTACACATCGCCAATAATTCCAATCGAACTGTTAAGAAAATCAAAGTTTGCGTGCGTCAGTTTGCCGACATTTGCCTATTTTCGACGGCGCAGTACAAGTCTGTAGTCGCGGAAATTGAATCCGAAGACGGATGTCAGGTCCAGCCGGGTTTTACGCTATCTAAGGTGTTTGAATTATGCCCAATGTTGGCCAATAATAAAGATAAATGGGGCTTGGCACTCGACGGCCAATTAAAACATGAGGATACAAATTTGGCGTCCAGTACGTTGATTACAAATCCAGCACAACGCGAAAGTCTTGGCATTATTGTACACTATAAGGTGAAAGTAAAGCTATTAATTGGTTCACCATTACTCGGTGGTGATCTTGTTGCTGAGCTGCCATTTACGCTAATGCATCCGAAGCCAGAAGAGGATGATGAAAATCCAATACTCGGCGGTAAATCGCCACGCCAGAGTCTACGTGATGCTGCGGCGCCACTAATGGCATTGGCAAATGATGCCGGCGGCGGCATTGGCGATGCGATTGCGTCCAACAGCGCTGGCAACGATGTGCCCACCACTACAAATCTGATACAGCTGGATGATGACGATGCGCAGGATGATGATATCATATTCGAGGATTTTGCACGTTTACGTTTAAAGGGCGCCGAAACAGAGGCCTAGGAACGAGATAATGATGCTGCTGCTGATGATGATGACAGCTAAGCAGTTGCAGCATTTTAAAATACGCGTGTACTCTCTTCTTTTCTTTAGCAACGTACTATAGCAATTGAATTGTGTTGGTTTACTTAGTCTTGACAGCGATTTTTTTATAATTATAATTACAAATATTTCTGCCTTTTCGCAATTTTTTTATGCAATATTGTAGCACACATATTTACATCTTAAGTATCTTTAGCGTTTAAACGAATGTTTTTCAATGTGAAATGTTTAACAAGCACACTTGCAACAACCTAAATCTATAAGTCAACAACTAATGAAAACAACCAACACATAAGCGCGCGCGCGATCAGATACATTTTACTGTGCGATATAGTTACATAGATACATATTCACTTATTTCAAATTTCATTTATGCATTGCGCACAAATTTTGCTTTCATTATAAATATTTATAAGAAATTCTTTATGTTTACGGTTCGAACGCTCAAAACGTAACGTCAGCATGAATACAAGATTGTACGGGTATATGTACTACCTATGTTCATTTAAAATTGTATAGACATGTATATCTAAATGATATATTGAAATCTGGATGACGAGATAGGCGGACAGAGATTGACAGACATACATACAGACAGACAGACAGACAGACAGACAGACAGACGGGCAGAGAGAGCGATTCGTTTGTAAATTATTTACTGCGTGTTATATTAGCTTTAAATTTGTATTGTTTTTTTTTTCTTCATTTAATTTATTTTGTTTTTCTCTTTTCTTTTTTGAAGAGAAAACTTATTAAAGCCTAAATGCATTTTGTAAAGTTTTTCAAATTAGTTTTAAAGTCTTAATAAATACACAATATTGTTCAAAACAAACAAAAAAAAAAAACAAAAATGTATTCCAACATTCCAAAGTTTTCAATTATTTTGCAAATATTAATTGAGCAAAGAACAATAACAACAATAACAGCAAACAGCAACAAAATACTGCAAAGTCATTTATTACAAACAAACAAAGATAGATAGATAGCATTTAGTCTCAATGGTCTTGATTATTATTATTATTTTTTTCTGGCAATTTTATGTAGATAAAACAAAAAAATTGAACGAAATTCTAGAAACGAACTAAATTCTTAAACGAAAAGCAATTATCTAAGTTATATATAAACTTTTTAAATAGAAAAGGCATATGTATATTTATGTATAAACTCTATTTGTTGATGTTGTTCAGCTAAGTTTGAATGAATGGCAATTAAAATGATATTGAAAACATAAATTTTGAGCAAACGTTTTCCAAAAATTAATTCGTAGCGCAGCCTTTTTCTGTGTTTGGTATGAAGAAAAATACTAAAAGTAGCAGCATCTTAAGAAGTCTGTATTGTAGTAACAAGTATCTAAGCTAATATCAGAGCTGTAAACGAATAATTCAATATTAATTCATGAATGAATTATACAATTTCGATGTCATTCATTTGACAAATACATTTGAATTTGAATTCATTTAAAATTATTTAAAAATGTTTGAATTCATTCACATTTGACATTTCTTCATTTATTTCATTTTATAAAAAAAAAAAAAAAATCCAATAAGTGAATATTATAATTAATTCATTTTGAATACGAATTAAAATAAAAGGAATTGTAATACTGCTTTCGTTAAGGCAGACGTTTTTTTAAGGTTTGATTTTGAGTGATTTTTTTGTCTAAAGCATGTCTTCTTTAACGAAACTAATGAGTAAGGCCTTTTGAACGTTACTTTCACGACTATGTGCGAAAAATAAAAAATGCATAACCATTCGATTACTGTGTGAGCCAATTAGTAACATGTATTTCCTTAGATAAAAATAAGGAATTAAGGAAGCTAAAAGAAAGTGAATTATAAATGAATTAAAAAAGAATTAGAGAAGAATTGAAATTACGATTGAAAAACAAATTAATTACAATTTGTTTTTCTTTCATTCAAAATTAACTAAAACTCTAATTCTATTCATTTTTGCATCAAATTAATTAATTCAAAAATGTTTAATTCAAAATAAAATAATTAAATTTTTTTATTTAATTCATTTCTTTTTGACCAAATGAAAGGAAAAATTCTTTTTTTTTTATCAAATGAGTTCAAATTTTACTTCAATTAATTTTTATGTCAAATGAATGAATTCAAACGCTTTGAATCCATCATGAATAATTTAAAATATCAATTCAATTCATTTTTTTTTTTTATCAAATAATTGAATATAAATATTCTAACTCACCAAGAATTAGTTCAAATTTTAATTCAATAACTTTTTTTTTGACAAATGAATGAATTCAAACATTTCGAATTCATCATGAATAATTTAAAATATCAATTCAATTAATTTTTTTTGATCAAATCATTGAATATAAAAATTCTAATTCACAACGAACTAGTTCCAATTTTAATTCAATTAATTTTTATGTCAAATGATTAAATTCAAACACTTTGAATCTATCATGAATAATTTGAAATATCAATTCAATTCATTTTTTTTATCAAATGATTGAATACAAAAATTCTACGAATTAGTTCAAATTTTAATTCAATTAATTTTTATGTGAAATGAATAAATTCAAACACTTTGAATTCACCATGAATTAATTAAAACTTTAATTCAATTTCTTGTTTTGATCAATTCACCACGAATTAGTTCAAACTTTGTATGTCAAATGAATCAATTCAAACATTTTTAATTCATCAAATGAAAGAAATCAAATATTTTGAATTCATCATGTATTAATTAATTTTAATTCAATTCATTTTTTAATCAAATCATTGAATTGAAATTTTATTAATTCATTGTGAATTAAAAATATACAGATCTGATGAATGCAAACAAATTTATATTCAATTCGTGTTTTTTTTTTTTTGACAAATGAATGAATTCAAAATTTGTTAATTTAATGCCTGAATGATACACAATGTCATTAAAAACTGAATCATTCATTTACAGCTCTGACTAGTATACATAATTAGTGCAACTTTTTTATTTAATTGTGTCTCTACGTGTTTAGTGTCTGTGTAAATGTTTATTTGTTTTGCTGCTGCATAGGCATTTTTTACAATACTTATATAAATATTCAACAATACTTTTCGTCGAGAAATAAAATTAAAGCTGAGCTTGTATATGAAATATTAAATTATTTTAATTATAAGTTTGATACGTCATATAATAAAGTAAATGTGCATTAAACAAATAATTAAACAAAAAAAAAAAAAAATATGTATATGTATATCTTATAAATAAAATCAGAAAATTGAATTGTGTAAATGGAATTATATATGAAGCATTTATGTACGAGTATATTTAGCAAATACATATATTTATATACAGAGTAAAAACAAAATAAAACTGCTATAAAAAACAAATGAAAAACATTCAAATGAATAATAGTCACAATAAATACACCTACATACACACACATATACACACGCACTACTGAAATCCTCTTAGCATAGTTTTTAGCAAACAAAGCAAAAACTTTTTTAAATAATGTTGTTACTAAAATTTGCACAATATAATTAATTTATGTTAACATTAATTTATAGAAACACATACACATAAAGCTATTAGCTAAAATGTTCTAATGCAGTCGAATTTGCCCGACTAGATTCTAACCCACTTGCGCGAACCAAACCTCCTTGACTGTTGTCTGTCATTTATTATATGAATATATACATACATACATCTATACTATATATACATATATATGCTCTACATTTACAAATAATTATATATAAAAACGTACCTACCATTCAAACATGCTGCATATGCACATATCAGCGCTGTAGAGGAATGACACATTTTTAGTTCACAAAGAACTTTCGATTATTGAATCATTCGTTTTGTAATAAAATTGAATTGAATTGAAATTTGAATCATTTAAAATGAATTTTACAATTTGTATCATGCTTATACAACAAATTTTCTATGCAAATTTAAATCATTCCGATTGTTTTTTTTTTGAGTAATAACAACTTTTGAAATGAATGATTCAAATGATTCAAAAATGTATAATGATTTAAATTCGATTACTTTTTTTTCTAAAGCAGTTATTTGAGATAATGTTGCATGTGTGATTCGCAGTTTTCTTCAAACTTGAAACATTCATTTACAGCTCTGGCACATATAAATGCATATGTAAAATGATAGCAATGATGTTAACATACAAAATAATAATGAAATAATATAACGAAAACTAACCCACAAAAAAATTATAGATACATAAGTACTAAGGTACTAAAGTTCAACCGAAATCGAAAATCGAATATAAAACAAAGAATATAAACTAGAACCACTTGACATGAACTATATATAAAGTCACATTAAATGTTATTTGTTTAATGCAGTAATGCATAATAGCAGATCTATAAATGAAATATATTGAATTTTAAACAGTTTTATTGTTAGCATTTATAAAAAACAAAGAAAAAAAAATTTAGAAAGAAATACAGAAAATGGCGTACGAATAAATTTTTCAGTACATACAAGAATGAACATTTGTAGAAAATGAAAAAAAAAAAACTTGAGTATAATTAAAAAATAATAAAAGCAAATAATAGTTAAGCCAAATTGCCATTCGACAGCTTTATTAAACAAAAAAAAAAAAAGAAAAGTGCGTTGATGATGATGATGATGATAATGTATTATGAAATTATTATTATGAATAAATAAGATGCATAAATAATTGACTAAATTAAATGCATTAAAGAGAGGAGCAATTCAAATGTAAAATAATTTTTTTAGAATTTTTGCATTTTTTATAAAAAACAAAAAAGAAAACAAAACAAAAACCCACACAAATCAAATATTTTTTACAGCATAATTGTATTTAAAAGAAAATCAAATGCATCAAAATCTTTGCAAAAATGTATCCTGAAGCCATTTGTTGCATTATAGCATAAATTAAAACAAAAAAAAAAAAAAAATGTACATAGTTTTTTATGAATTTTACTGTTATAAAAGTGTGCATATTTATATTTTATAGTACATCACAAAAATCAGTGTTCTACTCTTACTATAATTTTAATATTTATATATATATATTATTCGTTTAATTTACTTACCATGCTCACACATGTATTATTAATTTAAGAAAAATTCCCCGTCGAATTCCTGGCTCTAAAATTCTCTGTCGTATTACGACGTTAGTGCTATTGCTTTGCCAAGTGTTCTCAGTGCGCTTAATTTGCCAAGTTATCGGCATATGTCAAAATATTTTTATTCGAGCGAGTATGAAAGAGAAAAAACTCGAATAAAAAAAAAAAATAGTATACCATTTTCATGCCATGAGTCGCAAACAGACTATTTAGAATTTGCTGTATACTTCACAATACTTTCACAACTTTATTATTACGAAAGATGTGATCTGCTGTCTTCAACCGTTATTACTAACTCCAACTTATATTTTACAATAAAAAAAAAAACAAAAAAAAAAAAACAAAATCAATCGTTTTACAACGTGCATTTATGTAGGCTTCCGATTAAAAAAAAAAAAATATATAAGTTCCGCAGAATGCATCATTTGCAACATTTGAAAATTTTGCCCCTCCAAATCTTATCCATCTCTTGTTCCACCAGTTTGTCCAAATAATATAGGCGATGAAAAACAAACACGAAAAAAAAGGAAAAAAATTTCATATACACTGTGGATCTAAAAATAACCGAACTTTTTAGTTGTAAATCAAAACAAGCATGATATTATGCTTCAAAACTAATATTTATTCAAAATACGCTTCTTTCATTGCAGTTTTAATTTTTGAGAAGAGAAAAAAGTCACACGGTGTTAGATCAGGCGAATACGTAGGATGGTCAATGGACAAATCTGTTTTTTCTTAAAAAATTCATTGACTTTTTTGGTTTTGTGAGGTGGTGCATTATCATGCCATAAAAACAGCTGCTTTCCTTTTGAATATTCGGGACTAACACGTAGAACTCTCGACCACAAACGATGAAAAACTTGTAATTAATATTCTTCATTGACAGTTTGACCATCTGGAACAAATTCCTTGTGAACAATACCCTATGAAGCATAGAAAGTTATCAACATTGTCTTGATTCTTGACTTTTGAGAACGCAATTTTTTAGGTTTAGGATGGTCTTTTGACTTTCATTTTTAGTTTCAGGTTCATATATAAAACACCATGTTTCTTCTTGTTCGAATCAAGAAAATCTAAATCGTTTTCAGCTGTTGAAATGATGTCTTTGGAATGCTCCACTCGAGCGATTTTTTGATCATCATTTAACTCATGTGGTACAAAAAGTGCACACACATTTCTTTTCCCAAATCTTCAGTTGATATTCTGTAGATTGTACAGTAAGATGAATATAATTCTTCTGCCAGTGAATTCTCACAGTGAAGTTTTGCATCGATAGCGATTACTTTTTCCAACTCAGCACGATTAGATGCTTCGCGTCGTTCAGGTCTTGGATCGTCATTTAAATCATCACGATCGTTTTTAAATCGTGTAAACAACTTATACAATCATCATCATAAACCACTTTGTAACAATTCGTAATTCTCAGCCAATTTTTTACCGAGTTTAAAACAAAATTTAATATTTGTTCCATTATATTTTTACGACATAACTACAAAAACTGCTTTTAATAAAACGTATGTCATTTTGTAACCTGTCAAACGTTTAGCACGAGCTTAGCTGCTTTCGAAAGAAGAAAAATGTTCCACTCTAACACTGCCAACATTTAATAGATGGCGCTACGTGTTACATGATTTAAATTAAAAGTTCGGTTATTTTTAGATCAACCTTGTAGATCAAATCTTGTATCGGATTTTGTAGTAAATATAAAATATATTTTTTACATTTAAATTAAAAAAAAAAAACATTCCAATACTACAAAACGTTACCATCTCTCATAAAAATTTTCATAAATACTTACCAAAACTGTTCTCCGGGCGCAATGAGTTTTAAATAAGCCGAGACTTCTTGAGCTTCCAGCTTTTAATAGAATGCTTATAGAATGCTTCAAAGTACTCTTCGGACACTTTGATATAGCTTCAAAATATGCGTGGCAACTTTCACAAATACGAAATTCAAATTGTAGCTAGTCTTCAGTATCAGTAATCAAAGTAACAAAAATATCAAATTGAAGCATAAAAAAATGTAAAAGGCACCTAAAATGAATTTATTTTGGGAAAGTCTACTAGATACCTATTTAAAGTTATGTGTAGACTCTCTATACTTTTGCCGAAGTAGAAACAGTTTATCTAAGTCTGCTAAATGGTCTATTTTGTACCTGTACCATTAGATAAAACTTATTCATACCTTACCACTAAGTGACTTTTCGGTCAACTTACTAGATGGAAACAAAGATGATTAACGTCTTTTTATTTTTAAATCATTGAACTATTAAAGATACCATAACCATAACCAGTGCGAGACGTAGTGTCTGGGCCAAAGCCGCATGACAAGCAAGTGGTCACGGCGAATCAGGCTCGATTAGCCTGTAACGCTATCTAAGACTCTCAGTGTCAGAGCTAGAACGTCAGAGGGCCATCATATTGGAAACGGGCACTGCGAAAGAAAATGATGTCTTTTGTACCCTAGCCCGGATATGGTTAAGTTAATTTATCTAGGATCTTCTCCGTCTCTTTAATGAAACGGAGAATATTCTTAGACGAGGTGTTTCTGAACTCATCAGATTTAGCAAAGGGTCTATTCATCTGCTCCATTCTGAGTCTGGACAAGACCGGTCAATCGCAAAGCAGATGTAAACTAGTTTCGTCATCCGCTAGACATAGTGTGCACTCTGTTTCTAAGGTTAGCTCAAAAGCAAGCTCAGGCCAGATCTAATGAGATGTGCGTTGGTTTTTATGTATATGGGACGGGTTACTAGCTTGGTCTGCTGTAGACCAGCATATTGTATCCAGTACCGGTAGGCAGTGATTTTAAACCGATCTACTATGAAAGATTTTGACTTAGCCCAGCTAAGTCCGCAAAAAAAGGCTCCGGACGTATGAAAGAAGTTGCTAGTTCAACAGCACTTTCATTGCCCGCGATAGCCTGCCTTATGGCCAGGTACCAAACAAATCGCGAAAACAAATTAAAGATACCAGCTCTCATTCATTATTAACAAACATAGTTGGGGAAACTCAACCATAGATCTTCACTCTTTCTGTTCATTTTAATATACATAAGTGTCGTTTAAATGTCGTTTAATTTAACGTTTTGCGTTCACATTTGTGATGTACTGTACTAAAAGTTTTTCTTTATGAAGTTTGAATTTTGAATTTATTTGAAATTTATATTTATGATTTTAATGCGAAGCATTATTTATTAAAATATTTGTGTATTCCCTGCCACTTCAAATATAAATACTTACTATGTTTATATTTTGTTTTGTATCTTTAAAATTATTTTGATAAATAAAAAATGTGCATGCATTAATATATTACTCATGCTTAACTACCTAAAAAAATGGAATGCGCATGCAAAACCATTATCAGATATACCTATATATTTAATATATGTATGTATAGCTATATATATATAAATGCATAATTGCATAAATTTATAGTTGTATATTTGTATTGTACTCGTATATGCAATTATGTATGTATGAAGGAACAAAACAAAAAAAAAAAGAAGAGATTTATTAGTATTAAAATGTCATCATTGTTGCACCCTTTTTAGTCTAATTTATAAAAATCGAAATAAAGATATAATAAAGAAGAAGCCTAGATGCCGCCTAGACGGACTAAATATGAAAATTTGAAAACAAAGTAAAATGCATTTCTTTTGCATAAAAGAAAAACAACAACAAAAACAATTTTATGTAAAATTATTATTGAACATTTATTCAATAAAAACAACACAAAATACAAAATACAAATGACAAAGAAAAACCTTAGAAGTATTATGACAGCACGTCACTACTTGTCTATATATAAAAAGAGAAAATAAAATAATTTGAATGGCGTTTTAATTAATTTTTAAACAATGTCCTTTTCCGAGACTGCTGCTGCATGTACTATTCAATATCTAGTAATAATTCAATATATAGTAACTATTGCATTTGAACTTGGAAAGGCCAGCGTATTTAAAAACGAGATGACATGGATTGAATTGCAATTAAAATAAAATAATAACTACGATTAAACCGAGGGTGAGGTGATAAATAATAGGTAAAGTTAAATATAATTAATTTCCTCATGTAGACTCTTTCCACCGCGGAACACTTCAATTGCAGCAGCAATCATATTATAATTCGACTCAAATAATTTCCCACTGGGCCACTTTTTCATGTTTGGATACAAACATACAGTAAAATCTGGAGTAAAAGGTCCATGAACAAGCAATTCGTAGATTTTTGTCATATTTTATTTCTTACTAGATGGTCCCGCGACGTTTTACGCGGCACTCCCATTTCCCCTTTCCCTGCCACTCCTTCCACTTTCCCAACCATCCACATGCTTCTTTACTCTACCTCCAATTCTATTAAAATAAGATAAATCTAAAAAAAAATTTTCTGTTCATCCAATCGCTACGAAATTTCAAAGGATCACCCACGGGACTATTTTGAATATTGCCACAAAATCTGATCAAAATCGGTTGAGCTGGTTCGGAGTCTATAGGGAACATACAAACATACTTCCATTTTTATATATATAGAAGATAAATTTTATATTTTAAATATAATAAAGTTGTAATAAAATTTAAAAAACACCAACTCATGATCATTGACCGCTTTAGCTCATGACCAGCTGGTGCGACATCTAGCGATGAGTTGAACAACATTTAGTTCGCTTGCTGGCGCTTATGTGAAATTGTGTAGTCATCCCCACCTTCCACATACATACATACTTCCATTTTTATATATATATAAGATTTTAGATTTTTATTAATATTAAACAAAAGCCTAAGTTACTCCTTATTACATCAGCTAACTGCCAGTGAAAGTCCCGTCAAAATCGGTCCAGCCGTTTCAGAGATTAGCCGTAACAGACAGACAAAAATTAAAAAAAAATGTATTTTGGTATATGTACCGTGTATACATCCATGTGCATTTAGTAAAAAGCGATTATTTTAATATTACAAACAGACACTCCAATTTTATTTATGTGTCTAGATATCGTAGATTTTGGTCTGCTGAACTCAAAAATAAACTCGGAAAGCTTTTGAATTGGTACGCTTTCGCGTTACGAATTTTTGAAGTTTTCTTTTAGTAGGTTGCTCTATTATTTTAGCTATATCTAGTAAGAGTGGAGCAGTTGTGTATTATTGTAGGATATAATTTGAAACTACGACCTAGAAAGATCTATTGAGTGTGTTTTGCCCTTCTTACTTAGCTGTCCTGCTTTTGTCCAACTTGTTGAATAAACCTTAGTATTATCCTAGGATCTAGCTGTTTCATTCGTACTTCGGCAACAACGTAGCTGCCCAATAGTAGAAACCTACTTCTGTCTATTGCGTCACATTCTGCAACGATATGAAGAGGAGTATCTTCCTTATTATCACAAAATCTGCATTCTGGGGAATTATATACACCGATCACACACAGGTGTCCTCAGTCGACAGTGTCCTGTTAGTATTCCTGTTCCAATGTTCTCAGCTGGTTTCTTCCTAATTGGAACATTGCTATCGCTCTGCGCGGGTCGAAACTCCCTAGGAATATTTTTGCTTGCCTTAGTCCTTGGCTCATGGCCCAGTGCTGCTTCTTTCCCCTAGTGTGTTTCACAGTGCCACAAAAAGGCTTTGGTCATACCATTGACGTTGCTGGTGCTTTCTTAGCAAGCCTTTCGGCGAGCTCATTTTTTACTATATTATTAAGTCCTGGCTTCCACAGCAAGTTAACTTTGTTATATTCGCCCAGTTTTCCCAATATTATAAGCGCTTCCTGCACTAGTTTGGACGGAGTTTGAGCTTAATGCTTTTAACACCGCCAGACTGTCTGGTAGAATAGCAATCTCACAATTTCTAAAGCCTCTATTTAAATTACACTGTGCACAGTTAATCTTGAAATATACTAGTATATCGCCCAAGGACTCCCATTAGTTTAATCTGGGGCCTACGACTCCTAGACCAATTTCTTCTGTCGTCAAAGATCTATTCGTATACCACTTAATCGTATGTGTTATTCACGCATATGAGTATTCCGACGTCCAAGTTTTCTTATCGGACCATTTGATGGTGAAGTTCCGATCTCATGGACACTAGTGTTTCTCCCTGTGTCCATGTAGAGAGACGTTTCTGACAGTCAATTCAGGTAACTTTTTTTCCGTGAACGGAAAGTCTCAGGAGGGTTTCCTTAGTTTTATACTCAATTTCTAGACGCATTGGTGTTCGATCTAGAATTGCTTCCAACTCAGTGGTTGGACAGTGATGCATATATAACAATCTTCTTTTCGGGTATGTGGCTTTGAAAAAGTGCATATACAGGTGAAGTGACCGTATTTTGAGCGTGGTAGGCGTTGTGGCGTGCCATCCATTAAATTTAATATAAAAGATGTGCGTATAGTCAAGGAGAATCTAAATATCCAAGTTTGAAGCCTTTAGATTTATAGTGCCTTAGATCTGTTGTCTCAAACATCCCCATGGACAGGCGGACGTGGCTAAATCGACTCATGCTGATCAAGAATATATATACTTTATGGGGTCTACCAGTTTGTATGAATGTATGTAACTTGCAGAAGGAGGCAACCTTCTGCATGTTACATGCATTCACACAAACTTATTATACCATTGCCCCTTTAGGTACAGGGTACAAAAATATGGCATCCAATGCACTTTTTTGCTGTAGTCTAGTGCAATTTATATCAAATAAAAAAACCTCTTGATGATGTAACACCAAGAAACGAAAGCCTGCTTGTAACTCACAAAACTTCTGATATAAATTTTCTGGATAAAGATTTTTGTTATTTATTTGTAATGTTGCAATTGATTCTAATATGTAATTGAGCGTTCGTCAAGTTTGGAGCAATAGGTCTCCCATGAGCCTCAATACCGCAATTTGATATGTTTTAACCAGGGAGTAAAACCGGAACCGTTAACCGAAATTAACCGATTTAAATTGAAAACCGAAACCTGATCCAAAATTTTAAGTTTTTGTTACCGGAATCTTTTACTGTTCGAACGAAACCAATGAACAACTGATACCATTTACCGACAATATGTGTTGTGGCAATATTTGCGCAGTTTTTCGAAAGCAATTTTAGCTGCCAGAGCCCTTGTCAAAAAGCTTCTCACTTCGTCCATAATCCACATAATGCTAGATAAGAAGTTAAAGAAGATACCAATTGATTGATATGATGCTGGAGTATCTGCTGGAGAAGAACGTGTCTGATTTCTGCGCCAACTTTGATTTGAGCGACTTTTACGGTTTTTGTCTGCATTGTAAAATTCAAATTGGTAAAAAAGCAACTATTTTAGCTAAACTTTTAGTTTCTTAATTAGAAAAGCGCGATATCTACTCTATTCGAGAATAGTGCCTTTTATGTGCCATATTTTTAAACCCCGATAAAATGTAAAGCTGACTTCTGAATAGGAAAGTATTTGCATATCAGCTTTGATATAGAATTATATTCCAGAGTTTTATCCATTGCTGAAAAAGTGCAACCACTTGAAGAAAGTAGTGTAACTGTCAAGTAATTAATCTGGAACTGGAGATGAACTCGATGCATACATGGATATGTTTAATAAGAATCCCGAAGATACAAAAATTAATGTATTATCAAAAAATAATCCATTAGATTCAATTGGGGTTTTTCTCAGACTAAAACGATTAAATGCACTGGAATGATGGTTAGCAAATTTCCCAGAACTATTCGGATTGTCAAAAGTTACTCTCGCAGTTCCAGCAAGTACACGTAGAGCGTTTGTTTTCAGGCGTCAAGTTTATTCTATAAATCTGAGAATCGGCTGGACTCAAAAACTCTTAATGCAATAATTCTTTTAAGATGTAATTACAATTAAACAAGAAAAAACGTTAACTTCGGTAGTACCGAAGGTACTGAAGCTTCTTCACTTGCATTGAACAAATTACTCTCAAGACTATTGGATTTTTTTTGGATCTACGAAGCTTTGATTAATTCGTTACAAACTCCGTAACAGAATTATAATACTATTCCCACTATGTATGATGAGTATTAAAATTCAAGAATGTTTGTAGTTTCTTTCTCTTGAATAAAGAATAGTTTATTTAAAAACATTTAAAAACATTTAAATAACATTTTATTATTTGTTTTTTTTATATCAGGCATTTTAATATTTAATTTTAATATTATACCGAAACACACGTTTCGGTATTATTACCTGGTTTTAACAAATTTTGAATGTACGTTTCAAATCAAGTTCAGGTTTCCGTCGAAAACCTTTAGTGCTATAGCTTAGTGCTATAGCGGACCAAAAATCCTACGAAGAATCTTTCACTCAAAGACTCCTAGAGACGCTGTATCCGTTGATGTCAGTGTCCATGCTTCTGCGCCATACAGCAGGACCGGGATTTTCAGTGTCTTATAGATTTTTATCTTCGTAGTTCGAGAGAGGGCTCTACTTCTAATTTGCTTGCTGAGCCCAAAGTAGCAGGCATTAGCATGCGTGATTCTTCGTCTGATCTCTCGGCTAACGTTGTTATCGCTGGTAATTTCTGTTCCCAGATATACGAAGTTTTCTACAACATTGAAGTTGAAATTCTCCATACTCACAGACCGTCAAAGACGCACTGATGGTCTGCGAGTGGACACCAAGCACTTCGGCTCGTCATCGTTCACCGCTCGACCCATGAGACGTGACTGTTTGTCAATATCCGAGAACGCCCTGCTAACTCGCCGTTCATTGGTGCCTATGATGTCAATATCATCAGCATTGGCGAGTAGCATCACTTCCTTACGGAAGATTGTGCCAGACCGTTACACTTATGGGCAGTGGCGTGGGATGTACTCCATCAAGAGATTAAAAAAGTCGCACGATAAAGCGATAAACCCATTGTATCAAAGGATTCGGAGAGGTTCCTTCCTACTCTGACGACGCTTTGGGTGTGTGATAGCGTCATCATGCAAAGGCGAACGATTTTTGCTGGGATACCAAGTTGAAGAACTTTGCTCTTACCGGCGTGTCGAATGCGGCCTTATAATCGATAAATAGGTGGTGTGTGTCTTTGTTATACTAACGGGTCATTTCCAGGATTTGGCGTAAAGTGAAAATTTGGTAACTGGTCGACCTATTTGGTCTGATACTGGCCTATCAGTGCATTCGTGTATGGCTCCTAGCCGTTTACACAGTACGTGGGACAGAATTTTGTATGCTATTACAAGAAGACTTATTCCCCGGAAGATAGGACAAAGAACACTGAGATTCCAATCGTCGGGCATTGGTCCATATTTGCATAATAGTTTTTTTTACTAACTTTTCGCCACCGGTTTTGAATAACTCAGCTTTCAGCTCATCGGAGCCTGTCGCTTTGTTATTCTTCAGCTTTTTGATTACTGAGTCGACCTCGTTTCGAGTAATTTGGGTGCGATAACGGCGAAAATTATGCAATTTTTTTCATTTGGACCATTCACCTAAATAACGGTGTATTTGTGTTTTTGATTTCTGATTTTACTTAGACCAGCGACCAACCTGAAGGGTAAACCGGATCATTACAAATGCGATAAATTGGCGCGTCCAACGGTACCCAACTCATTTCGATCGAATGAAGAAAAGCCGAGGATATTTCAAATTCTAAGCAATTTTTAACGATTTCTACAACCTCTAATCAAGAACTTTTAATCAATAGTTTATTCATTTAAAAAAAAAAATAAAAAATCGATGTCCTATCAGAACAAGTTCGCTTAAAAAATTAAACTAAACTTAAATTAAAATTCTAAATCCCTTGAAAAATCGTTGATCAAAATTCTCTGTGATTTCGATAGTATAAACATGTTGATCTTAGCATATGAAGGTTATCTGAAAATTCGAAGTGCTGGACTAACTGAATGATAAATTTTCGACATTGACAACAAATAAAATTGAAGCGGTCATTTTCGATCCACGAAGATTCGACCGACAAAAAAAGTTAAAGTCGTAGCTCATTGTTTCACACAGTTCAAATGAATAAACAAGTAAGAAAATATTGGAAAAAGGTGAAAAGATTTAAAGGAAATTTGTTTATTTCATTCTACCGTCTTCAAAATAAATTTTTATATTCTACAAAACAAATTAATAAACCTAAGTTTCGTTCATTTTGGAAAATTTCAAAACCAAGTTGGGAGAAGGTGCTGAATATTATATTGGGATTTATTCTTCATTCGAAAGTCTGAAAACTCGATTTGTATTTAGAACAAGAAAAAACCTTAACTTCGGTTGAACCGAAGCTCTAATACCATTCAAAATTTTATATATTTTAAATAGTATTGTAAAACATAAAAGTGGGGGTTTAAATAGGGGCTACCCCAAAAAGTGGGTGGCACACGCCCAATAGAATATGTGTAAGATGCCGCCATATCGAATTTCAAGTTGATATTGACGAAGTTGACAGGTCCAAAACACGAAATTTGGTGCTCACCAAAATGATTTCTGAGTTGTTCCACACAAGAGGACAAGATGCTGCGCACGGCAACGTAACGATTTGTCATGATCTACAGCCGCAATATTCTCCTCACTACGAGCTGGCTGGACTATTCGGTAGTCCAGCAGATGGTATTGGCAATAGTAGGCTCGGAAGGTCGATGATGCACAGCAAATGTGAACAAAAAAAACAAATGAAGAAAAAAACGTCTAAATGAATCACCCGTTATGAAGTGAAGTGATATATCGAAATTTGTACGAACCGAAAAATTCTGCCATGGTAGTGAAACATTTTCCAATATAAGAAGAATTAAATAAAATGTATTTTAAAGCAGGGATGTAATCTTTGTGAAATATACTCCTATTTTAAAAATGAAATTATAAATATTATTTACCGACTTTTATATTTTTAGTTAGATTTTAATAATTACTTTTAATCTTTATTATAAACTGCATAAAATAATTGACAGGATATATTGGGTTTGTTGAACTATCAATATGTATAGCGAAGGAAGCATCGAAGGCCCCATAAGGTATACATTGGGTGTTTTGAATAGAATTAAACATTTTTTTTTTTGTTCGGTAGATAGTTTTATGGCAGGAAAATGGTAGCCGGCACGGGATCGTCTGACGAACTGCATCATTGTTATCCAATTTTTGACCACATTTTTAATCATCGCTGGAAACAAAAAACCTTTCAACATGACTCGATATCGGGCTCTGTTGACAGTGACTGTTGCATTTCGTTTTGAAGAAGTGTAGTACATAAATTGCACCAAATCGTGTTTTCTGAGAATGTCGGTAGTTGATGGATTAAAATTGGAATTTGATTGCACAACGTGCGACAATTTTTGTTATTGGAAAAGCAGAAGCGAGCCTCATCGCTAAACAAAATATTTTAAATTAATTTCTAAAAAAAATGTGGATGTAAATATTCAAGGGCTATTCGATGAACGATACATTTTGTGGACGGTTGGAACATTAAAAAACTTACCTGCTAAAAAATTATTGTTTATATTGTTGATCAGCGCGAGAAAATGAATTGATGTAGGCATTTTTGTCCTTACGTCGGTCTGCAAGTAAGCCGGAGAGATAGTTGGTACATTATGGCAGCAAAATCAAAGTACGAGTATCATTAACATTTTTTGTACCATTGTCAGTTTGAAAGTTGTAACGCATTAAAAGGGGACATCGTAGATCCCATAAAGTATTTATATTCTTGATCAGCTCGACGAGACGAGCCGATCTAGCCCTGTCTGTCTGCCTGTCTGTCTGTCCACCGGTATGTCCGTCCGTCTGTCTGTCTATATGTTGTTGCGCATTTATTGGGGACCAATTTTTATGCTATCCAGTTGAAATTTTTCACAGTTCTTTTTATTGTAATTTAATAGAGTCTCAAAAGTGACCCGCCACGCCCACTTTTTGGGGTAGCCCCCATACAAACCTACTGCCCACTTTTGACTTTTTGTATGAAAACTTCTTTATTAAAGTCAATATTAGTAAAATGCAATGTAGTTCCTTTTTCTGATCAGCAGCTTAACATAAATAGACTAACGGGCGTGGTCCGCCCACTATTTGGGGTAGCTCCCATACAAACCTATGGTCCACTTTTGAGTTTTTGTAATAAAAACTTCTTTATTTAAGTCAATATTAGGTTAAACTGCGACGTGGTGCATTTTTATTCACAGCCGCTTAACATACATAGACTTATAGGCGTGGTCCGCCCACTTTTTGGGGTAGCCTCCATACAAACCCAAACTCAATATTAGCTTGAAATTTGATTTGGTGGATTTTAGTGGACAACCGCTTCATGTACATATATAACTGGGTGTGTCCCGCCCACTCTTTGAGGTAGTCCCATATAAACCCACAGCTCACTTTTATGCATTTGTATGGAAAACGATTAATCGCTTTGAAATCCACATTATTCATGGTATAAGCAAGATGCCGGTAGCAAAACTGTAAAGAGTGAATGAAAATTGGACCTTCCGAATGGACCACCTACAGCGTAGTCGCGGCCAACATTTGAATGAAATTATCTGTAAAATGTAAATGTTAGAGATCAAGATTCTGACGTCTAGTTTTATTTTAAGTCTTTTACTTAAAATTAAAAAAAAAATTCAGCTAAATGAAGCACCCTTTAGTTTTAATGGTTGAATTATTATAAGTACTAACACTAATAATTTGTAAAGTATTTTTTAAAATAAATACTACTTTTTGAATCAATTAATGAATCATGCACAATCATAGATTTGAAAAATAAACAAACAAACAAAAAAACAACCAGAAAACTGGCCAATCAATTTCAAATTATCAATTTAAAATACAATTTGCCAAAAAAGAAACTTAAACGAATGCAATATAGATAGGTATGAAGTTCATTAACTTTAATCAATTAGTTATGATAAAATACAAAATATTGGTATTGAGCATACGCCACTAGATACATATTTTTAATATCAGTGCTATGGTGGTAAATTGGTGAATTATCATGATGATCATGTATTTGGTTCATTCAAAAACAATTTGTATGCAAATCATCCAAACTACAATGCGAAGAAATACAATTTTAATCCAAATTTCTGGCCTGCTGGTATTGTTGTGCATGAGTACGTCTATAAAAGTAAACGTACCCCTGTACAGAATCCTGTTGAGTTCCACTTCTTTACTAATTCATTATCAAAATGTGAGAGGGTTAAGCACTAAGTTTAGTAATGTTTATCTTAATCACACATACTCAATACTGAGTTATTTAATTATAATTTTGTTACATTTAGAAAAGATCGTGCCAATCGCTTTGGTAGTGGTGAACTAATATCAGTCAAATCGCCTCTGTTGTCTGAGGAAATTAGTATCTATCAGGACATTGAATTTATATGCATATACACACCATTCTCAGTTATTTCGACAGATGCATTACATTCACTACTCTCCCAGTCTCAGGAAAAATACAGCCTTTATTTTCACGTAGCCTTTATCGATTAAAAAATAATAAGTCGCGTTTTTTTTTTAAAATATAAACGTTGTGGCTCTAATACTGATTTAGTAAATATTTTAACGCATTAAATAAACGGTAACACCTTTTAACACCTTTGCTGACTATTTAATAAAAGTTAAACGAAACATGCGTCACAATCCAAAATCGTTTTTCAATTTCGTTAATACGAAACGTAGTACTTCAGCGTATCCTTCGCAATTATTTCTTGATGGTGCAGTTCCATCTTCTGATTCGCCATATTAGATTTGTTTGCCTACTTTTTCCAAAAAGTCTGTATTCTTGTAGCTCTGTTAATCATCATATCCTTACAGCATCACATCATATGACCTTATATCTTCTCCCGCTATCTCCATGCACAATATATTAACATGTCGTTTATCAATTAAATTCTCTTTCCTACCTGGCCCTGATTATATTCCCAGTTGTATACATTGTTCTATCTCCATTTGTTTTCCTTTATCAATTCTTTTCAACCTATCCACAAAGCTATGTAAATTTCCATCTCTTTGCAAAGAATCTTTTATTATCCCTTTACATAAGAACGGTAGCAAGTCTGATGTAACGAATTATAGAAGTATTGCTAAG
This sequence comes from Leucophenga montana, assembly GCA_035044765.1. NCBI lineage: Eukaryota > Metazoa > Arthropoda > Insecta > Diptera > Drosophilidae > Leucophenga > Leucophenga montana. The sequence continues at coordinate 60,744 of JAWNNQ010001269.1, read as the reverse complement.
CTCAGTGCTATTCCAAAGCTCTTTGAAAAAATCATTAGTGACCCATTGAAACAGTCGTTAAAGGTTGTTGTCAGTTCTTTCCAATATGGTTTCGTTAGAGGAAAATCTATTTCAACTAATATTTTAGAATTTTTCACTGTTGCAAATAATGCTTTTGAGTCGGGTTGCCAAACTGATGTCATTTATAGAGACTTCATTTATAAAGATTTTGATAATGTCTGTCATAAGCAGCTTTTATTCAAATTAAAAGCAATAGGGTTTCCTCCGCCTTTCTTTACTTGGATTGAGTCATACTTCTCCGGTAGAAAACAAAAAGTTTTATTTAACAATTGTCTGTCTAAAACTATTTTTGTTTCTTTTGGTGTTCCCCAAGGGAGTTACATAAGTCCAATATTGTTCCTCATTTGTATTATTGATCTTCCTTTGTCATGCCCATACACTAATGTATGCAGATGATGTTAAATTTTACTTGTCTTATTCTGATGTTTCACAGCACAGTTTATTGCAGGCTGAGTTAAACTCACTACATACATCGTGTCGTCTAAATCTAAATTTGTCAAAATGCAAATGTATGTCGTTTCATCGCAAAAAACCATTTATAGTAACATATTCTTTAAATAACATTAACCTCGGTGGAGAGTTTTGTTTTAATGACCTAGGTATCCTTATGGAACCTAAACTTATTTATATTAATCACATTTGTTCAATAGTAAACAAAGCAAAAGGTGTTCTTGGCTTTGTTAAGCGTTGGTCTAAGGAATTTAATGACCCTTATACCACTAAACTCCTATATACTTCTCTTGTTCGTCCGATTTTAGAATTTGGCTCTAGTATTTGGAACCCATATTATGCTATTATCGAGGATTGTATTGAGTCAGTTCAAAAACAGTTTCTTCTGTTTGCTTTTAGGAGTCTAAATTGGGATACCGAAATAAATCTTCCACCCTATCATGACAGGTTAAAATTAATTGATCTCCCAACCCTCTTGTCACGTCGTTCTATGAACTCTCTGTTGTTTTTCTTCATAAAATTCTTATTGGGGAGATTGATTCTCCCAACTTACTTCAGTCCATAGTACTAAATGTCTACAATACGTTTTCGCCTTATTTTTCTTTTAACTCTTCCTTACAATAGGGGCTACCCCAAAAAGTGGGCGGTGAACGCCCACTAGTAGATGTGTATGAAACGATGTAGTAGATGTGTACAATGCCGCCATATCGAATTTCATGTTGATATTGACGTTTTCCATACAAATGCTTGGAAGTGAGCTGTGGGTTTATATGGGACTACCACAAAAAGTGGGCGGGACACGCCCATTTGTATATGTATATGAAGCGGTTGTCCACTAAAATCCACCAAATCAAATTTCAAGCTATTATTGATTTAAATGAAAAATTTTTTCACAAAAAACACAAAATTGAACCGTGGCTTTGTATGGGGGCTACCCCAAACAGTCCCACCCATTAATGTGTCAAACATCCGTCCACTAAAAATTACCATACCAATTATTAGGTTAATATTGACTACAATAAAATAGTTTTTCATACAAAAAGTCAATAGTGGGAGGTGGGTTTGTATGGGGGCTACCCCAAAAGTGGGCGTGGCGGGTCAATCTTGATACTCTTTTAAACTGCAATAAAAATTTGTGAATGTGCAAAATTTCAACTGGATAGCATAACAATTTTTCTCCAAAAAATGCTCAATGGCTAGATCGACTCGTCTCGTCGAGCTGATCAAGAATATATATACTTTATGGGGTCTACGATGCCTCCTTCAATGCGTTACAAACTTTCAGGCAAATTGACAATACAATTTCACACTATGTTTGAATGGTATAAAAATATAGCAAGCATCGGGTTATTCTGCTAGTAAATAATATAGTATTTTAATATAGTATGTTAAAAAATTCCCAAAACTCACCAAACACTGATTTGTTGACCCAGTTATTGCATACGAACTATCTGAGAGATTGCTCAAAAAATTTAAATTTAAACAACTTACAGTCGTATCAACATCGAGGGTACTTTTTGTTCAGTACTTTACGGATACTTTTTCATCAGAAGGTAAATGAATAAATGGTAAATGGTTGTTACAAATTTCATAGTAATATTAATATAGAATTCATACTATATGTGTATAGCATAAAAACCATTTTTGTGCATTATGAGCGCTTAGAACTGAGTGAAAATCATGCCGCACAAAATTACAGTCAATTCAACATGGTTACGCCTGCTGATGTTGCTGTCTTTAAAATTTGCATGAGTTTACCTCAGCCAAAGGATGGCAACTCTATTAAAACAACAACGTAAGCTACGACCTACTATAACCGCATTGGGATGAGCTGTAGCAATTGAGGGACTGACGGCAATCAGAATACCGACGTCTCCACAATACGAGGCCAGTTCAAGAAATCATTGGGAATTTCACAAATTAATTTGTATTTTCCAAATGTTGCCAAATTTAGTTATTAACTAAATTCAGGTTAAGTTTAGACAAATTGAATTGTTTACTAATTGCGTTTTTGCTGCTTCAAATTAAATATAAACTTAGACGGTTTTGTATGAAAAAAATGCATGAAATTTCCATGGCGTTTCGGTAGACGCTTCTTATTTTTCTATTTCTCAGTCGCTCAGATTGGGCATCCTTGGTAGTGGACCATCAACGATTAAATGGTTCACTCACTGACATGGATACAGGTGCAGACGTCTTCGAACCCAACACCAGAATCTCTATTGCCATGGGTATGTCAATCAGAGGTCCATACAAATGCGTCTGCTATTTGTTGGAAAAGAAATCCAAAGAGCCAATAATACCAACTTTTCAGATAGCCAAGTGGCTATTAAAGCACTAGCTTCTTGGAATTTTTCCTCAAAGCAGTTTGTACGATGTTATGATAATCGCTAATAACTATGGTTGGGTTTCTGGTCATAAGAATATCGAAGAAAATGGATTCGCTGATGAGTTGGCTAGAACTGAATCGCCGATTCTCCCTTTGTGGGTCTGGAACCTTTTTGTGGACTAAGCTGTGCTGGACTAAGGCAGGCTAGTTCAAAACTCTATAACGAATGCATATGCTCGCAGCTCAGATTCTGAAACACAACGTAGACTCTGTCTTGAGAACAATGAAACTAGGCTACAACTGCTCTGCGACTGACCGGCTTTGACCAGGCTCAGAATCAACTGACATAGTTAGGAACGCTTTGACGAAGTATATTCTCAGTTTCATTAAAGAGACGAAGAAGATCTTGAGTAGTTAACGAATTGCATAGCTGGGCTAGGGTCCCTGCGCTGGGCTAGTAGTCTCTGCGCAAGCCTGTTTCGCAGGGACTACTTGCTTGTCATGCGACTTAGGCCTATGCACTATATCACTTGTTGGTTATGGTGAAATTTGACGCATCTTCTTTTACAAGATTCTGTACTACGATCATAATTTGCAGTAGAACTGTGAAAAATATCTTGAGAGAATATTATGTGTAGTAGTAGCTCACATCGGTGGTAATAAGGAAGTCAATCCATCTTGTTGAAATCTCAATCACATATTAATAACTTTGTTTAATTTAACGTATTTTACACAAATATTTTGCAAACGTAAAATATTTTTAAATCATCTTAAATTTACACCGCCAAGACATGTTTCCATTATAAACATTGAAAGTTCTCCTATTAAAATAAATAAACTAAAAAATTACTTGAATTTATACGATGTTTACTGACTTAGTGAACTGCCCTCGTAAACTGCTGTGAAAAACTCGAGTAACAATTCTTCATTTCCGGCGCAGCTTAAGAGCTTGTTTCCTTCCTTGTTGGGAAAGCGGAAAAAAGGGAAACAGTAGCGACAACAGCAACAGTAACAAAAACAACGAGTTGAAGCAACATAGATGAGCGTCAAGCGGAAGTTGCAAGTTGGACGACGACAACAGAGCCGACATGGCCGACATTGCTTCTTGTGCGCTTCTGTCTCACTGTGTATGGTTTTCATTTCCGGTTTCCGCCAGCGCAGAGTTACTTAAGCGGATTTAAACAACAAAAACAACAACAACAACAACAATAATTATGTGTAGTAGTAGCCCACATCGGTGGTAATAAGGAAGTCAGTCCATCTTGTTGGAATCTCAGTCACATATTAATAACTTTGTTGAATTTAACATATTTTACATAAATATTTTGCACACATTAATTGATGTTTCATATTTAAAACTGTAGTACTTCTTTCTAGCAAAGAATTTAATTGACGTAAATTGCCATATATGTAATGTAATTTCCAATTTGTTTTTCTCTAGATTGAATGCAAGCAATTCTTAATTATACTCCAACGCAAGCATCAAAATAACCGCTAGACCAGACCTCTCATACAAAAACACTTTGTATTTGTTTTGTTTTATCGAACATGTTTGAACTAAAAGTAATTATTCGTAAAACAATAATTTGTTTGCAATTTGTCACTACAAAAAAAAAAAAAAAAAAAAAATGAGTCCAATTAACAATATCTGATATTATATAAATTCTACACTTGAAGACTCGATAGCTCAACTCTCTAGGGTGTTGTCTGAAATTTGGTTATAATTCTTTCTAATCGTTTCATGCGCAACAAAATTATACACACCTTTCTATCCCATCCTTACTTAGGCCGCCAAGGCGCACGTAGGAAGGCGCACCAGCCGCTAAAGACTGGTCCGCGCTGACGCCAGACGGTGCCGATTTCCAGATTTGGTCTTTCTAAAGCATGCAATGCACCCCATCTTACATTTTATGCGCTGTTTATGTCCCCTCTTTATACAGCTTATACAGTTCGTAGTTTAAAAGCATTTGAAACACATGGTCAACTCTTATAAGTCCATAAATTCCACAAGGAATATTACCTTCAAACACTCCCAAAGATGCTGTATTCGATGTGATCAGGGTCCACGCCTCTGCGCTATACAGCAGGACCAGGATTATCAGCGTCTTACATGTTTTTACTTTCATACTTCGAGAGAGGGATCTACTTATAATTTGCTCGCTGTGCACAAAGTAACATCGATTAGCAGGCCCGATTCTGCGCCTGATTTGAAATTGTTGTTTGCTGTTTATCTCTGTTACCAAGTAGAAAAAGTTTTCTACAATACTGAAGAATTGAAATTCTTCATACTCGCAGGTTCAACAAGCGATGGTATCAAATCCCAGAAACCTCGATTGGACGCATGTATACATACACAGGTCGGATGGGACGGACAGGACGGACAGTTGAAGAGGTGAGTCGTGTTATGTGGCGATTGACCACACTCAGGACAGCAACCATTGGTATTGATCCGGATTCGTTCCTTGTAACACACCATCCGGATTTTGATTTTGTTTCTAATTTAGTTATAGTGCTACGAGGGAGACATTTTTCACTTTCATCAATAGGTGATGTCACCGGGCACAATATTTATTGACTCTTCAACTGCATCTTTGTGTAATTGAGCCCAACGGGATATATAAATGCGCTTCTCTATTTGATCTTGAGTTGTGAGTCGAGAAATAGTCGTTTTATTTAACGTCTGACGTCGTCCCAAATACATGTTTGAAGAACACATGTGAAGGTACCATGATTGGAATGAGTCCTCATATAAAACTGCTTCGAGAGCAATTCATTATGCTAGTGAACACAGAGCATCATCGCTGCTTCATGCAGGTGGTCTTCATATTGTTTCATTTGTAAACAACCAGGGCCAGTCCGCAGACCACTATTCTGACCTCTTTGTAGGCACTGAGTCACACTGAGACAGGATAATTATGACATATCGTCCAATAGCTTTATAAGTGATAAATATCTCCTTATCGTTACCTCTGGAAGACCCAAAAAGGGCCTTCAGCACTTTGTTTCCTGATTGTTTGCATTGGTGGTGTAAGTATCTAAGCAAGGGATTGACATTTTTGTACCAAGTATCGTCGGGTACTGAACTGTCGGAATACTCAAGTAAAGGCGACTAGTTCCAGCATAACCTCCTTAGTCCAGGAGGTGATGTTGGATGCAGACTTCTGGTGGGTTGTGAACTTGATATTGTGAGCAATAAAAAAATTTTACTTATGTATTTATGAAATAGATATAAAGTCTCGCAAATAGTGCAATCATCCGCATATCTCACTAATTTTATGCAGGGAGGAGTTAGAGGACTCTTGGCCAAATACAGCAGTGAAGTAGTGTTTGGCCTTGGTTAACTGTCACTGAAACATGACTCCATTGCAACACATCAGAGCCCAAGCTGTTGCTGATAATTTCAACTTGAAACAATGGGTTTTTGCTCGCAGAACCGTCTGATTTCTGTCGCTTACTCATTTATTGTATAATTTTTGGTTGTGAAAAGTGCGCTTACTTTTGAATTAATCCTTGTTTTAATATATTTAGAAGAGTGAATGAAAACGCAGTGGTTTGTCACTCTGTCAACTCTGGCAAATATTTTAAAATTTACAAATAATTTATTTGAAAAATAATTAAAAACTTGCGGTTAACAGTGCGTTTGCTCCATTTGTAAATATGTAGTGTACTTGCATCACGCATATGCCGTGTGTGTGTGTGTGTGTGTGTGTGGGCTGCATAGTTTTCAACTTGAATAGCAATGAAACCAAATGCTTTCCGGCTCAGCATGCACATTCGTAAGTTCATTAAGTGCAAAAGTTTTCTTTGTTTGCCTGTTTCAAAATTTTTCTGCATAAAAATGTTGCTGGAAATTTTGGGGTTTTTGGTTTTCTGATTTTGGTTTACGAGTAGTTTGCTTCCTGATGCAAACTGCTTTTCTGTTTTTCTTCAAATTGGTTTGGGTTTACATATACTATATTCCATTTAAAGAGCTCATTTGTTTGCTTTTATTGTTTCTAAGCACAATCTAAAGTTAAATAGTTTTCATGTGTGTGGTGTGTATTTCCGGTGCGTATTATGCTGTCTGAGTTTATTGTTTTAAACAAAGGTTTCTAAGTCCGGCGGTATTGAGGTTCCGGTTATGTCGCGTTGTTGCCTCCATTGTTCCTGAGTATGGCTAAATGGAATTTTGTTTATGACATTCTTTAATTTGATTTTTGCTTTTATTTGCACAACAAATTGTCGCAAATATTTCGTTATTATTCGTATCCTTTTATGTTGAGATCTATGTACAATACAATCAAATAAAAAAGCATGTTGACGAGATAAAAACCAAGTGACGAAAGCATATTTGCAATTCACAAAGCTTTTGATAGAGATATTGTGACGAAAAATGTATTTTTCAATTGTATTGTTGTGATTGATTTTGGTACGAAATTTTACGTAAGTCATGTTTATACTTTGCTTACAGTTTTTCTTCTAGAACATCGTCGAACATGCAAAACTACGTTGCAACATGACGTACGTATAATCACATTAGAGTTCACCCAGTGGTCGAAATTCGACTTTTTGTCTTAAAAGTACTCAATAAGAAAATTATTAACAATGCAGAAGTGTCACGGAAAAAGTTTTCGTCTCTAATTTAACGCTGTCCAGTAATAGAGGGGCGAATACCTTCGTATTTTCACACACATACCAACGAACTTATGCCGAAGGCTGGCCTGGCCGCCTTTGATGCTAAAGAGAAAGAAAAAATTGGAATAGTTACGTTGCATTGGTGTTGTATTTCGGCACACTGTACAAATTATGACTTAGAAACGTTCGCATAGAATGTATCGCTGTTCTAAGTCAGTGCCTCCCAGAAAGGGGCGATTTATTTGCAAAATTTTTGTTGGTTTTTTATATCCACTCTTTCGATTTTTTTAAATTATTTTTTTGATTCCTATTCGTTTAAAATTTTACCAACAAAGATACTACCAAAACCCCACACACTCGTCTGATGCTCGCGAACAAGTTTGCAGTTTCGAGCATAACGTCGAGCTGCTCGACCGACATGCTCTACAATGTGAATCGCCCTTTAGAGCGCGACAAAGATAGAGCATAGTTTTTCTCTTTTCTTAAAACTGAAAGCAAAGAAAACGAAAGAAACAAAAAAGAGAGCAGTTCTGCGGAATACACCACACTAAAATGTTATTCTACCATGGTTAAAAAATCCTTTAATTCATTGTTTATTTACAGTGGCTCCAAACTAAAACAACACATTTGCTTATTCCTATGGCATCACTCACTTTAACTTTTTTATTGTTATTTTTGAGCTAACTGAGAGAGCTGAGAAAGAGTGCGAGCTCAGGTTTTTGTGATTGGCCGATGGCGTTGCCTGGTTTTTAAATACCTTAGACGCAATACTTTAGCAAAAAAGTATGTTCCTCCCGGCTCCACTTCGCAACCTTTCCAAAAAAAAAAAAACAAAAAAAATTTGTTTAAGGGGGTTAAAAAAGGGTCACAAAATTCAGAAGTTTTGGTAGATGCAAGTAGACTTTTATTACTTGGTTTTTAGCACATTGAAGTAGTCATCGGAGACCCCAAAACGTAAATGTAATTATAATCAGTTTGTCGGGACTGTCGGTCTGTCTGGCTGGACTTCATTGTGAAATGAAGAAAAAAATATGTTGAGGAACCTAGCTAACATGGAAACAAAGAAATTATGCCACCATATAAAATTTCGAGTATATTTTGACTGAAATGATAAAGTTTTTTTATGAAAAACCCCAAAATTGGGTTGTAGGTTTACATGGATGCTATTCCTATTAGAGAAATTATATATATTTCTCTATCGAGCTGATGAAGAATATATATACTTTATGGGGTCTACGATGCCTCCTTTGATGCATTACAAACTTTCAGAAAAATTGATAATACCACTTCAAACTGGTACAAAATTTCATAAATGTTGAACAGTTGGGCCAATTTTCTTGATCTCTGGCTCGTTAGTCACGTACTAGTGCTAAAAATTTAGAGAGAGATAGGGCTCTATGAGTCTCAAAACCTGCTGGGGTTGTGTTTTCAGCATCCTATGTTTCAAACAAGGGTAATCCAATTTTGTACGTTCAATTACATTTTCTGAATGTACGTTTCAAGACCTTTTTTGTGTTCGTGCTGCAGCCACACGAAGGTGGTCTTTCGTCACTTGTGTGGTCAGTCCACAGTGATACATAGTTTTAAATTATGAAAACTATAATGTATTTTGCTGTTTTATATGTTTAATATACTTTAAAAGGAAAATTTTATACAAAATGTTAAAGCATTTCTAAAAGAAGAAATCTAAGACAAATTGCAATTGGCCATATTCCACACCTGCGCATTGTCCACAAAGAAATCTACCAGTTGGGTCATGTTGACATTCTCAAGCAGTCCATTAACATTCGGCAGTACAAGTTGAGCATAAATCTCATTCACTTGCGTTTGAATCTGCTGTACGTACATTAGCATAAATTCACGATTCCAACGATTGACAAAGTTATTGCCCGAGATGTCCCACAGTTGGTTCCAGTTGTTCACGGCAATATCGGCGAAATAGAAATTCAAATTGAAATTGGAAATGCGCAGTCCATTGGGATTGTACTGGCTAGGCGCAAGCGTAAAACTGCCCACAAGACGTAGGTCAACGAAGTTCATATTGAGTAGACCTTTGCCAGCGAATTTAGCTTCATAGCCGGCAAGTATTGCAGATACGTCGATTTCATATTCACCAAGAACTTGAATGTCCTTGAAGATCATGTCGTAGGTGGTGCTTTGCGTGGACTCATTGTAGGTGCCACCGAGTAGTTGGAAGTCATTTAAACCGGTGATGATGGTGTTACTCAAATTGCCAAAGATACTAAGCAGAATATTTATCAATAGTAATTTTTGTTTTGCACTATTTATATACTGTTATAAGACTTTCGCCCACCTGTAGTATTCGTTTGTAACGTTATATGCCCAGTAATCAATGGTGAATGGCGCAAGCACGGGAATGCCATAGGGTGGATAGCCGCAGGGCATAATATTCTTGAATGCCTGATCGTACATATTCAGCGCTTGACCCAGGTTGACGCTGCTGGCTGGATTTGTGCCGGAGAGGAAGACGGGTCCACCCATGGTGCTACTTACGCTGAGCGCCTGTAGGCCGAGTATTACGCCGTACAATTGATTCCTCATAATTATTGTTATCGTTTCATTGTTTGCAATCAAACTGCAAATTTTTCTAGGGCAAACGTTTGCTTTTATAGCTCACATTTGAATTTAGTTTATCAGTCGCTCATGTGCTATCATAGACGCATTACTTGATGGATTGCTTGGGTGACGCAGAGCACGCGAAAGCCCACCACTTGGTTAAAATTGCTGACTCATTTCGTAAGGGTCGATTGCTTCGCAGTTAGGCTGTCGTAGCACTACATAGAAATTTTTTGAAATTTCCATGAATTAACTGGGTTGAAGTGAAGTGGCATGATGTATTAAGTTGGTAAATAGTTGCGCGAAAAACCTTATAGTATGTAATAAAAAATCGTTCAAAAGTAAAATTTTGGGTTTATGAACTTAGTCGGCATAATAAATTGCTGGGAAATTTTTTCGTTTTGTTGGGTGACACTGAAGCTTCACTATCACAAATAGATACTAAATTAATTGTTTCAGATTATTGACATTAAGGGAAAGTTAGAGTCCAATTTTTTAACAGAACATTTAAAGCAGTTTGTAAGCTAAATAAATTGGTAATTTTTGCCAATGTAATGTTACTAATTACAATGAGTTCATTTATCTACTTTCAAACCGAAGTTGTCTTCTATATTGTGTGACTTGGCAAGCATAAGTGTTGTTAGTTAGAGAGATGGATACTTTTATACTCTGTACCCAAAGGAGCAAGTGTATACATAAGTTTGTGCGAATGTATGTAGCACACAGAGGAAGGCGTGGTAGACCTTATAAAGTATATATATTCTTGATCCGTATCGAAAACTGAGTTAATTTAGCTATGCCCGTCTGTCCGTCCGTCGGAGTGTATGAGACTTCAAACTTTAACATTCAGATTCTAGTTGACCATACGCAGATATCTTACATTACATCTTGTTGATGCCACGTTCACAAAGTCCAACTCACCCGTAATACGGTGATTTGACCGATATATGCACATTATTCAAGGCTGCATAGCCGGCAAAAAGTTTGATCGCAATTTTTGGAACACCTTAAAAGTTAGATTTTAAGCCAATCCATGTACCCATTTGTACAAGTATATCCCACATTATTCTTCCTGGGATTGATCAAGTGGCATATCTTCACTACAATTCTTTGGGACTAATTCCAAACTACAGGAAACCGCAATCAGTATCTGGAATATCTTCTTTATGGTGCCATTTTCTTGGCTTAAAATGTTTACAAAATCAATAGGATAGAGTTGGATATAGTCTCTATCTTTGGAATTGTGGCAGGAAGATGGTATTTCAGATATTCAGATATTCAGTCACGACAATCGCTGCTACTCGGAAATTGGTAAGCGGCTAAGGTTATCCCCATACCGAAGACAAATAGTGTTTATAAGCCAATATCGATCATAAGTTTTTTATCAAAAGTCTTTGAACGATTGATAACAAAGCAAATGACTCATTTTCTTGATCACAATTCGCTTCTGAACAATAAACAATCTGGGTTTAGAAAGAGTAGATGTTGTACAATTGCAGTATGAAATGTTTCTGATGACATTCGAATTGAGTTGGATAAATACAAAGTAACTTTTTTAACTCTAGTTGACTACAGTAAAGCATTCGACACTATTGATTATGATATTCTTTGTGCTAAACTCGGGATCCAATTTAATTTTTCAAGTACAGCAAAAAAGCTTTTTCGCACGTATCTGAGTCATAGGCGACAGGCAGCTGTTACTCCTATAGCCATGTCATCGTTTTTACCAAAAAATTGTGGCGTCCCTCAAGGATCAGTACTTGGTCCTTTATTGTTCTCCATATGTGTTAACGATCTACCGTCCGTTTTGTCTAATTGTGAAGTCCATATGTATGCTGATGATGTCCAAATGCATGTTAGTAATCCTTTGGAGCTAATAGACGAAGGTGTTAGAGTGCGCAATAATGAACACGTGGCAATATGTGACTGGGCGAAGCAAAATGGACTCCGTCTTAACACAGGTAAATCAAAATGTATTGTCATTTACAAAAAACATTATAAACCTAGCTCACTTGCAAAAACTTTCCTTACAAGATTCGAATATTGAATTTCTAGATAGTTCAAACAATCTAGGTATTGAGTTTAATAGAACGTTATCTTGGAATTAACAGATTATCAAATCGTCAGGAAGAACGATCACTATTCATAACACAACAATATTTGCAATTCAAATGCAGGGTTCTTATTGCAGAAACATATTTAATACCAACACTTTTTTATGGAGTTGAAATTTTCGCTAATTGCGATTCAGTGAGCCAACAAAGATTGAAAGATGCTTTTAATAGGATAATTAGATATGTTTTGCTTTAACCCGTTTTGACCATGTTTGACATCTTGCATGTGAAATTCTTGGACTGACCCTAAAAGCATGGATAGATTTTAAAGTTTAGTTCAACTGCACAGTATAATTTCTACACAAGAACCACAAAATTAAATTTTTCAAGTTCAGGCAGACAATTTTTTGTATACGCTGTTCGACTTTGAAATCAATTATCACCTTAACTTAAAACTATTCGACGTGCCACACAATTTAAACAAAAATTAAAATTATACATTAACAATCAGAACTTATAAAATTTAAAAAGAAAACATTTAAAATAAGTTTAATAATCAATAATTTAATTTAATAATTTTATTAATATTGGTACGAAGCATATCCAGAACTGAGGCTCTCACGGACGGAGGGATTTTATTTGCGTCATGTTGACAACACTGCAGTGTAGCCTGACTTCTCCCCTTTGCAACGAGTCCAGTTCGAGGTCAGTACGTTGAGAACTGTTTCGCGACAACACGTTTCGTGAACAACGTCAATCCAGTCTCCCGCCAAGTGCGAAATACGCGGCGTCATCCGTTATCTCGTTTGGAAGAGAAAACCTCCGTTTGAGATTTATAATGAGGTGAAAACTGCATATGGTGATAAAGCTATGAATCGTACGAGTGTGTACAAGTGGTGTCGCTAGTTTTAAAACGTCTGTGCATGATGACCAGAGGAGCGGAAGACCTTCAATTGTGACTGACGAAATTGTGGAAAAAATCGAAAATGCGCTCCGTGACGATCGCAGATTGACTGTGGATGAACTTTCTGCGATGTTTCCGCAAATCTCCAGATCTCTACTACACGAAACAATCACAGAAACCCTCGAATATCGGAAACTGTCCGCGAGGTGGGACCCAAATGGTTGGCAGGAAACTGCTTCGAGGAATGCATAAAAAAATTGATACCCCGCTTCAACACCTGCATAGAGAGGAATGGTGACTATGTCGAAAAATAGCTCACATTATGTACTAAAATATGACGTAATTTTTTTGTTTAAATAAAAAATTTTAAAACCTACAAAAGTTCAGTACACTTACTTTCTGGATATGCCTCGTATATACATCTTAATTTAAAATAAATCTAATTTAGGAGTGACATAATGTGACTAGTGCGTTAAATCATAAAAAGTTTCTTGTAGCACTAGGAATTCTAAAAAAAACATCATCGTCATGATTACGTTGTCATAGACGTGTGTTGAACCAATTCTAACGCGAACCAACCTTCTTACGATATCTCAATCTCACTGTATGTCACATTGTGTGTGATTGTGTCTGGTATAACAACTGTTTTTGGACGACCTTTACCTTCATCACAAAAAGTGATTGGTGCACTTTTGTTAATAGTCCATGTCCGAGATGAAATTTTAAAGTCATTGTCATAGAGAAGTTCTCAGACATCAAACCGTTCTGGGTACGTTTATGTTAAAAAATGTCAAAACGTCGGGTAACATCCAAAAACTCTTAAGGTTGCCAAGGCAAACAATATACATGGCAACCATCGTATCTTATGAATTAAAGGAGTATAAAGTGAATTTATAAGAAGGGTCTAACAAAAATCCACTGAGTTGCTTAGAAAAAAATATTTGAGAAAAATATTTATACTTTTTATTATTAATCTTCAGTATTTTTTTATTTTCTCTACATAATCACCATTAATTTCATTACATTTCTTTAGTCTATAGATCCACCTGTCAAAATAAGCTTAACAATCGTGTTTTTGTAGCATCTTAATTGCATCAATTACACAGGTCAACATGGTTTAGTTGTTGGAAAGCTAAGGGTCATTTCCGAAGTAATTTGCTGCGTAGAATCCGAATCCAGTGTCAGAATTGGCCCATCACGTCAGGATTTTGAGATAATGCTAATAACGTCGAATGGATATATTTCGTAACTTCGAATGGCCATAACTTTTCGAAAAAAAATTATAATAGATCTCTTGAACTCTCAAATTAAAGAGTGAGTGTGGTACTAAATGATATAACTGGAGAGACAGACCATACAAATTTTCTGTACCCTGTACATAACCTCAATTATCTCAAAATCCTGACGTGATGGGCCAATTCTCACCCCGGATTCGGATTTTACGCAGTAACAATTGACATGACCCCGGTATTTGTAGACCTATGCTATCTAAGTATGGCTGCTGAAGATTTTTCCTTAAATTTTTTTTTTTTTTTTTTTAATTTTTGGAATTAATTTAGAGAACATAGTGCTGGCATTTTTTCGATGCTAGAGACCGTAATAAAGGTACTAGTTCTTTCAGAAGTGTTATATAGTGATGTGTATTATAATGATGTAAAAAGTAGCGATCCTCTTTTTTGCAGTTTCCAATATATTTTTGAAAACTTTTGGTATTCAGTCTTCAGTATACCATTTTGTCTGGCCAGAATTTAGGGAAATAGCAGTTAAAATTTTTGGTCTGTTGAAGTAAATAGCCATAATCACTTTTTTTGTTGACTTTTATTGATAAATTATTTTAACTGTTGGATTTGATCCCTTTCTGTTCCACACCATGAATTGCTGTTTGGCTTCCTGGTCGTACTTATAAATGCAAGTCACCTCATCACCTGTTACGATTTTATAAATGTAAAACTCGAGCCTCTTTTTGGACATCGTGAAACCCATCGAGCAGATTGCTTCGTGTACAGCAGATCATTTTGCAGTATTCGTGACACAGCCATGTAATTTATATCCAATTCTTGGGCAATCATTTGAAAATTTGCACTGTCTTGAGTTGATGCCGAAAGCAGTAAATAATTGTATAAGGAATTCCTTTCTGTAAAAAATAATATCGTTAAACAATTGTGTGTCGTCTACTATTTGTGGTACAAATAAATTGCCAAACAACTCAGCGGACTTTTATTGGTCCACCCATAAACAACAGACCGACTACAGAATAGAACAACAGGGCAGACAGCGGTTTTTAATATGAAACTATTTCTCATCAGTAACTGACTGGAGTTGCACTCTATGATATTTTATACCCACGAATGTTTAACCTTAAGTAAGCTGTATCAAGTTTCACATTATGTTCCACCTATAAGAAATCGCTGTTTAAAAAAATTTAAAAAAATTTAAGCTCTGGTTAATGATTTACTGATAATAAAAGGTGATTGTTGATGGTAATTTTATATGTTTCTTTAAAGATGTAATGATTAAATCTAAAAGGAGACTATATTCAATAGGTGCAACTGTACAATATTCGAACTATCACTTATTTCTTCGCATTGTAGTTTGGATGATTTGCATACAAATTGTATTTTAATGAACCAAATACATGATCATCATGATAATTCACCAATTTACCACCATAGCACTGATATTAAAAATATGTATCTAGTGGCGTATGCTCAATACCAATATTTTGTATTTTATCATAACTAATTGATTAAAGTTAATGAACTTCGTACCTATCTATATTGCATTCGTTTAAGTTTCTTTTTTGGCAAATTGTATTTTAAATTGATAATTTGAAATTGATTCGGGTTGTTCATTAGCCTATATGCGGTAATTTTGTTTGTTTACATATCCATTGAGCTAGAAATGTGCCTCATAACTGAACAAAATTCGGAGCGAAAAAAGCGGATCTTCATTATGCTTTTGCAGAGCACATTGACTGAAATTAAAGCGTAAATTCAAGACTGACGGCTTTCATTCTTGAACGAGTTTCATTTTGTAAGCCTTTAAACCAAGATCCTGGCGTGAAATTTTCTAAGTTGTTCCACACAAGAGGACAAGATGCTGCGCACGGCAACGTAACGATTTGTCATGATCTACAGCCGCAATATTCTCCTCACTACGGGCTGGCTGGACTATTCGGTAGCGTATCATCCAATAAACTACACTGAGACTCATATTTGCAGATGGTATTGGCAATAGTAGGCTCGGAAGGTCGATAATGCACAGCATATGTGAACAAAAAAAAATGAAAAAAAAACGTCTAAATGAATCACCCGTTATGAAGTGCATTTTTGACCACATTTTTAATCATCGCTGGAAACAAAAAACCTTTCAACATGACTCGATATCGTCATGTGTTGAAGCTTTTGCTTGACGAACAAGTTTCCCAAATTTATTTCTTGCATTGCCTGCCTGAGGAACAGAAAACCTGTGAAACTCCTCCATTGGATTTATTTATTTAGTTTTTTATATAACTACAACAGTCGTCTGCATCTAATATAAACTGTATATCAATAGAAGCTTTATTTAGGCGAAGAATATCGGCATTAACTACTGCTAATGCTCCAACTTTTTATATTCATATATATTTATTTACTTAAAACTAGCTTATATAAAAATGAAAACAAAAGAAAAAACGTTAACTTCTGTTGAATCGAAGCTCTAATACCATTCACACAAAATTTTAAATAGAATTGCAAAACATAAAATTGGGGGTTTGAATAGGGGCTACCCCAAAAAGTGGGCGGTGAACGCCCACTAGTAGATGTGTATGAAACGATGTAGTAGATGTGTACGATGCCGCCATATCGAATTTCAAGTTGATATTGACGTTTTCAATACAAATGGATATAAATGAGCTGTGGGTTTATATTGGACTACCACAAAAAGTGGGCGGGACACGTCCATTTGCATGTGTACATGAAGCGGTTGTCCACTAAAATCCACCAAATCAAATTTCAAGCTATTATTGTTTTAAATGAAAAATTTTTTCACAAAAAACACGAAATTGCACCGTGGGTTTGTATGGGGGCTACCCCAAACAGTCCCACCCATTAATGTGTCAAGCATCCGTCCACTAAAAGTTACCATACCAATTATTAGGTTAACATTGACTACAATAAAATAGTTTTTCATACAAAAAGTCAATAGTGGGCGGTGGGTTTGTATGGGGGCTACCAAAAATGGTGGGCGTGGCGGGTCAATCTTGATACTCTATTAAACTGCAATAAAAAGAAGTGTTTGTACAAAATTTCAACGGGATAGAATAACAATTTTACTCCAAAAAATGCTCAATAACATACAGACAGACAGACGGACAGACGGACAGATAGATAGACAGACGGACAGATGGACAGACAGACGGATATGGCTATATCGACTTGTCTCATCGAGCTGATCAAGAATATATATACTTTCTGGGGTCTACGATGCCTCCTTTAATGCGTTACAAACTTTCAGACGTTACAAACTTTCTTATAATACCATTTCACTCTATGTGTGAATTGTATATAAATAAAAAGAACAAAAAAAAAGATTTTCTGATCTTAAATTAAGCACATCTATTCTTAATTGGTTCGCAAATCAATCTTGAAATAAGAATTTTTGGTCTTAAAGTGATCTGAAATCCACCTTAAATTGAAAATTTTTGGTTCTGATCTGAACCCAAAAAAGAATATATGTGCTTAAATTAATCCCGCACATTCTTGAAATGATCATACTTCAACCTTAAAACTAGCATATTTGGTCTCAAAAATAAGTATTTGCGGCTTGTTTGATCTTATATCAAGAGCATAATTCATGTTTTAAGCCCAAGAGTCTTTACCATACTTTCGTGATCGGATAGTCTTGATATTTAATTAAAATATATTTTGTTGGTATCCACACTATTTCGCTTTTGTTTAAAATAACTATTGGATTCTTATCTTTTAAAATTTTACTAAAAAAAACACTATCAAAACACATTAAAATGATACTCGGCAGCATGTTGGCAAGTGCGCCCACAACAGTTTCGAGCCCAACGTCGACCGACATGCTCTACAATGTGAATTGCGAGCGCGACAGAGATGAGAATATTTTTGTCTCTATTCTTCCAATTGAAAGCAAAGGTGCAATGCGCTACAATATTATATTATCCTACCACAGACTAAACGTTAAAGTGCACAGAATGATGTAAATAAGGAAATAGACAAATCAGATAGTTATATTTCATTGTGTGTATAGAGTAGCTCCAAACCAAAACAACACATTTTCGTTTGTTGCTTATTCTTCAATCACTTTTGACTTTTTTATTGTTATTTTTTAGCAAATTGAGAGGGAGAGAGCTCAGTGATTGGCCTAGTGGGTTAACTTGGTTTTTAAATACCTTAGACGCAATACTTTGGAAAACAAAAATCAAGCGAATGTTGTGTTTAATGGGGTTAAAAAGGGTGTGAATATTTTGCGCTTGTCTATTTATAGTATATACATTTACGTGTATAAGTTATGTATTTAAAATATAGATCCGCAAATTGCACAATATTTACAAAATGGACAGACAGACGGACATGGCTACATCGACTCGTCTCGTCAAGAATATATACGAGGTGTGTTTAAAAGGAGGTGAATTTATTTTTTCCGAAAAATATTTATTTATTCATCAATATCTCTTTTTTGTTCCATTCAAAGTAATCCCGCTCATAAATCCCACAAATCCGGCCGATTTCTTCATATTGCTTTACGCAAACGGCGTATAACTTCAAAATAATATTCCTTATAGACTGTAAGACTTCGGTAAAGAATTGACTATGCTCCTCGCTATTGTAATCGAATAAAATAGTGTGAAAAACTTTCACATTTGACTGAACTTGGTATGCTTTTTTCGGTCTTGGATATATTCTGATCGCTTCCATTGGTGTGTTTGGGCTTTGCTTTCGACGTCATGACCATAAACCCATATTTCGTCACCAGTTATGACCATTGTGAACAAATCTGGATCGTCGTTGACGTCATTCAACTGCTCACGAGCGATGCTAATGTGACGGTTGTTTTGGTCAAAATTTAGCAATTTCGGAGCAAACTTCGCTGCCACAAGTTTCATGCCCAAAACATCTGAAAAAATTGCATGACATGAGCCTAATGATATGCCGACATCCTTAGCAACTTCGCAAATAATGATTCGACAATTCTCCATAACAATTTTCATCACTGCTCCAAAGTTTTCATCGGTTGTTGACGTACTGTGAAGAGGGCGACAAGATTTTAAACATTTATAATAACTTGTTGACTCGCCAAATACCACAGTCAAAAATTTAAGTGCGTTTGAGCACTTAATATTTTTTTGTGATACAATTTTTATTTTTTTGATAACATAAAATCGCAAAGTACACCAAAACATGTCTAACCGTTATATCTGTTAAAAACAAACTAAAAATACAAAATGGCTGATCGTGTCAACCTTTATTTGGGGGCATGTTTAACAACATAAAAAAAAACCATCGAAAATCGAATGTATGTAGCCCGAAACGTCACCTATTTCTTTGTACACTTTATGGAGTCTATGATGTGCTACATATTTTTTGATAAAGTGATTGAGTTTCACACTAAGCGGTGAAGCCAACTGCGTCAAATGTAAACAGAAAATATGAAAACTGAATTTCTCTATTTTCTCTATTACTGTAATTTTGAATATTGCGTTCCATCGGTTCCATCGAAATTTGCATAGAATCTTCGTAGCTGGCAGTAAATTTACTCTAATATAAACCAATGATTAAATCAAATAATTCTTGTTTGATACGAGCTTTCTGTAGTGTGTTCTACATATACGTTAAATTTATACATAAACTAGTTAGTACCTGGCGCGTTGCACACATGACCGGGGCAAACACATGATCGCTAGATGATTTTGTAGCTATCAGCTTTTTATCGTCTACTCAGAGCAGCAGCTGCGGTGCAATTTCTTTGCCGTTTTTTAGAACTTTATGACGTACGAAAGTAAGAAGACGTGGTTAAAATGTTTGCGCTGTGTTTGGTTTTAAATTAATTAAATAAATGCGTTAATTTAATCTTCATAAATTATAGCCTATGTGCTATTCTGATATATGAGCTATGAATAGGATTCGACCGATTTTGACTAGCCTCAAGTTTTGTCTAAAAATGTATTAATAACTTTAGTTCACTGCAAATATGACAATAGCCTCAAAACAATTACCAATGCTCAATGCTCACCTACTCACAGTCAAAAAATAAAGTTCGATACTTGTTAGTATTCATACACCTAATATCGACAAGAATTAAAAAAAGGAACTTCAAGTCAATGTGACACATGTACAGGTATGTTGGGTAAAAGAACAAAGAACGTAGGAAAAATATGGCAAAATTGTCACAAGGGTTACGAGTGTTCTACATGGCGGAAAGCAATGCTCAAAACAAAGGAAACAAAATGATGCAGCACAGAAATAAAAAAAGAAAAAAAAAAAAACTATACGAAAATTTGTATTCAATTTATTCCCAAATGACCGGAGGACATTTTCTTAAAACGAGTGAGTGAGAGCGAAAAAGTGATAGCATGTTGCTTAAATAGAATGGCATGCAGGCTAGAAAGAGGTTATCATGTCCATGCACAAAACAAAAAAAAAAAAAAACATGTGCTATAGAGTGCCATAGTCGAGGTACGCGACTGCACACTTGAGCACTACGAAGAAAATCACAAAAAAAAAATTCCACGGAAATATAAAATAAATAAAAACAAGAAAAAACGTTAACTTCGGTTGAACCGAAGCTCTAATACCATTCACACGAAATTTTAAATAGTATTGTAAAACATAAAACTGGGGGTTTAAATAAGGGCTACCCCAAAAAGAGGGCGGTACACGCCCACTAGTCGATGTGTATGAAACGTTGTAGTAGATGTGTACAATGCCGCCATATCGAATTTCAAGTTGATATTGACGTTTTCCATACAAATGCATTGAAATGAGCTGTGGGTTTATATGGGACTACCACAAAAAGTGGGCGGGACACGCCCATTTGTATGTGTGTATGAAGCGGTTGTCCACTAAAATCCACCAAATCAAATTTCAAGCTAATATTGATTTAAATAAAATTTTTTTCATATAAAACACAAAATTGCACGGTGGGTTTGTATGGGGGCTACCCCAAAAAGTGGGCGGGCCGCGCCCATTACCTATGTATGTTAATCGCATTTCAACCTAATATTGACTTTAATAAAGAAGTTTTTCTTACAAAAACACAAAATTGGGCGCTGGGTTTGTATGGGGGCTACCCCAAAAAGTGGGCGGGTACAGCGCGCCCCACCCATTAATGTATATGTCAAGCATACGTTGATTAGAAGTTACCGTATCAATTATTAAGTTGATATTGACTATAATAAAAAAGTTTTTCTTACAAAAAGTCAAAAGTGGGCGTGGCGGGTCTATGAAACTGCAATAAAAGAAGTGTATGTGCAAAATTTGAACTGGATAGCATTAAAATTGGTCCCCAAAAAAAAATGGGCAACAACATACAGACGGACAGACAGACGGACATGGCTAGATCGACTCGTCTCGTCATTTTCTAGTCAGTATATCAACCTGTCAAAGCTGTCTTGGAAAATCGTACTTTTGTGGCTTTTCAATATCTACATTAAGTGCTTCAATTATCTCCGCACTGCATCTGAAGACTTTTCCCATTAATTTTTTATTTAAAGTTTGTAAATAAACAGAAAGCACAAGGCACCAGATTCGGAGAATATAGTGCTGGGTAAATTTTTTAGTTGCCAGAAACAGCAATAAAGTTAATAGTTAATAGTGACGTAAAAAGTAGCGCCGCAGTTAATCTTTTTTTGCGGTGTTCCAAAAAATTTTCGAAACATTTTGATAAGCAGTCTTCAGTATACTCTTCCTCAGTTACTGATTGACTAGTAGCCAGGAGAATTGCAGTTACAATTTTTATTCTGGTGAAGTAAATATACAACATCACTTTTATTGTCTCGCTAGAATTGGTGGATTTGTTCCTTTTTGTTCTATATCATTGAATGTTGTTCTGTTTTCTTGTTGTAGTTATAAAACCAGGCATCATCACCTTTTACGATTTTATCATGGTTTTTCCCTTTCATCTTGGAATATTCTTAGGCAAAACGCATACAAGCCTTTTTGGATAATGCCATGGCCAATTTTTATAAAATTCCTAGTCATATCAATCTTCGTCGATTTTCGTCAACTGTGGCTTTTACCAAGGACACATTCGGTCGAAGATTTTGGGCGCCCTTTTCGACGCTCGTCCCTTATTGGTAAATGTTCAGTCGGAAATCTTCGAAACTACTTGGAAACAGTGTGAAGATATAGTGCATTTGTTTCATATGCAGTTTGGCATTCATGCCTAAATTATTGCATAACGAATTTCTTGGTGCGTTGTTGGTCGCATTTCTTCCAAACTTGCATCAATAATTTGATGTTTCTCGTCTCCATGCCACCCATCCATCCATTTTGTAAAATAATTGTGAAACGTCAGCCGTTTTTAAATATTTTAAAGTGTATAGTCTCCGACGGACAACAAGCCTTATGGGCATAGCAAAATCAACTTGTTTCATCGAGTTGATCAAGAATATATACTTAATGAGGTCCCCACACCTTCAAAATGTTACGTTCAAGAAAACTCTACAAAGCCCTTCGAATTTTTTTGTGACACACAATTGCGTTTATTCAAAAGTATTGGAAAGAAACCATAAAATGAGAAAAGTTATCAAATAAAAATCAAAGTAAAATCTAAAAATAATGACAGAAAATGATGATACACTCCTTCATATGTGTGCAGGGTATGTAGAGTGGCTTGAAGTTTTTTTTTTGGTGGAGCTCATACGCTGCTCGGTGGGGCGTAGGCATATAAAATGGAATGTTGCATATGAGTGTAGAATGCCAATGAATGCGAATTTGACGCCGTGTGGAACAAGTTTACCGCTTAGCTGGAGTGGATCGAAGCGGAGCGGAAAGCCGGGGCATAATGGTGCTTGTTAGTTGAAAAGTAAGTCCGAATACGAACCAAATCGAGACAAAAGGCCGAATGAAAGGAGATGTTTTGCTTTGTTTCAGTTGTTTTTTGTTCTCTATACTTCTTTTTTTCTTTGATTTTTTGTGTTTTGGAAATGGAGTGTACACGAATGTTCTCGCATTTGTTTTTCTTTTTTTCTTTCGTTTTTTTTCGGTGTTTCTTTTTTTTTGTTATTTTTTTTTTGTTATTTTTGTATTTGCCTTGCGCTTTGTTCAACATTTTTCGCTTGGAATGCAAAAGTTCAATTCACTGCAGGCGCCTTACCGAAGCGGAAATGGAAGAGCTGCGTAACTGTTCTCTCTGCCACTCACACACACACACACACATACTCGCAAACACACTCACATACAAATTCATACATACTTATAAACACTACTTCCCCCGCGTCCTTCAAAGTATGCAAAGCAAACTGCAATGGACAGTTCATACCGCTGGGCAGTGCGTCGATGAATGTGAAATGTGTATGTGTTTGTAAAACAATGTATGTGACATGACAGGGACGTATTTAAAGTATGTATTTTAATATTCTGGGCCTAAGGCCAGAAAAAAGAAGTTGTTGAGGTGACGTAGGACACCAAATGAACAAAGAATTGTACATATAAGAAACAAGAAGGAACGCTTCTAGACAAATTTTGAAATAAATATATTAATTAAATAAGTAATTCAGATGCATAACTCCAAATACAGAACTTGTAGGATATAACTTTTAGTTTGTTATTTATTAATTATATCGCTACTTAATTATATAACTTTATCCAATATTTTAAAGATTTATTAATTTTACAATTCGGACGCGGAAGAAGTATGAAGAGTACTGCCAAGGCTGTGGTATCAGATTCAACTCTGTTGAAGTGATACTAATGTTCTCCAAGTACATCTGCAAAAAATTCGTTTACACAGAGGATTCACATGAATATCAAGGATCGTGTCCTGCCCAACAAACTTTCCACTCACCTTTAAGTTATTAGATTTTAAAATTATTTTTATAAAACTTTGAAATTGATGGTGAAACGATGGTGATGATTGTTTGTGTTTATCTTAGAGTGTATATAAATTGGAAGGTTGAGAAAAAGAAAAAAGGTTGATAATGAAAAAAATGAGTTTCATAAGTGTATTTAAAATTATATATTTATATTTGTAAACAACCAATCGCTTTGTTTCCCTGATTCAACCACTTTTCACATTCGTTTGTTTGGAAATTCTGTCAGAGAAAATTAAGGATTTGTGTAAACTACTACAAATGATGTGCTTAAGTATTTAATGGGCATCAGTTGATAAATTTGGCCATAGTGACATAAAGTCTTATCCTATGGAGACCTTCTCCATATTCTGCGAATTGTTTAGTTTTAAATGAATATACCATTTGTAGGACGTAGATCCCGGTTTCGGCTTGCTCGTTGTTGACCATCTATTCTTCCTACTATATAATCATGTATCAATCGGGCATGAAGGCTTCTAATACTATTTTGATAATAAACTGTTAGAGACGGATCGAATATTCGTGCTGCCTTCTGATTTCGAAGATTGTTCAACTCAACTTTAACGGCGTCTGTAGCTCCAAATGGCCTAGGTGGTGTCCAATTGGGACTGCATTAGTTCGCTGGTTGCGGCATTCACCAAACTATCATTAGTATTAATATTAACCGTCACCATGTATTTTGCCATTGTCTTCAATAGAAGTTTGTAGCAAAAACAAGATGCTTCCTTAATGTTGTGTTTTGCAGTTGAATTGTACTACTCTGTTTCAATCTGGGCTAGTTTCGTGTCATTGTATTGGATAGCTTCATCATTTGAATTTGCACATTATTTTAGTTAGTTCAAAAAATTTGAACGAAACACAAATAAAGCAGCCAGTAATGACGCTACATGGATCACTTCAGTTTTCCGAAAAAATTCATCTGTCACTAACCGGAGAGAGCTGCTTAAGGTCGGAAAAAATAATGTTTGAAACACCACCAAAATATTCATTATTTCTAAAAATTTGCTTGAGCCGAGCATCCAAATACATTTTGGAACCGACCATAGAAATTTCATCAATAACACTGGCCTACATGAGTTTTGCGAATAAGATGGGACCTAGTGTTTTCGAGTGGATTTTTCGTGCTGAACACGAATCTGGTTTCAAAAACTTTCCATCACGTCACGCTTTCAAGAAAATAGGGATTGAAACTCCTAAAAACATCTTTTTTGGCAGTTTTTGAAAAATCGTGGGGCAAAAACCGTGACGTGATATAAATTTCGCTATTGTCAGAAATTAAAGGCTGAACCAAGCCCTTTCAAATAAGCCCTATACCAATTTAATCCTTATTAAGGGAAGTCAGGAAGTCAGGCAAATAAGTTTGGTATCTTGGAAACTCTAATCTTTCTGAGGAACAGCTATTGGGAAGTTTTCCCACCATGCTCACGATATGGTGACAATTTCTACAGAAAGAATATCTACCTGAGGGAACATGTCACCTAAATAAAATACTTTGTCGAGGGACAAGAAAATGTACTTATTACTAATCTATAATTTGTTTAAGTAATTTATCTGGTGTTTAAACCATATTCCGCCGCAGCAAATGCAAATTACCGTTGGTAATTCCTTAAAAGTGTGCAAAAGTAGTTTCGTTCCATATTCCTTCTATTTAGTTGTCTGGAGATAATGATTCCCTCTTCCGTATGATCCTTGCTGATGGCTTGGCACACTGTTCGATTATTCGATCCTGTGTCATCTATTATGGTTGCTGTTCATGCTCTTAGATGACGTGTTTCTCTTCTTTGTGATGAGTTAGTACATTGTTCCTGTTGTCTTCTGATTCAGATTAAAATTCTTGTAGCAGGGTCTCTCTTTCACGTTCTGGCTCGCGATATGCGATATGTCTGGCTACGACGGTCTTGATTGCTATATTAAATTTTAAGTAATAAGATAGTTTTCATACAAAATTCTAAAATTAGGCAGTAAATTTCTACGGAGGCTGCACCTAAAAGTGGGCTTGACACGCCCCTTGATATTTATGTGAATCATCCATCCATAAGAAGCTGTCATGTCAAATTTCACGTCAATATTGACTGCAATAAGAACTTTGCCATTTTTGTATACAAAACGATACAAAAAGGCAAAGTGGTCGGATCACACCTATTGACATATACTATGTGAAGAGCCCCTTCGTAAGAAGCCTCCGTGTCAATTTTTAACTTTGTGAGATTTTTAATTTTGGACGTTGTGGGCGTGGCTTCTATAAAATTTCATAATCCCGATTTGCGTATGATCAAGGAGAATCTCAATGTCCAGCCTCTAGCTTTTATACTTCCTGAGGTCTGTTGTTTCATACAATCAGATGGACCTGGCTGAATCAACTCAGTTTCCGATGCTGATCAAGGATATACTGGGAGTATAATAAACTTTGAGAGATTTAGAAAAGGTGACGTAACTACTATTAAATCCCATCGGATATTTTCATATTAAAGCTCAATACATACTGAGATCGATGAATTTTCGGCACGAGTACTCAGACAACAAAAATGTTTGCTACCGAAAATACTTTATAAGTATATAATCAAGAAACAGGTGACAAAAAGTGTGACCTTTTGCATTTCCGTCAGAAAAACCAAAGATTTATGTTGTTTTTTTTTTGTTTGACATAGCAGTAATAATTTACAATTTCGGTAGCAAGAATTTTCATCGATCTCAGTATTGGGCTTAAAGCGTCATCATTTCCCTTTAAAAATCAGTATGTGTTATTTTCGCATATGGAAGCATTGCTTTTTTGTTTCAATTTAAAGCAAAGTGCGGCAGATGGACATTGATTGGTGTGCGAAGCATATGGCAAACATGCTCCATCAATAAAAACATGTGAGTACTAGTTCCAGCATTTTGAAAGTGGCGAAGGAAGGCCAGTAAAGTTTGAAGACGGTAAGTTGGAGGCAATATTGGAGCATGATTCATACCAAAATGAAGAAAAGCTCGTGAAACCTTGAGATTTACTCAAAAAACAAGTCACTCCCAAGGTGTGGTGCAAAAACAAAAAAAATTGGGTTCCGTATGAACTCAAGCCAAGAGACGGAAGGGTTTTTTGCATCGAATCGTTATGGAGGACGTAAATTGGATCCGCTGTATTCACCAGACATTCTGATTACACTCTCGTAATTACGCTGAATCCAAAAATTGGGTTGACGAGATGAGTCGTTCTTCCGATGCGGAATCCGTATGCTGTCTGAAAGATGAGCAAATGTCGTAGCTAACGATGGATAGTACGGTGATATGAACATTTTTTAAGTACGCCGTCCGTTAAAAACTAGAATTACAATCCTCATAATAAATCAGAAAGTTCTTTTTGTGCTTGACATGGCTTATCAGCAACATGCACAAGCTATCTTGTTAAATCTTATTATTGATCACAATATAGAGGATAACGTATAAATATTATATTACTGCATTCCTGCATTCCTGCTAAGACGCATGTGGCCTGCATGATCGGCGAGGTGCGCCCATTCCTTGTTATGGTCCTGTTTTGTGAATCGGGTACGGAAAGGCACCGTGTATAGATAGAGTGCATACATGCTTCATTCTGACGCAAAAGCGTATGTTCACAACATTTTGGTATGCAAATTTTCCCCCGAATTGAAAAGCAAAATGAAGAAATAAATGGGCGGAGGAGGAAAAGCATGGAAAATATTTTTTGGACACGGCATGTTTCGAATTTGCCATTGTATGATAAAATGAAGCTGAGGGGAAAGAACGCTATAAGCAGAACAGAGATGAAGAAGTGGAGGGCCGATGGCATTGCGCAGTTTGTATGCTAATTCCCTGCAGGAATTTGACGTATGTTTTTGCTAGCAACTTAATTGATTCGATGAAGAGCAGCAAGTAGCATTGAACAGTGAAGTAGAGCATCAATTTTTGGTTTCTCCTCGACTATAACTCAGCTACTTTCTAATTGTGTATTAACGAACTCGTTTGTCCTTTCAACCATTTCGCCAGTCTATCCTTTTTTTTTACTGTATGTTATGGACATACAGGACACTTACACACACATTCACACAAAGTTGTCAGCCTGCGGCATACAAACGTTTTGACAAGTTTTGCATATGACATTGCGAGCAGTACGAGTATTTGCCTTACTTTCAATGGATTTCACTTTCAAAACTCACGAAGTTCAAAGCTTATCAAAGTGACCGCAGTACTTAGCTAAGTATTATTATTTGTGAAAAAATTATACTTGAATATCATTGTTTATCCCCAGCAACAATACCATTTAAGATTGTTCTTCATCTTCAAACCACAACAAAGCAGTAATGTCTTCAATGGTATAAGTAGATACTTTAAGTTTTGTTTTCTATCTTTACCATGGGTTGAGTTGCTACTCGGTTGATTTTCGCCAAAGGTATTTTGTTGTGCGAGTACGAGTCTATGTGTTCATTATAATCCCTGGATGCTGCAGCATCGAATTGAAAGGAACTTAATTCGCATACGCCACATTGACCGCATTATACTGGCATTCATTCTCATTCTCATTCTCATTCACCCCTAGTTCTTCGTGAACCATTGAACATTGAGCTACACCCACACCATTTACTTAAGTTTTAAAACTGTTTCAGTGTTACCGCAAAAGTTGTGAATTGCGTTCATTTCTCTGCCGCATTGCCCACATGCATTGACTAAATTAATATTCTCAATTCAAAAACTTTTCAACAATAGAAGTGTAGTTTTCTAAAGTTTTCAATTACACTGAGCCAAGTATTGAAATGGAAGTGCAGAACCAAAAAGATATTCGGTTATTTTTGGCAGTTTTAATCAGAATTTTAGAAATCTAACTTACAACGGAAAGTTTCTCAAACATTTTTTTTTTAAATATAAATCATTTTTTCATCGTAGAAAAAAATGGCATTCTAAATATATATTTGAAATTTTTACCAAATATGTTCGTTTTGACTTGATGTAAGTAGAAAATTCTTATACCAAACTCTAAGAGCAAAAAAAAAAAAAAAAATCAAGAAAAAACTTTAACTTCGTTTGAACCGAAGCTCTAATACCATTCATATGCGGAGGGGACGGGAGGGTTTAAATAAGGGCCACTAGTAGATGTGTATGAAGCGACCATCTTTAAGATGCCACCAAAATGCCAACAAATGCATAAAAGTGAGCTGTGGGTTTGTATGTGACTACCTCAAAAAGTGGACGGGACACGCTCATTTCTATATGTATAGGAAACGGTTGTCCGCTAAAATCTACCAAATCGAGTTTCAAGCTAATATTGATTTATATAAATAAGTTTTACATACAAAAAAAACCGAAGTGTGCGCTGGTTTTGTATGGGGGCTACCCAAAAAAGTGGGCGTGGCGGGTCAATCTTGATTCTATATTAAACTGCAATAAAAATATGTGTATGTGCAAATGTTCAACTAGAAAGCATAAAAATTAGTCCCCAGAAATGCACAACAATATACAAGCATGACTCGACGAGCTGATCAAGAATATATATACTTTATGGGGTCTACAATGTATCCTTTAATACGTTACAAACTTTCAGACAAACTATATAAACTCTGTGTGAATAGTATAAAAAGCTGAGAGCATAACCAAATTTACTCTCTCAGCTGCTCTAATTTTTTGCGCCGACAGTAAATGGGAAAAGAAAATTGGTTGAAATTCGGTAACTCTAAATGTCGAATCCCTGTTAGCCAAGATAGTTAAGACGATGACACTTTTAAGCTCCGTTCGTCATGTGTCATGGTTCGGAACCAACACACTCCACCAAAGAACATTTTTATGAACTATGTAAGTACAACAAAATTTAATCAGAATTTTCTAAAATGAGAGCTTAGAAAAAAAAAAGAAACCAAAAACCACATTGTGGTAAATTTTGCTTAAAGACCTTCACTACACCCTTACGAGATCAAACTTACTCAAGAACTGAAGACTCTTGATCATTTGAATCACCGAAACTTCTCCGATTGGGCTCTGCAAAAGTTTGAAGAAAATCCTGAATTTCATCGAAAAGTCATCACGATGAAGCTCATTTTAATTATTTACCGTCTTTGTCAGTAAGCAAAATATGCTTTATTGAACAGCAACATATTCACATGTGCTTTAAGAGATTCCATTTCATCCAGAGAATAAAACCAAAATGTATTA
Source organism: Leucophenga montana (assembly GCA_035044765.1). Taxonomy (NCBI): domain Eukaryota; kingdom Metazoa; phylum Arthropoda; class Insecta; order Diptera; family Drosophilidae; genus Leucophenga; species Leucophenga montana. The sequence continues at coordinate 30,577 of JAWNNQ010001269.1, read as the reverse complement.
CAGTTTTGGTTCCGATTTTGTTAAGTACCGAAATATATGTTTCGGTATAAGGTTTTGTACCAGTTCCGATTTATTTCGGTATTCGGTTTTGGTACGTTTCGGTACGGTATCGGTCAAATATATATATATATATATATATATATATATATATATATATATATATATATATATATATATATATATATATATATATATATGTATATACATATATACACTGCCGATCAACCAAATAGACTCACAGTTTTTTTTTTAGAAAATGAACTTTATTATATAATTTTAAGAATATAATTTTTTTACTATGCACTATTCAATTCTTATATTTCTATATTTTTAACATTTTTTTTTGTGAGTCAACCTCAAAAAGTGGTCACTTTTTATCGCTCAACCAAATAGACTCAAGGTCTTAAACTTAATATATGTCACAAAAAAGTTTTTATATATATTTCATAAATTCAGTCAGGGATTGAATCGTAGAGAGCCTTTAGATAGTCCAAGGACACTTCGCTCCAGGCGTTCTTAATGGCAGATTTTAATGATTCGACGTCCTCAAATTGTCTACCAGATTAATAGACTTTACGCGAAAGCCATCCCCACAAATTCTCTATAATGTTGAGATCAGGAGAGTACAGAGGCCACTCCAATAAGTTCACATTTTGGTCACTTATCTTTACTACTCGAGCAGTGTGGATTGGGGCATTATCCTGTTGAAACGTCCAAGAGAACATCTCGAAATGGTTGGAGAAATGAGGGAATGCATTTTGGTTCAACTCTTTGTATTTAATTGCATTCATCTTAGGTGAAACGAATTGAATTTCAAATGTACCATAATAGGATAACACATCACACATCATTATACCCCCCCCCCTCCCTCACAACTATGGTGACGGGTCAAATAGTGTTCTTCCTTTCTTATATCATGAAAAAAGTAGATTTGAAGCCACTGCCTTTCCAATGCCATGTGACTCCGAGCAAAAAGACAACGAGCTTGCTTACGAATGTCGGTAAGCGGTGGTTTTTCCTTTAGTGTTAATCTCTTAGATGTTTTGCCTTGCGGATTACTCGTCTTACGGTAGCTACACTAGTATTTACAACCAAATTTTGTAGAATTTTGACTGCAGAACACTTTGAGTTTGAAGCTTCTCAAAGGATTTTTCGCTCCTCCCAAGGCGTAAGTGCTTTCCAGATCGGGTTGAGACATTGATGATCGCACCACGCGCCATATTTTATTTATCTCGGTAACTGCTCCATCAGAAAATCACGCAAAATGTCTTTTTTTCTCAACGAATATTACTATTTTTCGTGTTTTCCAAGCCTTGCATAGATTTTTCTTTCTTTACGTCGTCCAAAATCATGAAATCGTGCAGAAAAATTTAAAATTTTATCAAAAAAAAAACAAAAAAAATTTAAATTTTCCTGGTTTTTCTAGAAATTTCCGAATTTTCCCACTCAGAGTTTTCCATTTTTCTCATCGAAAAGCCATTCCGGAACGATTGCACACAAAATCCCATACAAAAAAGGCATTCTCGATTTTTCGAATTTTCCGATTTTTCCGGAGGGTTATTCCAAAATTTTCTTTCGTAAAAACATTCTCCTGGCAATTACGAACAACTGAAAAAGCCAAGCCGGCCCAGCCGTTCTTAATTGATGAATTACTATACATTTTTCACACCATTTTTATATAGTTAAGAAGATTTGAAACCAATCAATTTGGATAATAATAATTTGACAAAGCACATATATTGAAATCGGCTTTACCTGATACTAATTACATTTCTAACATTCGCTTGGAAATTCTGTCACAGAAAATGAAGGATTTTTGTAAACTACTACAAATGATGTGCTTAAGTATTTAATGGGCATCAGTTGGTAAATTTGGTCAGAGCGACATAAAGTTCTATCCAATAAGATCTCCACATTCTGCGAAAAATATTAAGCCGTTTGGCCATAATTGAAATTTGAGCTTTTTTTTAGTTTTTCCAGCCAAAAATCGTCATTTTGAAATAAGTTGTAGACAAAAGTATCTTAGTTTTTTGTGTAGTAAAATCCTGTATTAACAAAATTAAGATTTTCTAAAGGATTCGAACAAATTTACCTCGCTCGTTGGACTCGTTTCGATGCCAAGAATAAATAAAAAGAAAGTTTGTGGTGTCGAACTAGCAATGGTCATCTGTCTGTCTGTCTGTCCGTTTGTCCCCAGACTGTATAAATCAAAACTTGTCCCTCAGTTTTTAAGATATCGATCTGATCTCGGGTATGAATACTTCCTATATTCCAACGCTGAACATCTATCACAACTAGCATGCCACGCCCACTTTCAATTTATTAGGATATTTTGTAAAATAGTTTGTAGAAATCAAAATTTGGAAACAATTAGTATTTGGTAGAGCCCTGCACGAGTTAGTAAAAATAATAATAGGTAATTACTCGTGGCATCATTTACCAAATGAGCACTTGTTTTGAGCATGTGGTTCCTTTCACTGGTGTGGAAAATGAAGTGTTTCTTTCTGCTATTTTATTAGGTTTTTTATATCCAATCCTCTCTAGAAAATGACATCAAAATACAACTCTTTCGGCATACCATTGCGGTTTCACGTAGTATTGCCTTACTCCTTACAAGTTGTAGGACTATAGCACTTTGTTTCACTTAATCAATCCCCGGACTATGTGAAAAATACATGATCCAGTCAAATTTTGAAATGGGAAATGAAACAGGAATAGTTGGCACTAAACAAAATCCAAAATCGATAACTTCCAATCAATTCCAATCAATTGTAAAAGCAAGGAAAAATTATCAAACAAGTACTTTTTGTACCAGATAAAAGATCTATCTCTGCAATAACTACAGAATGAACGGAGAGTAGAAAGAACGATGTTGGTTGAAAGCCAAGTCGATATAGTAAAGTGCATCTGTCTGTCTTTCGCATGTGTGAACATTTTCAGTCAATTTTATGAAATTTTATGGGTGCCACGCTGACAACGCCTGTGCCCAGGCCTATAACGGTCGGTATTTTTATACTCTTCACACACATTTCGTCACTACGTTTGCAACGCATTAAAGTAAGCATCGAATGCCCCACAAACTATCTTCTATATATTCGTGATCAGCCATATCTGTCTCTCTGGCAGTCGGTGCGGTGCCTTCCTCCCAGCTCTACTCCCACAATTTTTGAAATATGATAGTTTGACAGTTTTAATGGAGACTTTTTATAACCAGAGCCACCTCAAGTTCAAACATGGCCGCGATTTACAATTTTGGAAAGTGGAAAAAAAATGTCCTTCTTCGAAAATTAAAAACGAAATTGAAATTAAAGATATGTATTGTAAAAACAAAAAAAAAGAACATGGTCGTTGAAATTGTTTATAATAGTTCGAAATACACAAAATGTTTTCAAATGATTCGAACGTTTGAGAATATTTTGTATTTTAGATGGTTAATGGACCGTTCAAGTAATAGGTAAAGCGAAGAGAGGGGACGGGGCTTTTCGATTTGTTGCACACTGTGTTACAAGCGGGGAGGGGATCAAAAGTAGCAAAACAATGCATTATGTAATACTTGAAGGGTTACTTGGTTATTCAACAAGAAATTAGTAATATGGAATTTACAAAAAATAATTCTCATACCTAGGGATGCGCCGATGCAAGTATGTTGTCGATACTTATAGTCCGGTAAAATTAGTCATAAAAATAGTGGTCAAATAACAAAAACTCAGACAGAGCTAAATTTTGGTGGAGACCTTGGGTATACCATTAGAAATAAGGGTCAAAAGTAACAGTCGATCCCATGTCTGCTAAAAAAGTTGATCAGGGTCAAAGTTCAAAGTTTGAAGTTTTTTGATTTTTCTTCGAAAACGGTAAGTTTTATCAAAAAAGTAGCCCAGAAAAAATTATAGATCTTAAAATTACATATCTACAAAAATGGTTCTAATACTTTTTTTTCTAAGATTCACCATTCCTGAGATATCGCGATTCTAAAAATTGAAGGAGTCACGTTCTACATGATATTCAAATTAACGTTTTCCTTATGGAAATGCAATGAAACAAGCTCAAAATGATGCAGATGTTCTCATAATTGAAACGGCAATATAATAATTTAATGCAACAAGATGGTGAAGATGTTGTGTGTGTGTGACTTATTAATACTACTCACTGCAAGGACTCCAATTGATAAAATTATATAATTTATAAAACCTGGAAAAGCTCAACCGGGAACAGAAATATATACTTCAAAAAGTTTATCTGCGTATCCAATATGCCAAAACCATATATTATTATTACATGCGATAACCGGCTGTGATACTACATCAGCAATGTTCAGAAGAGGTAAAACATCAGTATTAAAATTAGTTGAAAAAAAAAGATTTGATTGAGTGCGCTAAAGTATTTACAGAAATTGATTCTTCACCTCAAACAATAATCACAAAAGGAATTCGCTTTCTTTCTCTTTGCTGTTTATGCAGCTCCAAAAAAAAAAAAAGAAATGCAAGGAACAAGATACAAGTACAAACATCTTGTCTTCCTCCAACATTGGCTTCTGATAATCAACACTGGTATCGAGTATACTATCAAGTTCAGACATGGCCAGGCAATCAACTGGAGCCAGAAGACTGCGGTTGGAAATTAATAGATAATACTTTGGAACTGATTCAAACTTTACTCCCACCTGCTCCGGAGAAACTCCAAAACACTATTTTTTGCAATTGCAAAAAAGGTTGTGGTGCTAAATGTGGCTGTAGAAGAGTAGGGTTACTGTGTTCTTCAGCGTGTACTAATTGCCAATGCCAGTCTTGCTTAAACAGATAAAACAGATGAAGATTAATGTGATTCCGATAAAGTGACAGCTGATTCATCTTCATTTGAACAATTTATGAATATCCAGCAAGAAGAAGATGAAGTAGCAGAAGAAATCGAAGAAGACATGACTGTTGAAGTCGACTTTGAAGAGTATCAATGAGATTAAAATATCAAAAGAAAACAGAACTACAGTTAAGTCAATAAGCAATATCAATAATCATCATGACACACATGGGATCGATGGGTATTTTTGACACTTTATATCTAATGGTGTACCCAAGGTCTCCACCAAAATGTAGCTCTATCGGAATTTTTGTTATTTGAAATGTCTATTATCGATACTTTGTTCCAATAGGAAAGTACTTTTTTGGATCGGTCTTCATAATCGATAAACATAGAAAAGTTACTTTAAACGTTACTGTAAACAATTTCTGTAAATACGGAGTAGTAAAGTGAGCTGCGCAACCACATATCTACATGCCGCAATCGGTTGAAGCGTGACTATACGATTATAGTTAAAAGTAAATTTGTCCATATGGCACAACAAGACATACATAATCGTTACAACAAGAGATACTAACAATTAAAATTGTCTATATGCTAAAGCAAGAAGTTCTCTATTAATGCATGGAGATTAGGATGAACTGCTTATGTCTTAGAACCCACCTTATCTAGGTAGTCTAATAAATATACCTATATTTTGAGAGAATTGATGTAACAACCCGGCCGACACAGAAACGAACGTTCGTTTGAATCAATATAATTCGCAAAAAGTTCTTAAGTGGTTTGATTTTGTAGTATCGAAAACTAGTCCACTCCCAAAGGAGCTATATTTATTGCAACATTATTTGTTTTATGGAAATTTAAATTAGATGGTTAAATATGTTAATTAATAATATTTTTATATTGTATTGTACGTGTGTATTAAGGTAGGTAGACATCCTGAACGTCACTAAGCATCTACATAACATGCGGTGGTAAATTCTCCTTTTTTTCTTGGTTTTTATTTGTAATTTTTTAAATTTGTATCTGAAATTCCTTTCCGTGTACTATTCGATATGGTCTACTTTCATCCCGCACAGTTTCCTCTAAATTACCATGTAACACATAATAATGAATGGTTTCAGTATCTTTTGAATGAAATCTAAGAAATTTTCAAATTCAATTTGCCTGGGTCAACAGAATTAACAACAACAACAACACCAACAACATGTACATACACTAAGAGACCTAACAAACTACGTACAACCTACTCTACTAAGAGTCCCCGCCCACAAAACCACAAAGCGCTCTGTGCACGACGAATCAACAGCGAAGTGAGCAAATATTTTTAGCAAGAAAACTTGCCTGAATAGATTATTAGGAATTATCAAAACTTAATTTAGCTCAAGTTTGCCTAAAGAAGGACGCAGCAAATGCGGGCGACGGCATTGTTGGTACGGAACATTATGTGTAGGATGGTACACGGGACGTAGTTTAAAGTGCGAATTGTAGCTGCAAATGAGTGAATCAGGTGATGGATGCTGATGCTAATGCTGATGGCGGCAAACAATCAAACCGGATGCAGGCAAACAGCGTCACAAATTCAACTGAGTTTTACTTGAGTTGGAACTCAACTGGCATCTGCTTTTGGTTGTCTCGACTGAATGACTGACTGGCTTGACTGAGTCTACGTAGCTGGCTCATGAAGCACTTGAAAATGCTTTTGAAGTGGTTTTTGTGTGTGTGCGTGTGTGTAGGTAGATGAGTGTTTGTGTGGCTTTCTTAAAACTCAAAGATTTAAGTAAACGAACAAACGAACGAGCGGCTGTCTATGTCCTGTCGCTGTTCGTTGATTAACAAAGAAAAGGTTTTGTAAAATTGCACAAAAAGCCAGTTGATATAAAGGTTATAACTTCTAAAGTATTTAAGCTGATAAGCAGCTTAGATGACGAAGATGTTGTTAGCAGTACAAAGGAAATATATATATATATATATATATATATATATATATATATATATATATATATATATATATATATATATATTTATAGAAGAGAAGCATTTATTCATACATAGATACAAAGGCCACTTAAAAGTTTAACATGTGATTTAGGCGCTCCAAGACATTTACGCTGCCTGGCAAATGCACAAAGAACGAACCAAGGAGCGAACGAACTCTAGGTGGTCTGCTCATTAGATTCTTGTGAACGACAGGCTATCTGACTATCGAACTAATGAGCCAGCGGGTGAAGTAACCGACCGGCCGACCGTCCGACTGTCCGACCGCTTGGCTGTCTGCTTGTCTGTGGCGTATCCTGGCCGCCCATTGTGTAATTGACTTCAATTAAATAAAGCTCAACGCCGTGTTGCAGCTCAATAGCCAGTCGCTTGCTCTGATTATCTTAGTAAGCGTTCCGCTTCATCTCCAGTGTGGTGTGAGTATAACCTGGGATTTGCTTTTCGTTTTACACTTTCGCTTCTTGCGTACTATTCAATATCCTTCTGTCTACTTCGTAGATACTTTCCTTTTGCAGAATTTAACGCTTTCATCACCTTGGGCTTTACTCTGGACGCAGTGCCACAGTGAAGCATTTCAAGTGGCGTCGATAATGAAGCAAATTTACAGTTAGAGCAACATGAAAGACAGGAAGAAAAAATATATAAAGAAAGCAATGCAAAGACGTTTAGCATGAGAAGGTAAGTAAGTATCTACGTGCACCGCTGCTATAATAACACGGATAACGGAAGTCCAATTAGTTGTTGCCTGCTTCCGAGTTCAAGGTGTTCAATAATAGAGCGTACAGAAAAATAAAACAACTATAAACGTAAACTTCGATAGAACCGAAGGTTAAATACCCTTCATACAATCTATCACGAAACAATACATCCAATGATTTCGTGAATAAAAATGTGCAACATTAATTAAGAACAAGAAAAAACGGTTACTTCCGTAGAATCGAAGCTTTTATAGTCACTTGCCATTTTTACCCGGTAACGCTGGCTTTTTATTTCAGTTTTTAAATTTTTGAATGGATGCATAGATAGATTTTTTGCGATAATGCGCCGTCTCATCGGTCGACACGTATCATCGATTTTCTCACCAAAAATGGCATTTTAACCATCAACCATTCACCGTACTCGCCTGATTTGGCTCCGTGTGACTTTTATCTATTTGGAAAACTTTATTTGTCGATCAAAAGACACCGCTATGAGGACATTGAGAGAGGATTATGAGGAAGATTCATTTTTCGACCGATGCCCAAAAGATAATGTCACTTTTAGCGCGATAACTTCGCTTGTAATGGTCCGATTGTCATAAAATTTTTACAAGATGTCTGTGAAGGATGTACCATTGCAACGCATGTAGCTACCAATAGGTGGCGCCCCCAGAAACATCTATTTTTAAAAAGTCCTATTTCTTTTGCTACAGACCTTGTATAAACTAATTGGAGGCGATGGATGTGGAACAACTAATTGTTGATGCTCAGTGGACTATAACGAGATCGACTCAGTAATTAAAAAGCTGAAGTATAACAAAAAGGCGGGCTCCGATTAAGAGCCATCTGACTTAATCAAGACCTGTGACAAATAGTTGGTAAGGCGTACGAACCAAACGGTCTGTTGATCATGCTTTCTCCTATCATCCGTGGATGAAGTCTTCTTTCAATTTGAAAAAAAAACTTCTTCACGGATTCTCTGATAGGAGAGTATCAGTGCGGCTTCAGAAAGTAAAAGTCGATCAGTGACAACATTTTCACTCTACGACAAACCTGTGAGTACAACAAAGACACACACTACATATTTGTCGATTACAATGCCCCTTTCGACACACCTATGAGAAAGAAGTTTTTCAATGCCCTATCAGAACTTTCCGTCTTGGCATGATGACGTTATCACACATACAAAGCGTCGTTAGAGCAGAAAACAAATTCTCTCAGCCCTTTGATACCAAAAGATGTTTCAGGCAGAGTGATACTTTATCGTGCGAGGTTTTTAATCTCCTGATAGAGTACATCCTACATCAACCTCCATACGTAGAACGGTCGGGCTTATTCTTCTTTAAGCAAGTTATTCTACTCGAGTATGCATGGATCTAGTGGTACAAGAGTACAAAATTGCAAAGCAAATTGCTTGGTGTTCACTCGCAAAGCAATTTCAACTTCAATGTTGTAGAAAACCTTGTCTACCTGGGAACAGGGATAATAGGCAATAAGAACATAAGCTTGGTGATCAGACGAAGAATCGCGCTTGATAATCGATGTTTGGGCTCAGCAGGCAGATTAGAAGTAGAGCATTTTCTCGAACTACGAAAACAATATCTGTAAGACTCTGATCCCGGTTCTGCTGTGATGCGTATAAACATAATCCCTGATTACATCGGATATAGTGTCTTTGATAGTGATCGAAAGAAAGATTCTTCGTAGGATTTTTGGACCTGTTAGAGTTGGCGTGTATCCGTACGAACCACAAGTTGCATGAGCTGTATGATGAGGTTGACATAGTTCAGCACATAAAACTCCAGAGGATGCTTTGCCGAATGATATCCGAAGCTCCCGAACTGAAGGCTTACGAGAAGAACCTAAGTTTATTTAGTGCACAATGTCGGAATACTTTGTGGGTTCTCCGATGCCTACTTCATTGAGTTACAAACATTCCGATAAAGTGAGAAACCTTTTTACCACTATGAATGAAGGGTATACAAACGGAAAAATAAATGAGAAAAGCAATCGCTTTCGTTAGATAAACGAGTGTGTGTGTGTTTTTTGAATAAGTAACTGGGTGGATGGGTCACGCTGCCATTTATGCCTCGGTCTATTCAACAGAACAGTTTCAGCATCCCATAGCTTCGTCATATCGACGTCAGCGGCGCTTCCATCATTATCGTCTGCACGTCTGTCAATTGCAGCTATTCGATTTCTATTCAAAGAACGTTCGTCCTTCGTTTCCGTTAGCGACACGTATAATTTTCATATTTTGTTGCTCGTCAATTGAACAATGATTTGCATAAATGTATCTATATTGTATGTATGCATATTGTATCTTTCGGATTGTGCGTTTTAGTTTACTATATTTATGTGCCTTAGGGGAATATTTTCTATTTTCACTTTTCAACGTGGGTGGATACAAACTTGTAAATTTTATAAGCGTGAGTTTCTTTATTGAGTATTTCCAGTATGGTTCGTCATTAACCAGCTTTCTTTTCATTATATTAAAGTTATGGCATATAAATCCAGAGCGTTTACATCGAAGTCGATAAGCTAGCAAACTAGCAAGATAAATCCTTATTAAGGCTTAGTATGTTACCATTTATCTTAGTTTATGCATTTTGTGATAAACTGGACTTAGGCCTTAGGTCCAACTGTGGTTAGGTGATTAAAGTCCACATGGACCTTTTATATTTTATACCGTGTAGCTAGTGGACAAAACTCAAAAGGGGCTATCGAAAAACCTATAAAGTTTATATGCTCTACCTTCTCCACTACTTAGTTCTGATAAGAAGTGTTCACCTAAAAATATAAATGGTGATTCACTGGGATCGGGCAATACTTAAAATCGACTCGACAGAATGAACAGCACTAGCAAAACCAAACAATACTGCTGAGTTGCAGAGTTAGTCAGTTTTAGTACATTTGAGTTTGTGTAAACAGCACATATACGAATGAACCTAATAATGTCCAATAACATTCAAATGCGAATAAACGCCCAATACAACAAGCAGAACCAGTTTTTATACAATACAAATTTTTGGATTTCTTTCTGGTTGAAAGCCATGTTTTCCAATCGAATTGGTTCAAGGTTTCAAGTAAACTTTAAAAAAGACACGGGTTTATTATGAACCGGTTCAGTTAGTTTGAACCGGTTTTAGTGAGAAAACCGATTTAAATTACTTGAATTTATAAGTCGCCATACCGATTTCAAAAATGATTTGCTGACGCATCTTTGTGGTTGTTACAAACTTCGTGTCAAAATTAATGTAACACTAGTTGACCCGTACGGTCAACAGCTAAAAATTTCATAAAATATTAGTTAATTTTTCCTAAATTTAAGTCCAAAGAAAATGGAACTAGATTTTGGGACCTTTATTGCCTAACTGTTTTAGGTAAAATTTTCGTTATACTAAATAAGTTCCTTTGTCCTAAATTTAAAGGTAATTCATGCTGAGCTTACATTGTAGGTAATGTACATTCTTAAAAGTGAACCATGTTGACCTTATATTTTAAGCAATGGTCAACCCGCTCATAAGTTATGAAATTTTTGATGAGTTAAAGAAATTGTTTGATTCCTTTCCAAAACTAACGAACGCTCAATCACATTAAACAATCGCTCCCAACAATACAAATGAAAAATACAAATCTTTCGTCACAAAATTGATATTAGAAGTTTGGTTAGTTGCAGGTAGGCTTTTGTCATTTGGATGTTACCACATCAAGAGGCTTTTTTTTTATTTTATAATAAATTCATGCACGAAACTACAAATTAAAAAATGGGAGCGCTGAAAACAAAACACATCAATCAAAAAATTAAGTGAACAAAAATTGCGGTGAAACTTGCATATAAAGTTTAAACTACAATACAAATGTAAGTCACAATAACTCACAAACAGTTCTTACTCAAATTTACTGAAGTAGCGACGATATCTGTATTAAAATAGCATTACTTTAATTTTGTATTTTTGTTTTAGTTTAAAATTTGTATTTGAGAATTAGTGCTTTGTTAATGAACTTGTATTTTGAACTTCTTTTTTCACTTCATTATTTATTTGAGTTATTTGTCAGCCATCTTTAATGGACTTATAATAGGCCGCAAATGAATATATTTTGCCTCAGATTAATGATCCAATTAATTTAGAGCATAAATATTGGAGGAATTGGGAGAAAAAAAATCCAATTCACGTTTAGATTGAATCAGGATGCGAAGAATTAATGAAAATAACTCCGTGGCTTGCTTCAGAGAGATGTAAGCATAGAATATTATGAGCAGATCTCAAGTCCATTGACAATTCGCTTTTGACGGTGAAGTTTCCCTCATTTATTTCTTGCATGGCCTGCCTGAGAAGTTTTAAAAAGTTTCAGAAGTTAACTGATTCGATAGTTAAAATACCCAAGGTTCTTATCAGGCGTGCTATTCCAACTAACGCAGTTCTGCTGCGGATATAGTAACGTAAAAGGTCAGAAGATCAAATTGATGAATCATAGCACAAACCCGTTTTTCGGTCTCTTAATGTGCTGGCGATGATTTTACCCTTTAAGTATATGATATCCGTCGCCATGCTGCACTAGGTTGCTATCGAAAATTTCATCTAATGTATTAGCGGAGGTGACGGAGTTTAACGCTGACTTTTTCCAAATGTAAGTGGAAATTGCGTTTTTAATGTGGCAGAGCTCATAATACTTGTACATCCAAAGTACTTTATCTAGTCTAGCGCACTTTCAATCCTATCGTCTAATTTCAGAGCTAGAAATTTTGATATGTCTGTCTGTTGGCTAGTTCACTTTTTTTCCCGCAATAAATTATTGGAAAAGAAAGTTCCTCCGTGTCTTTGTGTGACTTTCAATAGGTTCGTTTCCTAAAAGAGTTTCATGAGTTCATTAAGGGCTTGCTCATGGAGCTCATAGTCCTGTATATCTGCTTCTTCTATTTCTACATCTTCATTTTCATGTTCTCTATTTCTCATTTCTCTAACGGCTTGGTTACCAAATGATCGGATCCACTTATTTGAAATTGGAATATTTTTGTTCCGTATATAAATTGGACAACACTAAGGGCCATTTTCACGACTTAGACATACATTAGAGAATACGAATTGCCAAGATAGGCTATTGGGGGAATACTATTGAGTAGTGTATGTCACGACTTCACAATTGTAATAAATCCATTTCGTGTAGCCCTGCAGTATAAATCGATTTTTGGTCTGTTATCGGTCACTTTTTGTCCCTTATCGTTACTTTTGTATTCTTTATCGGTCAGTCATGCTGAACTCATAAAAAGTATAAATTAGGAGAAACAATTGGATGAGAGTGAGCGCTGCCGCAGTAGAAAAAAAAAACGAGCCAATCCATGAATATAATATGCAAATTTCAATAAAAAATATCAATTTTGTTTGTTTTCAGTTTGCGTTTGCCATGGTTTGTTATTGAAATTGTGAAGTTAAGTTGACAGCTATTTTTTAAATATATATATTGGTACGTTAAACTAGACAATACCTTTATATGCTCAATAACAGTCATGACATTACAAACTAGGGTATAGTGTGATAAAATTGACCTACAAAGTCGTGAAATTGGCCCTAAGAAGCGCAGCCCTTCTAGAATCTTTGCTAGACGCATTGTTTCTGTCACGAGTTTAATTAAAATTTGAATTTATTCAAAATCAATAAAACGCAGGGATTATGAGTTATAAAATCAAAATATAAAAACTTTTTACCGATTTTTATATTTTTCTCAGAATTTAATAATTATTTTATTTTTAGATTTGTATTTGAAATATTAAAGAGTGATTTTTATTTTAAATCTCAAAAAAAAAAAAAATAGAAAAAGTGATTGAGTAAAAATCACTCAATGATTTCTAAATGCTTTTTTTTATAGCTAACTTTAAGGATTTCTGTCGATTAGATTCTTTTAAGCATAAAAAATGTGTTCATGGATGTTAATAAATTTAGTGTCTCTTGGATCCAATCTAAATGAACTCATTTCTGCTAGCATTTGACCTCCTTTCACAGGCGTAATAAATTATATGAGCTTCTTTCTTTTATCCATTCTGACAAATACTTTTTTGGACTCCAAATATCATACTTAAATAATCTTAGGAAGGAAATAATTAAGTGATTATACCAGAGTATTGCAGCAGAATATTGTCTTATTCTAACCTATAGGGTAAAGAAAGAACATAGTCAAAACTCGTCTTTCAAAAGTATGGCTTTCTTTAGCTATAATCTGTTTTAAAAAACTATGTCCTATGATTAACCAATGGTTAGATGTATATTATGACAGCAAAAACAAAGTATCAGTTAAACAAGAAAAATTGTTAACTTCGGTTAAACTGAAGCTCTAATACCATTCACACAAAATTATAATCGTTTTCTGTGATTGTTTCGTGTAGTAGAGAACTGGAGATTTTTTATCCACAGTCAATCTGCGATCGTCACGGAGCGCATTTTCGTTTTTTTCCACAATTTTGTCAGTCACATTTGAAGGTCTTCCGCTCCTCTGATCATCATGCACAGACGTACGACCGTTTTTAAGCTCGCGACACCACTTGTACACACTCGTACGATTCATATCTTTAGCACCATATGCAGTTTTCACCTCATTATAAATCTCAAACGGAGGTTTTCCCTTCCAAACGAGATAACGGATGACGCCGCGTATTTCGCACTTGGCGGGAGACTGGATTGACGTTGTTCACGAAACGTGTTGTCGCGTCGACAGTTCTCAACGTACTCACCTCGAACCGGTCTCGTTGCAAAGGGGAGAAGTCAGGCTACATTGCAGTGTTGTCAACATGACTAAAATAAAATCCCTCCGGCCCACAGTGGTCCAGAAATCGAAAAACCTGGCCAAAAGTCGAAAAAATCATTCTTTTACGTTAAATTTTTATACTCTGGGGTTTTTGGGGTCGTTGATTCCGAATCTGATATCGGTTTTGAGAAAAACAAAAGCAGTTTTTGATTTTCTTCGAAAAAAAAGTGACGAACAAATTTGTAAATTTGTGAATAGTGAGTTTGATTAAGTTGATTATTATAATTTAAATGACAATACACTATAACAATGGAAAAATTTTAATTTTAGTGGGTAGAGGACCTCACTGCTCCCAGGAAAAAGGCATTTGATCGTTGAGCTTAGAAAGGAGGGGAAAACATATAAAGAAATACAAAGTCTTTTAAAATGTTCTGCCAAAATGGTACGCAATGCCATAAATTATGAACTGATGCCCGAAAAACGTGGTGCTATATGCAAAACAACAAAATTAGAGGACCGACGCATAGTGCGCTTCAGCAATGTCAATCTTTTTATATCCTCTAGGGATATAAAAGTGGAGCTGAAGTTGGGGATCAGCGACTTAACCATTTGAAAAAGTTTTTGTCTCATAATGGTCTTTATAATACGATTTATCAATCTAAAGAGTGCAGGTCATCTGCAATGCTATTTCAATGAACACAGCTGTACTGAAGAAAATACTGGTTTTTTCGTACTCGTTCAATTTTTGGAATTGAAATAAGACAATTTATTCAAACACACTTCACTCACGAATAGAAGTGTTGTTTCTCCCGAAACCGTGTGTATATTTCGTCACATTCTGACAGACTGAGTCAAATAGGCAAAACTGACTAAAAAAAAAAATATTGACATGCGATAATAATCTTAAACAACTTTTTAGCTATCACAGCAACTATAGAAATTGTAAAAAAAAATGTTTCTAGACACTTCTTTTTCGACTTTTGGCCAGGTTTTTCGATTTCTGGACCAGTACACTTACTTTCTGGATATGTCTCGTATTATAATGCATGCTTTCCTCAAAAAGGAGAAATTTAATATGAGCAATGCATTGAAAGAAGCATACCTCATATTTCTTACATATGTGATGAATGCTTTAAAATTTTAATTCAATGCGTTTTTTGTTCAAATCAATGATTCAAAAAGTGATTTCAAAAAAATGAATCATTCAAATATAGCTCTGCCAGTCATAAACCATAATTTTTGATTGCGCATCAACGTCAAAACTTGAAGTATGTCGCTGATGTACTCTTGTTGAGATAATCCATGTCTATAGTCGCTATTGGCGTTATTCAAGTTGCTGTAAACAACGCAAATAGTGCTCGTATATCCAAACATTCTGCGTACGTTTATTCTAAAAAATGTTTCCAATGGAAATATCAACTGGCATCTAGCAACACTTAGGATTGCCAATGCACACAATATACAAGGCTACCTTCGTATCACTCTATTTCTTTTATATTCCAATCATTTTCTTTTGTAACACTTATCTTATCGCTACAAGTTGCATATAAACACGATGCCTTAACATATTTCAATCTTGCTTAGTTGATTTATTCAACAAAATCAAGCAAATGCATTGCAACACAATCGATTTCCCCGATAGCATGAAACACAACGTAACAAAACAGAAAAGAAAAGGAAAGAATTTGGTCGAGTAACACAAATAGAAAGTATAACATACGTACACATATGAGTCTACTATACGGAAAAACGTGTGAAAAATTTATCATGGATAAAAATTGAATAAAGGATTTAAGGCTTAAATTGACATGCTGCATTGAGACAGCTAACCCAGCCGAGCGACTGAAAGTGTGAGTGCAGATTGCCAGTTTTAGTTACATCTACACAGATTTCCTCAGAGCATCTTTGGGCTGCTAGCACAGCATCAGCCTTTGTTTTTTTGCCCCAGCCGCCCTTGTTTCCTAACATTCTGCTAACAGAGCGTTGAGCCTGAGCTGCAGGAAATGTCATGTCAATCTCAACTCGAGTCGAGTCGAGTCGAGTCGCTCGCTGATATACACGTAGGATGAGTGAAGCCAAACAATAGCAACATGTGTATCTTGTATGGCTGACGGCGTACGGCGAACGGATGAGCGCAATTTTTTCCGCACCCACTTTCACTGCAGCCCTCAAATGCCATTCATTCTATGCTCAGCAATATATTTCGACCTGGGTATAATAAGCCTGCCACATTTCGTATGATATTCACTTATGATTGAGCTCCCGGCAGCGTCGGGCTTCCGTGGCGGTTGCAGGGGCGGCTGGCAATGGCGCGGTTTCCAATTGGCAATTTAGGTTTCAAGATTGCGGTTCACAAAGACTTTTCTTTCATTTTTTTCTTTTTATGCGACTCTGATATGAATTTTTAAATTGATTTTGCATTGTTTTGGAGCAGCGGCAGCCTCATTCCCTTTCACTACTCAACGCGTTTTGATAAACAAAATATTATAATACATTTTCAATTTTTGTGCCATAAATGAGGGCAAAGCATACAAGCGAGCTAGCAAATCAATTTACGAGTAGGTTCATTTGGTTTTAGTGTAGCAGAAATCATTCGAGTCGAGTTGAGTCAATTCGATTCGATTCGATTTTATTTGAATTTTCATTTTTTTTTTATGCTTGCATGGGTAACCTTTTCTAACTCACTTTTCATTTTACTTCTATACCCTTTACAAATTGTGTAAGGGACATATAAAATTTTTGAAGAGATTTGTTACAGTTAAGCAGATGCTATGGCAACTAAAGGGGTTTCTAATAGGAACGGGTATGTTTTAAAATTTAATAATTTAAGTTTTTTGTGATATATCAACGAATTAATTGCTTTAATTGGGAAAGGGGCTTCATTGACAATTTATACTCGTATACGCTCAACCAATTTATCCATAGACTTTTTAGGCTCGCTTTTTGGCTAGAATGTCATCGTAATGTCATTGCAGTTTTCATTTTGGAAGAGAAAATAATCGCACGGTGATAGATCAGGTTAATACGTAGATAAGGTGGTACGATAAGATAAGGCTGATTTTGGCGGGAAAAGCCAAAAAAGATCCGATTTCAATTGGCTATTCTGGTCGAACGGCTTTATATTTTTTAATTGCCGTTGGAAATACACTACGTTTCAAAAGAGTTGTTGTACAATCACTACTTAAAAAACATAAAGTGCAAAACCAATTTTGAAAATTACATTTTGTCGATTTGCCGAAAATTGAGTCCAAAATTTCTTGCTCTTTTTTGGTTAATACGTTGTGAGATTGGGCAAATTTTGATAGTTTATACTTTTCTGTAAAAATTCTGTATGCTGAGATATTTGTTGTGCAAAAACACAACCTAAAATGCACGTATTTACATGTATTGCGAGAGGGAGCTTTTAAAAATAAAGATTTAAGCAAGTATGGAGAAGCTCACCACTTCACGACTTAGGATCTTATAAAAGAACTGTCGACTGTCGTGCATGCAAAGCTTTAATCGATCCACATATGGCGGGAGGTGTATATCACTATGCGTTTATAAATGTATACATATATTTTTATATGCATGCGGGAAATATCATATATAGTATGTATGTTTATATCATTGGCGGATCCAAGGAGGGGGGAACTGTGGAACGTGCCATCCCATCCCCACCAGAAGCACCTTTGTTCAGTACAGGAACGTTTTTTTTTTGGCTTCGTTTTCATGAAATTAATTATTTTGTTAGAGTTAACCCTCCCCAAAGAGTAGTAGAGTTACACTACCCAAAAAAACTAATTTTCTATACCCTATCACTGCTTTATAAATCAAAACGTTTTCGTTTAAAATATTTTTGGATTTTAAGAGCTTTATTCGAAAAAAATTTACCAAAACTATTAAATTTAAGAAACAAAATTAATATGCGTGTATTGCTATGGATTACCATATTAATTCTGTTGCGGATTAAATTTGCAGCGTGTTTTTTACGTAAGATATGCTATATGCACAGTATTATTCTTTATACTCGTTGATTACTTATTTATAGATGAACAATTTTTACAACAATCAAATATATCTGCGTGGGACTCTCGAATTATTGATGGATCATCTGTGTCTGTTACTGAATTTCCGCATCAGGTTTCCTTACGTATCACAGTATTGGGCGCTGAAAATCATCATGCATGTGGAGGATCTATTGTATCGGAGAAATTAATTGTCACGGCGGCACATTGCATGACCGAGTACGTTTGTTCATTTTTATTTGCAAGGATTTGAAATGAGATTAATCCAAGATTTGATTGTTTTTACAGTCTGACAGTGAAATCTGAAAGCTATTGGGCAAATGACATCTATACAATTTATGCAGGTACCTCCTATCTAACACAGACCAATAATTTTACACAGACATTTAGTGTGTCAAAGTCCGTAGTTCATTGCAAATATAGGCGTGGCTCGAATGAATACGATATTGGATTATTATACACTGACAAGCCGATTAAGATGACGATTGCTGTTAAAGCTATTGAGCTTAAAAGAGAGGAACAAGAGTCGGGAGCACTCTGCAGTATTACCGGGTTTGGCAGAACGGCGTTAGTAAGTTATTTGCTTTTTAACGATTAGATTCTGAAAATATTAATGCTATGTGCATAGAAAGGCAAAGTCTCCAAAGAACTTCAAATGTTGAAAGTTCGAGTGGTTAAAAATTGGATTTGCAAATTTATCAATATAGATAGCTTTTATCCATCAGTGATTTGTCTTAGAGGAGTACGTGGCAGAGGCGATGCATGTCAGTGGGGACTCTGGTGGTCCCATGTTATGTGATGGGAAACTGGTAGGCATTGCTTCAATGGCGTCCTGTGGCGGAGGATATCCTGCGATTTACACAAGGGTATCTTCCTTCATTGATTTTATAGAGAAAGAGGAATGCAATTAAGCAATTTGCAATTGTGCAACGATATATGTTCATTCTTGTAAAAATAACTCAAAATTTGTTTGTAAAGCAGAAATATACAATACGGGATATGTTGAAAACATAATGTCAGTGATTTTATTATGAAGCGAGTATACGTCGCGATACAGCGCGATCGGACCGGTTGGAATCGGTCCGATCGGTCCGAAGCATCACTGCATACCCTAGTGATGCTTTTGCTATTTCTGAAGTGATGCGACTTGGTACTCTCTCAAAGTTAAGAAAGCATTGCGGAGATACAGAGTGTTGAGCCAATCACTTTGATCTCACTTTTTAATTGTACAGTGAAGTATATGATTTGGCCACAAAAGTGCATAAGAAACTCTCTTGTAGGTTAATGATGCTCTCAAAGTATGTGTTCCAAATAATTATAAAGTAAAAGTAAATATTGATATGACAACTGCACTCACCTTTTACTTTTTAACTATCGAGGTATAACTGTTAAGAATAATAAATGATGAAAAAGTGCTTTACGGAGGTTGCCATTTATATTTCAATATTTAAATTTCCACATAATTTGAATTAATACAAAAAATTATCTTATCGATTGATGCAAACAAATTTTGAAAAATACCATGATGGTGTTTCAAAAGACGTTGATAAGATCGTTACAGCTGACAAATTATATGATAGATGCTTATGAATCCGAAATTAAACAGCTGTCGACAGTAGTATGGGTCTGAATTTTACACAACTATTTGTTTGCTCGAATTCTTCGAAGTAATAAGAAAAATAACGGCGAATTTGGTTCATTCTTCAGCATTACAAGCTTGTAAGGCTGGATTGCCATCGTAAAAAGCTCCTTTCATTGCAGTTTTCATTTTTGGAAAGAGCAAATAATCGCACGGTGACAGATCAGGCGAATACGGAAGGTGGTCGATGAGACATTAAAAACTCATTGACTACACTAGCGATTTTTTGATCATCATTTAACTGATGTGGAACTAAACGTGCGCACATCTTTCTTTTACCCAAATCTTCAGTTAATATTTTGTAGATTGTACAATAAGATGCATTTAATTCTTCTGTCAGCATTCTCACAGTGAAATTTGCATCGATAGCGATTATTTTACTTACTTTTTCCACTAACTCAGCACGTTTTTAAATCGTGTAAACGGCGTGTAAACTTGAGTACGACTTAAACAATCATCATCATAAACTTTTTAACAATTCGTAAGTCTCAGCTAAATTTTTCCGAGTTTAAAACAAAATCTAATATTTGCTCTTTGTTCCATTATATTTTTACGACATAACTACAAAAACTGCTGTTATTAAAACGTGTGTCATTTTGTTACCTGCCAAACGATTAGCATGAACTTAGCTCCTTTCGAAAGAAGAAAAATGGTCCATTCTAACACTGCCAACATTTAATAAAAAAGTCGCCATACTAACTTTCAAACCATCATTTCTAAAATTCAAGGATTCGGGTTGGGAGGAACGCACAGACAGACAGACAGACAGACAGACGTTGATTCTTATAAGGCGTTGGAAACATTGTGACTAAATTACAATACTATCCACACTGTGTGTGACACGTAATGTTTACATTTTTGAGGACCAATTTTTATAGTATCCAGTTGAAATTTTGCACATACACTTCTTTTTATTGCAGTTTAAGAGAGTATTAAGATTGACCACGCCCACTTTTTGGTGGACTTTAGACTTTTTGTATGATAGCTTCTAATGGACGGACACTTCACATATACTACATTAATAAGTGTGATCCGCCCACTTTAAGTGGTAGTCTCCATACAAACCCTCCGCCAACTTTTGTGTTTTTGTATGAAAAACTTCTTTATTAAAGTCAATATAAGGTTGCAATTCGATGTGTTGGCTTTATGGACAGCTGCTTAACATACATAGACTAATTGGTATGTCCCGACCACCATACAAACCGCACACCGTGAGTGGATCCCACCCAATAATGTATATGTGAAGCGTCGGTCCACTAAAAGCTACCATATCAATTATTAAGTTGGTATTGACTGAAATAAAAAACTTTTTCATACAAAAAGTCAAAACTGGGCGGTGGGTTTATATGGGGGCTACTCTAAAAAGTGGGCGTGTAGTATGTGCTAATTTTCAACTGGAACATACAGACAGACAGACGAACAGACAGATGGATAGACAAACGAACAGGGCTAGTCGATTCGTCTCGTCGAGCTGATTTTACTGCGTTACAAACTTTCAGACAAACTGATAATACCATTTCACACTATGTGTGAATGATATAATAATGGTAAAACCTATCAACTTAAACGTAGAGAATTTCTTAAGGGATAGCCTTAAAAGTGGGAAGTATGTGAAGCGTTTGTCCATTTATTTTGTCTATACTGAAAAAGTTTTTCATGAAAAATACCAAAATCGAACGGTTAGTTGCCCCTTTAAAATGGAGAGTCGTCCATAAGATACACACGTATCGAATTTATAGTTGATATGAGGTGTTATAAATAATTTTCCTTACAAAAACCAAAAAAATAGGTGGTTTGCTACGCATAAAAGTGTGCGGGATGAGAACTCCCTTGAAATGTATGTGAAGCGTTTGTAGAAACGATATTAAATTTTAAGTTGTAATTGACTGCAATAAAAATATTTTCCATACCAATATGCGAAAAATGGACGGCGGGGGATTTCACCCAGTGATGTATATGTGAAGTGTCCGTGCATAGAAAGTTACTATATCAATTTTTAAGTTAATATTGACTGCAATAAAATTACTACAATATTATTAAGTGGATTATCCTTTCTCTCGTATGTAGTTGACCATTTCCAAAACAATTTTTTATTTTAATAGAACAAAATATACGCAAAGTGTTTTTACATGGGAGTTATACCTTCTATTTGTTAAATTGCGGTCATTTTGATAAGCATGTTACTTCTGGTTATACAAAAATATCCATAGCAAGTTTCAAACCAATATTCAAAGATTAATATTCGAACATGGTTAGTTCGTTTCGTCTCGTTAAGCACTCAAGACCGCATTAGAGAATGGCTTTTTCGATTTAGTATTGCTGATATGTAGAATTGTAATGAATTTTTGCACTCTAAACAAAAAATGAGCAGCTGATTTGAAGAGTAAAGAACTGATTCGAACATTGTATGCGAACTTGAATCTTTCGATTGAATTCTGTTACTCTTTGAAATATTTTGATCGAATTTGAATATCGAATGTAGGAACTTTTCGATCGAGCTCTGGTTAATAAATATTAAATGCTACAAGTGCCCGAACTTTAGAATTGAATGGAAAAAGTTTTGTATGAGATATGAGGGAAGTCTTTATTTCGGACTAAAATACATGAAAGGAAAGTGTTTGATAACGTAAAAGGTGGCGACCGACATCATGAAGAACATCTCGTTCGACGGCAATAACTCCGCTGCAACAGTCATGAAGTTTTTGGCTTGAAGCATGCACGTTTCCAACGCAATTACTCACATATAGGTGGCGGAGCCAGTAATTGCAATATTTGAAAAGTTTCGAAGTAGGTAGAGGACCAAATGAATTGATTGAGAAGTAAGTGGTTTTCAGCTGGTTAAAACGAGAATTTTAAAGTGTTAAGACTTACTATAAAATTGCAACAAATATTTCGAAAAAACTAACAACTGAGTTTGTTTTTTACCGCTGCGGTAATATGGTTGGTGCGAGTTATGAAATTTCAAGTGACTCTTGCAAAACAGTGAGATTCCTAAAATCCTATACCGTGTGTTAAGTTTGTCTAAGTCTTCTCAAGACGGAAAACTTTTCTCTCAGACAGACATACGGACGGATAGAGGGATATGGCTATATCGAATCTACTTACCGCGCTTATCACGAATATTTATACTTTATGGGGCCTCCGATGGTTTTTTCACTATGTTATATACATTTTGACAGTTCAACAAACACACAATATACCCTGTTACAAATATTTTTTTTTTGTTATGAAACGCAAAAATGTATGAAATTATTTTTTTATATATATTTTTCATTTTGACCATCAGCGTTTTAGATTTTACTATCAAATATTGTAGTATCATCGGATGCAGATGTGTATGTCCAATCTTACCTTATTTCGACCACTAATAGTGGTACGAAGGCGCTTTGTTAAGTCAGTGGCTTTTTGAATTTCCCGCATAGTAACTTTAAATACAACCGTCTGTTAATAGACTATGCAAAAATTTTAAGCAGTCTGCATCATTAAGATGTGTTTGTACCCCTTACATTATATAGAATATAGAATTAAATTTATTTTAACAAATAATCAGCTGATCAGGAATATAAAACTTGCGAAAGTAGGGTGTAAAGAATCGACAAACGCGATACTGCTCCCTCATGCAAGATGCGAATGAAGAGCATTCAATTGTCATTCACACCGAAGTTAAATTCATTTTTTTTTTCAACAAATTTTGCGTTGATTTTGCCGATTTTCATTTTCACGTGTTTTGTTGAACTTCCTTTTTTTCTCCTTAGGTGTAACATATTTTCAGCTATCAGGGGCGCATGTCTGTTGCGATAGATGCACGTGCAAAGGGTTAAAATGTCAACATTGACATGTACGCTGGCCCCTTTGTGTTTTTGTATGAGAGTCCTCACTTGAGGATTTTTTTGTTTTTTTTTTGTTTTGCTATGGCTGCTCCTTTTGTGGGACGCTCTTTGTTTATTCATATGTATACATGTGTTTATGTGTGTGTGTGTGTGTGTGTGTGTATTGGTAATTGAATTTATTGTTTGACATTTAAAGTACCGTTGAGTCAATTACGCTGGAAAATTGGTATCAAAATATTTACGAGCTGTTTATTGCATTACGCAAGTTTATACTGGAAGCATAAAACACACACACACACACACACACACTCACGCACATACCGACAACACTCACCACGAACACACAGATACATCAGGTAATACAATTTACATATTGATACGCCTGATAAAGTCACTACATGCGCTTCATGCTCAGTGGGGCAAATAGGCCGGATAAAGTTATAAATGATTGAAACGCAAATTACAGCGGAAAGATTTGTTGATGTGTAAATTGAGTTTCTGAACTTAAATTGCTTCAAGCAATTATTCCAAAGTGCTGCTTTTCAGCAGTGAAAGTCAATAAGTGAGTCTATAATGTTGTAAGCTCAAAGTTAAATGATAATATATGTATACGAGTATAACTTGAATAGGCTAGTTTTGGGTTTAAGTTATATACACCAGTATAGTAAAATAAGTTTAAATTTAGCGGGTATGTTGTCAATTTTTTCCCGGATATTCGCCTCCAGGTCTTGTAGGTTCTTTGCGCGGTTGAGAAAAACGCATGATTTCAAAGAACCCCACAGAAAAGATAGAATTTTCCATGCAATCAAATCGGGCGAGTGTTCGCTAAAAACAGTCATCGATGTTCTTGAAGTGTGAGCCGTGGCATCGTTCTGTTGGTACCAAATGTCTCATAATTCCAACATGTTCACACACCGCTCTGAATTGTCACTGTCACTATTACCTCATTTTCTTCAAAAAAACCACAGTCCAATAATCCCAGCTGAGGAAATTGTACACCACACTGTGACTGCAGGTGAATGCAAAGGCCTTTTATGGAATACTCGATTTTTGATTGAAGTCACGTTCGGAGAGTTCCTGCACAATCGAATGTGTGGTAATGAAGTGATTTCAGAAGGCGGATTGGGTTACGATCACAGAACATCTGTTCGAATAGTAGGCCTCGACGGCAAACACACGCTTCTCACTGTTCCAACGCATGATGCCGTCTTACCTGAAAGGAAATTATTCTTATGTTTAGTATGGCTTAGATAAGTATTGGGAGTAAAAGTTAGTTCGATCCGTTTTTTTGTGGCTAAAAAATGCTTTTTTTTCAGAACAAAATGGATGAAAAGCTTAATCAAAGAATTTTCCATCGCTTGTTACCAGTTTTCCCACTTCTCCAGCAATTTGCGAATTACATCTCGAAAAAATAGCTCGTCCCTAGAAGCGATCCAAGTTTGGAGCCAATTTTCGATTTCGGCGAGTAAAATGAACTGATAACCTGCCTAATCGTGCTGCATCCGTCGGAACCAACAGTAATCAGAAGGAGCAATGTTCGGAGAATACGGCGGGTGCGACAAAAGATCCGATTTGTGCGTTTCCAAATATTTTTTCACAACTTTTGCGACATGAGGCCGAGCGTTGTCATGCAGAAGAATAACTTTGTCATGTCTTTGCTTGTCTTCCGGCCGTTTTTTTTTGCATTGCACGGCTCAAACGAATCAATCGATCGCCAGGTAATAGCAGCTCATAGTACATAGTACATCCTTTGGGTCCCACCAGATACACAACATGAGCTTCGAACCATGAATATTTGGCTTTTGTGTTGATGATGAGGACGATGGCAATGATTGTCCGGGTATACCGTACTATTTTTGTTTCTTGGAGTTGTCGTAGAATAACCATTTCTCATCCCCAGTCACGATTCGATGTGAAAACCCTTTCTTTGTTGCCTTTCAATCAGCTTCTCGCAAGTTAAAATTCGCCTTTCAACGTCTCTCAATTTCAGTTCATAAGTCACCCAATTGCCTTGCTTTTGTATCATTCCCATGATATTTCAATCGTACAGAAACTGCTTGTTGAGTCCCTCCCAATTATTCTGCCAGCTTCTCTTGCGTTCGGACTCGGACTCTTCATAGAATAATGCCTCCAATTCTTTGTCCTCGATTTGTTTAGGCTGTCCAAAGTGAGGCTTGTCATCAACGTTGAAATCACCATTCTTGAAACATCGAAACCATTCCCTACATGATTTATCACTTTGAGCATTGTCGCCATAAACTTTCACAAGCATTCGATGCGCTTCAACTGCACTTTTCTTTCAATTAAAGCAGAAAACTAAAACCTCTCAAATGCTGCTTAGTTACCACAAATTGTTTGAATAAAAACGGCCTTCTTTATAAAACTCAAGAAACTCTCTAAAACTGCCGATATCAGCTGTTACTATGAAACATTAACAACTTATTGTTACTAAAGAAATTTCTTGAAGTCGAAATTACGGCTTTGCATAGCAATACTCTCCAAAAAAAAACAGAATTTGAAGTTTTAAATGACACTATGAACATGATTCCAAATTAATTTTACTAAATCTTTTCTTATGATATTTAAAATTCAACTTAGTTTCACTTTGAATTTCATTGCTAAACGTACTCCGGCGTAATTATTGACTACGATCTGTATAAGGAGATTTGTGCAGTAAAAGTTTGTCCATACCAGCCCAAGTGGCTGTACCAATCCAAGTCAAGTAGTTACAACAACAACAGCAACTGACAGTACTGGACTGATTTCCTGAGGTGTCGTACTGTTCCTCCATGCCTACCTGAAAGGATGATACTGTGATGATTATACATTTCATATATAGAAACACATTTTATAGTTACCAAGAGAAAAATCTAATAAATGAATACAAAATCAAGTATAACCAAATGTCTCCAAATAAGTAAATTTTGTTGCTATTACACTTCTGTTCGTTTATAAAGTCGATGTATGAAGCAAGTTTTGTGTAAGTGACAGGATACTGTATTTTACAGCTTCCCATGGAGGTTACGCCCACTAGTTTTCCATTGCACTTCAGTGGTCCACCAGAATCGCCGGAGCATGCTGTACCTCGTATACCCCGTATGCATACTTGAGTCGAATCAAATCCACTTAAATAAAAAAATTTACACACCCAGTCGCTTAATATGCGTATCTCCACCATCTTTAGTTGATCTGGATATTGAGGTCTCTATAATTATTGTAAGTATAAATATAGCTTTTGGAGAATTACAAAAACATACGTCTTCGTTCGTACTGCCCCATCCTGATATCAAACATAATGTTTTTGCCTCCACTTCTTCAGTTTCAAACTCGATGGGTTTGACAGAATCTGACATCTTAATTGACCCATTGATAATCAATAATCCGATATCATCTTTACCACTATTTTCGGTGTATTTACAGTAAGGAATTGCCTCCTTTAAAGAATATGTTGCTGTGTGAGCCTCGGACTTTGATGTGTATGAAGAACCAACCACAACTTTCATACTATCTAATTTCATTCTATATCTGTACAAGATATGTAATGCTTGGTGATATTAAATGGACTCGACAGTATGATTTCGAATATCGCATATCTTACGGGTATATACAATGCGCGGCAGTAACAACAACTGATTCTGATATAATAGCACCTCCACAAATATGCTCTAATCGAGAATTAATTTCTATGCGATAGGAAACTTGGTATGGTACGATATCAATAGATGTAGATTCACCACCAATAATCCGAGGTCCCGGTGAGACACCGTTTTGCAGAAATTCATAGTCATCTAATATAAAATAATTGAAGATAGTATTTTGTACTTGAAGTATTTTGTAGTCCATGAAACTCACTTAATGAAGACACAACGTAAGCTGTTTGTATCACAATGATAATGATGATTTGATGCAGTTGCGAAAGTTTCATAATTTTTAAATATTTGTACATATAAGAACACGAATAAAATTTTTAGTTGAAAATTTTAAAATTTAAACAGAGAAACGATAAATAAATTTAAATAAAGATTTTAAAGATCATGACGTAAGTATGTGTAATAGCATACTATATTTAAATGTTGATTATTTTCTACACAAAAAATTAAAAAAAAAGCTGGTAAAAATATAAATATTTAAATGAAATATTCTCCATAAGTTAACGGTGCACTAGTGAAACCGATTGTGACACATTTAAGAAGTGTTCAGTTTGCTGTGCATCGGTGGACAGTGTATCAAAATGTTGCACTGGCAATAACAACTTGTGAAATTCAAACGGAATGACCGAATAAAATCACTTGGTACTATGAATGCAGAATACGACATTGTCACGATTAATCCTTTATTAATTTTCCAAAGAATGTGCATTGCAAAAGAATCTGAAAAAGAAATTGAAAATTTCCTTACGTACGAATTTGCTCCATTTTCATGATGCTTTTTCAATGACGAAGGCATTAGAGATGAGCTAGTCAGTGATTTTTGAGTAGCAGTGATTATAGTGACTGCTACTTTCAAATCACCGTGATTTTGATCGCTGTAAAAATGATAAGCAAAAAAAAAAAATTCAACTAAAATGGTACAAAAACCATTTGAAAGTGTGGGAGATAGTCGGAATCATTAGGCTCCCGGAACAGGATATGGGCTTCTTACAAAAATCATGGGAATTGTGGCGGGAACAGGGTATTTTAGGTAGTCACCTGATTTGTATATATTCCAAGTGGCATATCTTTACAATTCTTTGGGTCTAATTCCAAACTACAGGAAACCGCCATCAAATTGTTGAATATCTTCTTTTAGGTGTCATTTTCTGGAGAGGATTAGCTTGAAATGGGAGAGTCTGGGAGATAGTCGGAAAAACTGAGCTCCCGTAACAGGATATGGGCTTCTTACAAAAATCATGGGAATTTAGGATGTCATCTGTTTTGGATTTAATTCAGTGCCAACTATTGCTGATTTCATTTCCGATTCAAAAAATTGACTGGATCACCTATTTTTCCACATAGTCCTTTCCAGGATTGATCAAGTGGCATGCAACTTATAAGGACTAAGGACAACTTATAAGGACTAAGAAACATTTAATTTAAAATGAGCAGTTTATAAGGGGATAATACACTAATAAAACACACAAGAATGAAAGAGACCGTACTTGCATGACAGCACAGAACATATTGGGAAAGTTTACGCGTTTCCAGTGTCGTTATGATTCGTGATCAGAAAAATTGTATAATACACAAGACACTTTTCAATTAAGCCTGGTATATATGCAATCATTAGCAATCCCTGAGACACGTGTATCGGAAGCCGATCATTTTTTCTGTGTAAACAAAATATTGTTTATTGTTCCTTCTTTCGCATTGAGGAAATATATATATGTATATAAAAATTATTTGCCACAATGTTAAGTGACCACGATCCAGCTAAAATTCATATATGAAATATTTAAATTTTCCACTTCAGTGAAATGAACCAGATGCTAGTAGAGATAAACGCCAACTAACCATCAAGATTGAATTCAAAACAAGTGTCTTAATAGCTTTATAAAATATGCCTGGAAATACTATGTGTATGATACAATATATCAGTTGAGCGATAGTCAGTGATTCAATCACGGCGACTGAAAATCCGTTCTCTAATCGTACTTGTCGCAGCATGCATGCTACACGACGGCAATCGTCCAGCAGTGTTTGTCTCTTAGCGTAATGTAGGACGCATTTAGTTTGTTTACGTTTTGCTATGCTAAAACATATGTTTCAGTAAAAATGTCCGACGAAATTATTAAGTTTGTTCAATTGATAGAAAGTCGCGAATGTTTATATAAAAATGATATTCAAGAATATTCAAATAAGATTATTACTGAAAGAGCTTGGACCGTAGTAGCTGAGTGTAAAAAAAATCTGAAATTTTTGACTCATCATTCCAAATAGTTTTTCTACCGCGACTGAGTCTATAATTAAATATATATTCGCATTTTGTTATTAATATTTCTGTCGGCATAATATTTTTCCTTAGGGTGCAGGCGCTATCCGCTACAAAATAATATGGAAACTCATTACCACTTTCGTCATGCGGAAGTTCAGTTGAAGAAGTTAAATTATTGTTGCTTTCCAATTAACAGAAAAACTCCAAAACCAGCAAAACCACATTCTATTGTTGTAAATAAACCATCAGCATCGCAACAACCCATTAAAATGACGGAATGGTAGCTTTTATAGTTAAAGTTAGCCAAACCGGAATTCGGATATTTTTGTAGTCGAATATGTATTCCGTCGATGGATCCCAAGCAGTTTGGCAATTGTCATAATTCATAAAATCGTTTTGATATATTTTTCCATTCTTCTTTATTAGGTAGCGGCATGTATGATTCCTTCAATGAATTCCAAATAGCTTTTGTAGTTTCTTCCACAATCAATCCAATAGTCGTTTCACGTCTTTGAAAATATAAACCCAGTGCAGTAAATGTGCTTCCAGTAGCCAAATAACTAAAAATAAAAAAATAACACTTTTGTAAAACCTGATGATTAAAAATGTTTATTTTAATTTGTCGTATTTTTTTGCAGTCGCATTTTGTAAGGAGAAATGGAGAAATATAAGGAATGGTTTTGTTTGTAGCATCAAGTCGTCTCCTAGTCAAGCCGTCCCCTCAGCAAAATCAAAGAAGAAGTGTTATTTTCACGATGCTATGGGGTTTGTGCTGCCATATGTGAAGCCGTTACAGTATGCAGAGCAAACTGTTAACATTACATTATCAGACTTCGATGAACATCAATCAGAAGAAGCGGAGGTGATGGAAAATACGCAAGAAAACAATGATGTACCTATGGACACAACAAATACTCAGGACATTTCGTTCAGTATGAAAAAAAAAAGAAAAAAGGGAAA